>CM059799.1:1989106-2444106 GCA_030435695.1 Brachymystax lenok tsinlingensis
CAAGTTCTCATTTACAACTGCGACCTGGCCAAGATAAAGCAAAGCAGTGCAGCAAAAACAACAGTTACACCTGGGATAAACAAACATACAGTCAAGAACACAATAGAAAAGTCTTTATACAGTGTGTGCAAATGTAGTAAGATTAGGGAGGTAAGGCAATCAATAGGCCGTAGTGGCAAAATAATTACAATTTAGCAATTAAACACGGGATTGATAGATGTGCAGAAGATGAATGTGCAAGTAGAGATACTGGGGTGCAAAGGAGCAACAAAACTAATTGCAATATCGGGATGAGGTAGTTGGGCGGGCTATTTACAGATGGGCTGTGTACAGGTGCAATAATCGGTAAGCTGCTCTGACAGCTGATGCTTAAAGCTAGTGAGGGAGATACAGTGGGGCAAAAAAGTATTTAGTCAGCCACCAATTGTGCAAGTTCTCCAACTTAAAAAGATGAGAGAGGCCTGTAATTTTCATCATAGGTACACTTCAACTATGACAGACGAAATGAGAAAAAGAAATCCAGAAAATCACATTGTAGGATTTTTAATTTATTTATTTGCAAATTATGGTGGAAAATAAGTATTTGGTCAATAACAAAAGTTTATCTCAATACTTTGTTATATACCCTTTGTTGGGAATGACAGAGGTTAAACGTTTTCTGTAAGTCTTCACAAGGTTTTCACACACTGTTGCTGGTATTTTGGCCCATTCCTCCATGCAGATCTCCTCTAGAGCAGTGATGTTTTGGGGCTGTCGCTGGGCAACACAGACTTTCAACTCCCTCCAAAGATTTTCTATGGGGTTGAGATCTGGAGACTGGCTAGGCCACTCCAGGACCTTGAAATGCTTCTTACGAAGCCACTCCTTCGTTCCCGGGCGGTGTGTTTGGGATCATTGTCATGCTGAAAGACCCAGCCACGTTTCATCTTCAATGCCCTTGCTGATGGAAGGAGGTTTTCACTCAAAATCTCACGATACATGGCCCCATTCATTCTTTCCTTTACACGGATCAGTCGTCCTGGTCCCTTTGCAGAAAAACAGCCCCAAAGCATGATGTTTCCACCCCCATGCTTCACAGTAGGTATGGTGTTCTTTGGATGCAACTCAGCATTCTTTGTCCTCCAAACACGACGAGTTGAGTTTTTACCAAAAAGTTCTATTTTGGTTTCATCTGATCATATGACATTCTCCCAATCCTCATCTGGATCATCCAAATGCTCTCTAGCAAACTTCAGATGGGCCTGAACATGTACTGGCTTAAGCAGGGGGACACGTCTGGCACTGCAGGATTTGAGTCCCTGGCGGCGTAGTGTGTTACTGATGGTAGGCTTTGTTACTTTGGTCCCAGCTCTCTGCAGGTCATTCACTAGGTCCCCGTGTGGTTCTGGGATTTTTGCTCACCGTTCTTGTGATCATTTTGACCCCACGGGTGAGATCTTGCGTGGAGCCCCAGATCGAGGAAGATTATCAGTGGTCTTGTATGTCTTCCATTTCCTAATAATTGCTCCCACAGTTGATTTCTTCAAACCAAGCTGCTTACCTATTGCAGATTCAGTCCTCCCAACCTGGTGCAGGTCTACAATTTTGTTTCTGGTGTCCTTTGACAGCTCTTTGGTCTTGGCCATAGTGGAGTTTGGAGTGTGACTGTTTGAGGTTGTGGACAGGTGTCTTTATACTGATAACAAGTTCAAACAGGTGCCATTAATACAGATAACGAGTGGAGGACAGAGGAGCCTCTTAAAGAAGAAGTTACAGGTCTGTGAGAGCCAGAAATCTTGCTTGTTTGTATGTGACCAAATACTTATTTTCCACCATAATTTGCAAATAAATTTATTAAAAATCCTACAATGTGATTTTCTGGATTTTTTTCCCTCATTTTGTCTGTCATAGTTGAAGTGTACCTATGATGAAAATTACAGGCCTCTCTCATCTTTTTAAGTGAGAGAACTTGCACAATTGGTGGCTGACTAAATACTTTTTTGCCCCACTGTATAAGTCTCCAGCGTCAGGGAGTTTTGCAATTCGTTCCAGTCATTGGCAGCAGAGAATTGGAAGGAAAGGCGACCAAAGGAGGAATTGGCTTTGGGGGTGACCAGTGAGATATACCTGCTGGAGCGCGCGCTACGGGTGGGTGCTGCTATGGTGACTAGTGAGTTGAGACAAGGCAGGGCTTTACCTAGCAAGGACTTATAGATGACCTGGAGCCAGTGGGTTTGGCGACGAATATGAAGCGAGGGCCAGCCAACTAGAGCATCCCGTTCGATGTGGTGAGTAGTATAAGGGGCTTTGGTGACAAAACGGATGGCACTGTGATAGACTACATCCAATTTGCTGAGTAGAGTGTTGGAGGCTATTTTGTAAATGACATCATTGAAGTCAAGGATCGGTAGGATAGTCAGTTTTACGAGGGTATGTTTGGCAGCGTGAGTGAAGGATGCTTTGTTGCAAAATAGGAAGACGATTCTAGATTTAATTTTGGATTGGAAATGCTTAATGTGAGTCTGGAATGAGAGTTTACAGTCTAACCAGACACCTAGGTATTTGTAGTTGTCCACATATTCTAAGTCAGAACCGTCCAGAGTAGTAATGATAGACGGGCGGGCGGGTGCGGGCAGCGATCGGTTGAAGAGCATGCATTTAGTTTTGCTTGCATTTAAGAGCAGTTGGATGCCACGGAAGGAGAATTGTTTGGCATTGAAGCTCGTCTGGAGGTGTGTTAACACAGTGTCCAAAGAAGGGCCAGAATTATACAGAATGGTGTCATCTGCGTAGAGGTGGATCAGAGAATCACCTGCAGCAAGAGCGACATCATTGATGTATACAGAGAAAAGAGTCGGCCCGAGAATTGAACCCTGTGGCACCCCTATAGAGACTGCCAGAGATCCGGACAACAGGCCCTCCTATTTGACACACTGAACTCTATCACAGAAGTAGTTGGTGAACCAGGCGAGGCAGTCATTTGAGAAACCAAGGCTGTCGAGTCTGCCGATAAGAATGCTGTGATTGACAGAGTCGAAAGCCTTGGCCAGGTCGATGAAGATGATAATAATAGAGATCAGTCCTTTCGGGAGACTATTTATTTATAAACCCAGTCATTGGATGACTTGGTACAGTGAGGGAAAAAAGTATTTGATCCCCTGCTGATTTTTTTTAAAGATATCACGTTTACATAATTATTCAGACCCTTTACTCAGTACTTTGTTGAAGCACCTTTGGCAGCGATTACAGCATCGAGTCTTCTTGGGTATGACGCTACAAGCTTGACACACCTGTATTTGGGGAGTTTCTCCCATTCTTCTCTGCAGATCCTCTCAAGCTCTGTCAGGTAGGATGGGGAGTATCGCTGCACAGGTATTTTCAGGTCTCTCTAGAGATGTTTGATTGGGTTCAAGTCCGGGCTCTGGCTGGGCCACTCAAGGACGTTGTCCCGAAGCCACTCCTGTGTTGTCTTGGCTGTGGGCTTAGGGTCATTGTCCTGTTGGAAGGTGAACCTTCGCCACCAGCCTGAGGTCCTGATCAATCTGGAGCAGGTTTTCATCAAGGATCTCTCTGTACTTTGCTCCGTTCATCTTTCCCTTGATCCTGACTAGTCTCCTAGTCCCTGCTGCTGAAAAACATCCCCACAGCATGATGCTGCCACCACCATGCTTCACCGTAGGGATGGTGACAGGTTACCTCCAGACGTGAAGCTTGGCATTCAGGCCAAAGAGTTCAATCTTGGTTTCATCAGACCAGAGAATCTTGTTTCTCATGGTCTAAGAGTCTTTAGGTGCCTTTTGGCAAACTCCAAGCGGGCTGTCATGTGCCTTTTACTGATGAGTGGCTTCCATCTGGCCACTCTACCATAAAGGCCTGATTGGTGGAGTGCTGCAGAGGTTTTCCTTCTGGAAGGATCTTCCATCTCCACAGAGAAACTGTCAGAATGACCATCGGGTTCTTGGTCACCTCCTTGACCAAGGCCCTCCTCCCCCGATTGCTCAGATTGGCCGGGCGGCCAGCTCTAGGAAGAGTCTTAGTGGTTCCAAACGTCTTCCATTTAAGAATGATGGAGGCCACTGTGTTCTTGGGGACCTTCAACCCTGCAGAAATGTTTTGGTACCCTTCCCCAGATCTGTGCCTCGACACAATCCTGTCTCGGAATTCTACAGACAATTCCTTCGACCTTGCTCTGAAATGCACTGTCAACTGTGGGACCTTATATAGTCAGGTGTGTGCCTTTCTAAATCATGTCCAATCAACTGAATTTACCACAGGTGGACTCAATGGAAAGGATGGAAACAGGATACACCTGAACTCAATTTCGAGTCTCATAGCAAAGGGTCTGAATACTTATGTCAATAAGGTATTTCTGTTGAATATTTTTCAATACATTTGCTAACCATTCTAGTCTAACGAAAGACAGAGGTAGAACTGCCCAAGGAGCTTTGGTTTCTGATGTCATAGAGGAGGATAATCATTTAACAAACCCAAAAGTATGTTTTTAAAAATAGTTTAATGTCTGTGTTTATCAAAGAAAGAGGGGGATAGTTAGAGCACTGGGTGGCATCCTTACCTTGTTTTAATACAAGCTAAATTAGTACATCCTTACCTTGTTTTAATACAAGCTAAATTAGTACATCCTTACCTTGTTTTAATACAAGCTAAATTAGTACATCCTTACCTTGTTTTAATACAAGCTAAATTAGTACTGTATTCACATCCCTTCTAAATGAACCTTTGTGAATGGCTGTGTTCATAATTTACACTAACACTGGACCTAATGGGTTCCTAAAATAAAATTAAATTCTGACCTTTATAATTAAGTTAGCAGACTTGACCATTGTAATTAAGTTAGTAGAATAAAGTAAAACACTTTCAATGCACAAACACACTGGCAGTAGATCTCTCTCACCATTGCAGTGGGTGACCCTGGCCAGCAGCTGCTGCACTGTGTCAGTCAGTATAGCCTGCTGTTTCTGCAGTAGTGTGCTGTTCTGTGCGGAGGTCCCCAGCTCTCCCTGTAGCTGGGTGACCAGGCGCCTCTGTCTCTCCAGCACGTCCTGCAGCTGCTGTTTCTCCCTCTGAAGACCCTGGAGCTCCTTAACGTGCCTGGCCTCTGAAGCTGAGAACCTCTGCTCTAGCAAACTATGAGAGAGAAGAGAAGAGAAGAGAAGAGAAGAGAAGAGAAGAGAAGAGAAGAGAAGAGAGAGGGAGAGAAAGGGGGGGAGCAGGAGAAAGGAAGAGAGGGAGAGTGGATGAATGGATGAATGGATGAATGGATGGATGGTAGTCTCTCTATGCTAAGAGGATCCTTCCTACAGGGACAGTCAAAGAACCCTAAGAGTGACCTAGCCATAAGAAAGGGAGGTGGCAGATTAGAGGAGCGGGACAGCAACTGAAGGGTTGCCCCCTGGTGGAATCAGACCTGTCAGCACAATACAGCAGCACTGGAATGGTTGATTCAAAGGAACCAATTGTGTTAAATGCATGTCTCAGGAATTAGCATTACGCTAATTTCCTGTACCTCAAGACGAATAAATTACTGCAGAGGAAAAAAAGACACGTTCCATTCAGCAAATGCCAAAGAAACAGCCCGAGAACAGCCAGTGATGTACTGGGCTGTCCGTACCACCATCTGTAGCTCCTTGCGGTCAAGCGCGGTGCAATTTGCCATACCAGGCGGTGATGCAGCCAGTCAAGATGCTCTCGATGGTGCAGCTGTAGAACTTTTTGGAGGATCTTGAGGACCCGTGTGCCGAAATGTTTTCAGTCTCCTGAGATGGAAGAGGCTTCAAGACTGCACGGTTGTGCGTGGACCATGTTAGGTCCTTGATGTAGTAATGGTCTTCTAGTGTGGACGGTATTATGCAATACTGGATGGACTGGTTACCTTATGCTTCGTTTCAAACTTTCTATCCATGAGTCACGCACACCACAGAAACACCTGTACTTCAGCAGCTGACGTCTGCGTATTGAGCGGGTCAATCACTACCCATGACGTGCTTGTACTGCCCACCCCGCTCCAAATGAAGCCTGTAAATATCCCAGTCTGATGTTTATAGCTCTGACTAACAACGCAGCAGAGACAACCCAGAGCCACACAGACTGATTACAAGCTGCTTCTCACACAGCTCAGCTCAGCTCTGCACCCGCTCTCAGCCACACAGGCTGATACAAGCTGCTTCTCACTCTGCTCTGCACTCGCTGCACTGAACCCTATTCCCTAAATAGGACTATTCCCTACACTACGTTTGACCATAAGAATCTGGGCCCTGTTCAAAAGGCTGGGAGGTTAACTTCTTTGGGAGCAGCGGGCGAGGTGACCATTTTGGAGAGCCTGGCGTGCCCAAAGTAAAATGCCTCCCAGGATATGCACATATTTAGTACCATTGGATAGGAAACACTCTGAATTTTCTAAAAGTGTTAACATTTTGTCTGTGAGTAAAACAGAACGGATATGGCAGGCAAAAACCTGAGGAATTTCTGTCCTGGAAAAAGTGGTTTTGACACATTGCCTCATTTAGAACCCCTCCCTTATGAAAATGCCCATATAAGGGCATATGAATGCAGTACCTATCGCTTCCTCTGGATGTCAACAGTCTCGAGAAAGTGCTCTGATTCTTTTTAGCTGCTTTTAGAGCAGAGAAGAAGACGAATAAGGAAGTGGCCACACAGATATCAATAGAAGTAAACGTGCGTTCACGGCTGGCGCGCTCTTTGGTTTTTTCCTTTCTTATCGCCCAGTTTATATTCCGGTTGAAATATTATACTATTTATACATAAAAGTGTTCCTAAGGATACATTTAAAATTATGTTTGATTGATTGTTCTTGGACAAGTTTATAGGTATAAGTTGAACGAGGTTCTCTTCACGTTTCAATGGAGGAGTCGACGCTATATTTTCTCATTATAACGTGCCAACCAAACTGAGATTTATGGATATAATAAATGACTTTTTCTAACAAAAGAACCATGGATTGTCTTCGTTGGACACTTGGGAAGCCCTCAGCAGAAGTTCTTCAAAAGGTAATTGATTTGTTTTCGCTGTGAAATGTGTTTTCTGTGAACCGTGAAGGCTTATGAATTTATGGTAATGGAAAAAATATGTGGGGCGCTATCCTCAAACAATCAAATGTGGTGCTTTCGCCGTAAAGCCTTTTTGAAATCTGACAATGCTGTGATATTGCCAAGAAGCAGAGCTTTTGATGGCGCTAGCGCCCCACCGCTCCCTAAAAAGTTAAACAACCAGAGAGAAACAACACTGGCCACTTTACACAATGCGACCAAGAGCATTAGATAGTGTTTGATGGGGTTGAGGTCAGGGCTCTGTGAAGGCCAGTCAAGTTCTTCCACACCGATCTCGACAAACCATTTCTGTATGGATCTCGCTTTGTGCACGGGGACATTGTCATGTTGAAACAGGAAAGAGCCTTCCCCAAACTGTTGCCACAAAGTTGGAAGTACAGAATCGTCTAGAATGTCATTGTATGCTGTAGCGTTAAGATTTCCCTTCCCTGGAACTAAGGAGCCCGAACCATGAAAAACAGCCCCAGACCATTATTCATCCTCCACCAAACTTTACAGTTGGCACCATGCATTGGGGCAGGTAGTGTTCTCCTGGCATCCGCCAAACCCAGATTCATCCATCGATCTGCCAGATGGTGAAGCATAATTCATCACGCCAGATAATGAGTTTCCACTCCTCCAGAGTACAATGGCGATGAGGTTTACACCACTCCTGCAGATGCTTGGCATTGCACATGGTGATCTTAGGCTTGTGTGTTGCTGCTGGGCCGTGGAAACCCATTTCATGAAGCTCCCGACTAACAGTTCTTGTGCTGAAGTGGCTTCCAGAGTCAGTTTGGAACTCTGTAGTGAGTGTTGCAACTGAGGACAGACGATGTATCTCAAGCCCCCCAGTTTGACCTGTGTAAGGGAGCATGTTTCTCCTGACCGTGGGACTCTATGGTATTCAAAGTTGGGGTACTGCAGTGGGGTTGTCGTTTTTTTTATTTTTTTATTTGTGTCATTAAATTTGGGGTGGGATGGAGTCCCCTCTGAAATACGTTTGAATAATACTGCTCTAGGGCCTGGGGCTCTACCTGTTATGTTCACATTGTTGGGAAAAAGTATACACCATCCATAACCAACTATCACATGCACATTCTAGACCTGGATTGAAATACTTTATCTGTGATTGATTGAGCTTGCTTGTTGCAACGACGCCCATAGAAAAAAGTCACCGGGCATAAACCCATCTGGCACTCCAGGCAGGCCAAAGATTTGAACCCAGGTCTGGCAGATACACATGCTCTTTGCTTTCACACACACTGCCTTTCTCCCTCCCCTCTGAGGGCGTGGTGGATAGGGCCCTCTGAGGGCGTGGTGGATAGGGCCCTCTGAGGGCGTGGTGGATAGGGCCCTCTGAGGGCGTGGTGGATAGGGCCCTCTGAGGGCGTGGTGGATAGGGCCCTCTGAGGGCGTGGTGGATAGGGCCCTCTGAGGGCGTGGTGGGAAGGGAATACCCCCATGAAATGGACAAAAATGAATGGCAACATATTGCCATTGGAACAAACATACACACGATGGAAAAGAGTGCCCAAATGGACTCCATTTCGTGTATTTCTTATGGCAAACGGCATACGGCAAATGCCAAGTGTAATAACTCAAAATTACTATAGGTGGCGAGCGGCGTTCCAACGGGGCAAAACATATTGCAAATGTACATGAAGACAAGACCCAAGGGTCAAATTTTGACATTTCAAAAAAAAATATCAAAATACCTACACCCCCTAAAAAAGTGCTTTCTGGGCCTTTTTTCGCGATTCTAACGATTTTTTGTTATAATCTCACGTATAGAAGATGTGTATAAACATATCCTTGTCTAATTTTAATAAAGTTAATTTTTATTAACTTTTTTATTGTCCATAAGGCCTATGTTTTGTCCATTTGCAATATGTTACCATAGGAAGTCAAAAGTCAATGTCCATTTGCAATATGTTTTGTCCATTTGCAATATGTTACCATAGGAAGTCAAAAGTCATGATGTTATGTCCATTTACATATATCGTCATAGGAAGTCGGCTTCCGAACCCAAAAGTCAGTGAGCAATGTCCAAATGGCATTTAAACTGACAAAATGATATATATCACTATGTTAAGCCCTCAATCATCCTATAGGGTCTATTTTTTGAAAAACGTCCAAAATGACCAGGGTGCCTACATTGGGATGGCCACAGGTGGAGGTGCTCCCTAACCAGCCAGGGATACCTTGCACCCTCCTAAAGACATTACTATTTAAAATATGCTCATGGTTACCCGTTTCAATTACCAGGTACACGGTTGTCAATTTGCAATGTCTTACAATGGGCATTTACCCTCACAAATTTGACAGGCTCCGAAATACTGCAGAAATGCCAAATTGACTGGCCCATTGAACTCGGGATGGCCGGGAAGTGATCATGGTTCCTCTCCATCGCTCGTTGGTGTTGATTTCAACATGTCAAATTCGTGACGTTAAAAAAAGCCCATTGAAACATATTGCAAATGTACAGTGAAACATATTGCAAATGTACAGTACATTTACCAGGTCCATATTTTCAAAAGGGTTTTAAATGACTTTAGGGGGCTGCTCCTGGTCCAGGATCTTTATGGGAGTATCCCACTATGGCCCTAAGTCAGTGGGAGAAGCCCCTGCTCATTTATGGAGGTTTTCAAAAAAAGTGTCCACACTCTCTTCCATTGCTTTGTACAGTACATTTGCAATATGTTTCACTGTACATTTGCAATATGTTTCAATGGGCTTTTAACATCACGAATATGACAAGCTCTAAAATACTTCAGGAATGGTCAATTGACTGCCCATTGATCTCAGGATGGCCAGGATTGATAGCGGTACCTGTCCATAGCTCATTGGTGTTGATTTCAACATGTCAAAAAGCCCATTGAAACATATTGCAAATGTACAGTGAAACATATTGCAAATGTACAGTACATTTACCAGGTCCATATTTTCAAAAGGGTTTTAAATGACTTTAGGGGCTGCTCCTGGTCCAGGATCTTTATGGGAGTATCCCACTATGGCCCTAAATCAGTGGGAGAAGCCCTGCTCATTTATGGAGGTTTTCAAAAAAGTGTCCACACTCTCTTCCATTGCTTTGTACAGTACATTTGCAATATGTTTCACTGTACATTTGCAATATGTTTCAATGGGCTTTAACATCACGAATATGACAAGCTCTAAAATACTTCAGGAATGGTCAATTGACTGCCCATTGATCTCAGGATGGCCAGGATTGATAGCGGTACCTGTCCATAGCTCATTGGTGTTGATTTCAACATGTCAAAAAAAAGCCCATTGAAACATATTGCAAATGTACAGTGAAACATATTGCAAATGTACAGTACATTTGCAATATGTTTCAATGGGCTGTTAACATCACGAATATGACAAGCTCTAAAATACTTCAGGAATGGTCAATTGACTGCCCGTTGATCTCGGGATGGCCAGGATTGATAGTGGTACCTGTCCATAGCTCGTTGGTGTTGATTTCAACATGTCAAAAAAAAGCCCATTGAAACATATTGCAAATGTACAGTGAAACATATTGCAAATGTACAGTACATTTGCAATATGTTTCAATGGGCTGTTAACATCACGAATATGACAAGCTCTAAAATACTTCAGGAATGGCCAATTGACTGCCCGTTGATCTCAGGATGGCCAGTATTGATAGTGGTACCTGTCCATAGCTCGTTGGTGTTGATTTCAACATGTCAAAAAAAAGCCCATTGAAACATATTGCAAATGTACAGTGAAACATATTGCAAATGTACAGTACATTTGCAATATGTTTCAATGGGCTGTTAACATCACGAATATGACAAGCTCTAAAATACTTCAGGAATGCCCAATTGACTGCCCGTTGATCTCAGGATGGCCAGGATTGATAGTGCTACCTGTCCATTGCTCGTTGGTGTTGATTTCAACATGTCAAAAAAAAGCCCATTGAAACATATTGCAAATGTACAGTGAAACATATTGCAAATGTACAGTACATTTGCAATATGTTTCAATGGGCTGTTAACATCACGAATATGACAAGCTCTAAAATACTTCAGGAATGCCCAATTGACTGCCCGTTGATCTCAGGATGGCCAGGATTGATAGTGCTACCTGTCCATAGCTCGTTGGTGTTGATTTCAACATGTCAAAAAGCCCATTGAAACATATTGCAAATGTACAGTGAAACATATTGCAAATGTACAGTACATTTGCAATATGTTTCAATGGGCTGTTAACATCACGAATATGACAAGCTCTAAAATACTTCAGGAATGGCCAATTGACTGCCCGTTGATCTCAGGATGGCCAGGATTGATAGTGCTACCTGTCCATAGCTCGTTGGTGTTGATTTCAACATGTCAAAAAAAAGCCCATTGAAACATATTGCAAATGTACAGTGAAACATATTGCAAATGTACAGTACATTTGCAATATGTTTCAATGGGCTGTTAACATCACGAATATGACAAGCTCTAAAATACTTCAGGAATGCCCAATTGACTGCCCGTTGATCTCAGGATGGCCAGGATTGATAGTGCTACCTGTCCATTGCTCGTTGGTGTTGATTTCAACATGTCAAAAAAAAGCCCATTGAAACATATTGCAAATGTACAGTGAAACATATTGCAAATGTACAGTACATTTGCAATATGTTTCAATGGGCTGTTAACATCACGAATATGACAAGCTCTAAAATACTTCAGGAATGGCCAATTGACTGCCCGTTGATCTCAGGATGGCCAGGATTGATAGTGCTACCTGTCCATTGCTCGTTGGTGTTGATTTCAACATGTCAAAAAAAAGCCCATTGAAACATATTGCAAATGTACAGTGAAACATATTGCAAATGTACAGTACATTTACCAGGTCCATATTTTCAAAAGGGTTTTAAATGACTTTAGGGGGCTGCTCCTGGTCCAGGATCTTTATGGGAGTATCCCACTATGGCCCTAAATCAGTGGGAGAAGCCCTGCTCATTTATGGAGGTTTTCAAAAAAGTGTCCACACTCTCTTCCATTGCTTTGTACAGTACATTTGCAATATGTTTCACTGTACATTTGCAATATGTTTCAATGGGCTTTTAACATCACGAATATGACAAGCTCTAAAATACTTCAGGAATGGTCAATTGACTGCCCATTGATCTCAGGATGGCCAGGATTGATAGCGGTACCTGTCCATAGCTCATTGGTGTTGATTTCAACATGTCAAAAAAAAGCCCATTGAAACATATTGCAAATGTACAGTGAAACATATTGCAAATGTACAGTACATTTGCAATATGTTTCAATGGGCTGTTAACATCACGAATATGACAAGCTCTAAAATACTTCAGGAATGGTCAATTGACTGCCCGTTGATCTCGGGATGGCCAGGATTGATAGTGGTACCTGTCCATAGCTCGTTGGTGTTGATTTCAACATGTCAAAAAGCCCATTGAAACATATTGCAAATGTACAGTGAAACATATTGCAAATGTACAGTACATTTGCAATATGTTTCAATGGGCTGTTAACATCACGAATATGACAAGCTCTAAAATACTTCAGGAATGGCCAATTGACTGCCCGTTGATCTCAGGATGGCCAGTATTGATAGTGGTACCTGTCCATAGCTCGTTGGTGTTGATTTCAACATGTCAAAAAAAAGCCCATTGAAACATATTGCAAATGTACAGTGAAACATATTGCAAATGTACAGTACATTTGCAATATGTTTCAATGGGCTGTTAACATCACGAATATGACAAGCTCTAAAATACTTCAGGAATGCCCAATTGACTGCCCGTTGATCTCAGGATGGCCAGGATTGATAGTGCTACCTGTCCATTGCTCGTTGGTGTTGATTTCAACATGTCAAAAAGCCCATTGAAACATATTGCAAATGTACAGTGAAACATATTGCAAATGTACAGTACATTTGCAATATGTTTCAATGGGCTGTTAACATCACGAATATGACAAGCTCTAAAATACTTCAGGAATGGCCAATTGACTGCCCGTTGATCTCAGGATGGCCAGGATTGATAGTGCTACCTGTCCATAGCTCGTTGGTGTTGATTTCAACATGTCAAAAAGCCCATTGAAACATATTGCAAATGTACAGTGAAACATATTGCAAATGTACAGTACATTTGCAATATGTTTCAATGGGCTGTTAACATCACGAATATGACAAGCTCTAAAATACTTCAGGAATGCCCAATTGACTGCCCGTTGATCTCAGGATGGCCAGGATTGATAGTGCTACCTGTCCATTGCTCGTTGGTGTTGATTTCAACATGTCAAAAAAAAGCCCATTGAAACATATTGCAAACATATTGCAAATTGCAAACATATTGACTTCCGGCGCCGACAGAGATGGCAGCCTCGCTTCACGTTCTCAGGAAACCATGCAGTATTTTGTTTTTTTATGTATTACTTCTTACATTGTTACCCCGGAAAATATTAAGTTTTATTACATACAACCGGGAGGAACTATTGGATATAAGAGCAACGTCAACTTACCAACATTACGACCAGGAATACGACTTTCCCAAAGAGGATTCTCCTTTCGTTAACCCAAACACAACAACAGACTGGATAGCACGTGGCTACTCAAAACAACGGCGGCGCCGAGAAGAGGGAAACGCGCGGTCTTTTGGTCAAGCTACGCCGACGGGCGCATCGTGCACCTCTCCCGAGTATTTTAATCGCCAATGTACAGTCTCTTGACAACAAAGTAGACGAAATCCGATCGAGGGTTGCCTTTCAGAGAGACATTCGAGACTGCAACGCTTCTTTGCTTCACGGAAACATGGCTCACTCAGGACACGTTATCAGAGTCGGTACAGCCACCTGGTTTCTCCACGCATCGCGCCGACAGAAACAAACATCTCTCTGGTAAGAAGAAGGGCGGGTGTGTGTCTTATGATTAACGAGACGTGGTGTGATCATAACAACATACAGGAACTCAAGTCCTTTGTTCACCTGACATAGAATTCCTTACAATCAAATGCAGACCGCATTATCTACCAAGAGAATTCTCTTCGATTATAATCACAGCCGTGTACATCCCCCTCAAGCTAATACATCGACGGCACTGAAAGAAATTCATCGGACTCTATGTAAACTGGAAACCACATATCCTGAGGCTGCATTTATTGTGGCTGGGGATTTTAATAAGGCTAATTTAAGAACAAGGCTCCCGAAATTTTACCAGCATATCGAATGTGCCACCCGGGCTGGTAAAATCCTGGACCACTGTTATTCCAACTTCCGTGATGCATACAAGGCTATTCTCCGCCCTCCTTTCGGCAAGTCTGACCATGACTCCATTTTGTTGCTCCCAGCCTACAAACAGAAACTAAAACAGGAAACGCCGTTCTCAGGTCTGTTCAACGCTGGTCCGACCAATCTGATTCCATGCTGCAAGATTGCTTCGAGCACGTGGACTGGGATATGTTCCGGATAGCATCTGACAACAACATTGATGTATACGCTGATTCGGTGAGCGAAGTTTATTAGCAAATGCATTGGTGATGTTGTACCCATAGCAAATATCAAAACCTTCCCCAACCAGAAACCATGGATTGATGGCAGCATTCACAAGAAACTGAAAGCGCGAACCACTGCTTTTAACCAGGTAAAGGCTACCGGAAACATGACTGAATACAAACAGTGCAGCTACTCCCTCCGCAAGGCAATCAAACAAGCTAAGCGTCAATATAGAGACAAAGTAGAGTCACAATTCAATGGCTCAGACACAAGAGGAATGTGGCAGGGTCTACAGTCAATCACGGACTACAAAAAGAAAACCAGCCCGTCGCGGACCATGACGTCCTGCTCCCAGACAAACTAAACAACTTCTTTGCTCGCTTTGAGGACAATACAGTGCCACCGACACGGCCCGCTACCAAAACCTGCGGGCTCACCTTCACCGCAGCCAATGTGAGAAAAACATTTAAATGTGTTAACCCTCGCAAGGCTGCCGGCCCAGATGGCATCCCTGGCCGTGTCCTCAGAGCATGCGCAGACCAGCTGGCTGGTGTGTTTACGGACATATTCAATCAGTCCCTATCCCAGTCTGCTGTTCCCACATGCTTCAAGAGGGCCACCATTGTTCCTGTTCCCAAGAAAGCTAAGGTGACTGAGCTAAATGACTATCGCCCGTAGCACTCACTTCCGTCATCATGAAGTGCTTTGAGAGATTAGTCAAGGATCATATCACCTCCATCCTGCCAGACACCCTGGACCCACTCCAATTTGCTTACCGTCCCAATAGGTCCACAGACGCAGCAATCGCAATCACACTGCATACTGCCCTAACCCATCTGGACAAGAGGAATACTTATGTAAGAATGCTGTTCATCGACTACAGCTCAGCATTTAACACCATAGTTCCCTCCAAGCTCGTCATTAAGCTCGAGACCCTGGGTCTCGACTCCAGCCCTGTGCAACTGGGTCCTGGACTTCCTGACGGGCCGGTCCCAGGTGGTGAGGGTAGGAAACAACATCTCCACCCCGCTGATCCTCAACACTGGGGCCCCACAAGGTGCGTTCTCAGCCCTCTCCTGTACTCCCTGTTTACCCATGACTGCGTGGCCAAGCACGCATCCAACTCAATCATCAAGTTTGCTGACGACACTACAGTGGTAGGCTTGATTACCAACAACGACGAGACGGCCTACAGAGAGGAGGTGAGGGCCCTCGGAGTGTGGTGTCAGGAAAATAACCTCTCACCAATGTCAACAAAACAAAGGAGATGATCGTGGACTTCAGGAAACAGGAGAGGGAGCACCCCTATCCACATCGAGGGGACAGTAGTGGAGAAGGTGGAAAGTTTTAAGTTCCTCGGCGTACACATCACGGACAAACTGAATTGGTCCACCCACACAGACAGCGTGGTAAAGAAGGCGCACAGCGCCTCTTCAACCTCAGGAGGCTGAAGAAATTTGGCTTGTCACCAAAATCACTCACAAACTTTTACAGATGCACAATCGAGAGCATCCTGTCGGGCTGTATCACCGCCTGGTACGGCAACTGCTCCGCCCACAACCGTAAGGCTCTCCAGAGGGTAGTGAGGACTGCACAACGCATCACCGGGGTTAAACTACCTGCCCTCCAGGACACCTACACCACCCGATGTCACAGAAAGGCCAAAAGATCATCAAGGACAACAACCACCCGAGCCACTGCCTGTTCACCCGCGCTATCATCCAGAAGGCGAGGTCAGTACAGGTGCATCAAAGCTGGGACCGAGAGACTGAAAAACAGCTTCTACCTCAAGGCCATCAGACTGTTAAACAGCCATCACTAACATTGAGTGGCTGCTGCCAACATACTGACTTAAATCTCTAGCCACTTTATACATAGGAATTGGATGTAACAAATGTATCACTAGCCACTTTAAACAATTTTGTATATAATGTTTACGTATCCGACATACTCATATCAAATGTATACACTGTACTCTAAACCATCTACTGTATCTTGCCTATGCCGTTCGGTCATCGACCCAAATCTCTAGCCACTTTAATAATTATAATTGGATGAAATAATGTATCACTAGCCACTTTAAACAATGCCATTTATATAATGTTTACATATCCTACATTACTCATCTCATATATATGTGTATATACTGTACTCCATACCATCTACTGCATCTTGCCTATGCCGGTCAGCCATCGCTCATCCATATATTTATATGTACATACTCGTATTCATTCCTTTACTCTTGTGTGTATAAGGTAGTTGTTGTGAATTTGTTAGATTACTTGTTAGATACTACTGCATGGTCGGAACTAGAAGCACAAGCATTTCGCTACACTCGCATTAACATCTGCTAACCATGTGTATGTGACAAATAAAATTTGATTTGATTTGATTTGATTTGAAATGTACAGTGAAACATATTGCAAATGTACAGTACATTTGCAATATGTTTCAATGGGCTGTTAACATCACGAATATGACAAGCTCTAAAATACTTCAGGAATGGCCAATTGACTGCCCGTTGATCTCAGGATGGCCAGGATTGATAGTGCTACCTGTCCATTGCTCGTTGGTGTTGATTTCAACATGTCAAAAAAAAGCCCATTGAAACATATTGCAAATGTACAGTGAAACATATTGCAAATGTACAGTACATTTGCAATATGTTTCAATGGGCTGTTAACATCACGAATATGACAAGCTCTAAAATACTTCAGGAATGCCCAATTGACTGCCCGTTGATCTCAGGATGGCCAGGATTGATAGTGCTACCTGTCCATAGCTCGTTGGTGTTGATTTCAACATGTCAAAAAAAAGCCCATTGAAACATATTGCAAATGTACAGTGAAACATATTGCAAATGTACAGTACATTTGCAATATGTTTCAATGGGCTTTAACATCACGAATATGACAAGCTCTAAAATACTGCAGGAAAGCCCAATTGACTGCCCGTTGATCTCAGGATGGCCGGGCTTGACGGTTTTAACTTATTGCAAATGGACAAAAGTCTGCCATAAAGTCACTATAATGAAAACGTAAAACACCTAGTTACGTTCTAGTTGCGGGTCCAGTTCCAACGTTATGTGTCGGCCTATCTGAGGCGACCCCAAATCCCGAGTTTCGGCTCGATAGATCATTCGGAGCCCGAGCAGCGACCTTAATTGGTGGTGAAAATCCACGTTTTCCGGGCGTTGCTATGGGGTCCTTGAATGAGCTATCGGAGAGAAACGTTAGGGCCCGTCTCTATGGGCCGAGGCGGTTCTAATGCACCTAGCCTTGTGTCTCTGGGACTTTTAGAACTTTTGTCATTTTCGTGATGTAAAAATGAATTGAAAATATTGCAAATGTACAAGGCTGTTTCTCGGCCTGTGAACCTTCTAGAGCCCCGTAGCTCACCGTGCACTATCGACATAAGCTCTAGAAAAGGGTTCTAAAGTTTCAGAGCTCTAGGTCTGACGGTTCTTTAATAGTTCGAACGAAAGTAACTATTGCAGGCAGTGTGTGTCTGTAAGCCCCACACTATGTCACTCCCCATGGACTGTGTGCATGTGTGAGTTTTTCAAGGGATTCTGATGGGAGAAATGACTGATTTACAGTTCATTGGGGTTGCCTAATCACACATGTTAAGTTTTGGAATAGATGTGACCTTTTTAACCCTTCGAAACAGCACCTATGACCCCTATTGAAAGCACTTCCGGTTATCACAGGAAGCTGTAGGTACACACATATACTCATTGGGGTAGGCTTTAACAGAATCCTGAGTTTTAAGTCTATAAGTTAAGAACTGACTGATTCACACAGGTTTGAAAGTCTGTTTCTCACCAACAGCAGGTTGGGTACTGTAAAACACCTTTAGGGTGAATTTAACCACTTCCGGTTGCTCCAGGAAGCTTAGAATCAACACAGGTAGACCTCATAGTGGTCTGATGGATTGCCATAAAAGACAGGTTCATAAGGCATTCATAACCCACATAGGCACCAGGTTGAATTTAGGGAGCAGGCAATGTATTCCTATGGGGAGAGATGTCATAGCAAACGGTTTGATGTAAATACCCTGTTTTCACTGTTAAGGGTTAATGCCACAGGGCCACGGTTAGGCTTGCACAAATCGGGAGGTCCTATGGAACGTTCCAGAAGTCGAATCGTGCTTCTAACCCAAACGGTTCTGCCGCTGTCACCCAAAAGCAGCTGAAATTTAGTGCCAGGCTTCATTTTCGGCCTACTTTTTGGCACGGTTGCTGCGGTCAGACCGAGTGAGCTACGGTCAAGCGGGGTATCTCGTTGAACTCGGCAAGGCCTAGAGACTATGGTGATGCCATTGCAGGCCCTTTGTGTCTTTAAGACCCACACTGTGTCACTCCATCCCAGCTATGTGTTTGTGTGTGTGTGTGGGAGTTGTCTTGTAAATCTGATGGGAGAAATGACTCATTTACAGTTCATGAGGGTTGCCTAATCACACATATGAAGTTTTGGAAAGATGTGACCTTTTTAACCCTTCGAAACAGCACCTATGACCCCTATTTAAAGCACTTCCGGTTGTCACAGGAAGCTGTAGGTAGACACATATCCTCATTGGGGTATGCTTTAACAGAATCCTGAGTTATAAGTCTTTAGGTTAAGAACTGACTGATTTACACAGGGTTGAAAGTCTGTTTTTCACAAACTGCAGGTTGGGTCTATCAAAACACCTTTTGGGTGATTTCTACCACTTCCGGTTGCTCCAGGAAGCTTAGAATCAACACAGGTAGACCTCATAGTGGTCTGATGGATTGCTATCGAAGACAGGTTCATAAGACATTCATAACCCACATAGGCACCAGGTTGAATTTAGGGGAGCAGGCAATGTATTCCTATGGGGAGAGATGTCATAGCAAACGGTTTGATGTAAATACCCTGTTTTCACTGTTAAGGGTTAATGCCACAGGGTCAAGGTTATGCTTGCACAGATCGGGAGGTCCTAAGGAACGTTCCAGAAGTCGAATCGTGCTTCTAACCCAAACCGTTCTGCCGCTGTCACTCAAAAGCAGCTGAAATTTAGTGCCAGGCTTCATTTTCGGCCTACTTTTTGGAACGGTTGCTGCGGTCAGACCGAGTGAGCTACGGTCAAGCGGGGCATCTCGTTGAACTCGGCACGGCCTAGAGACTATGGTGATGCCCTTTTTAGTGTTGATTTCAGTCTGTCATTTTGGTGATGTTTCAGCCCTATTCAAACATATTGCAAATGTACAAAAGTCAACGAGCAAGTCAGCGTCAATCAATCAATTAGATATCATTCTGACACCAAACTGATAAAAACTGACACCAAACCCACTTTTCCCATCTCATTTAGAAGCCAACAATCACATATATCAGGGCAGGCTCAAAATTCTGTTTAAATCATAGTAAAAATGTAAAACACCTAGTTACGTTCTAGCTGCGGGTCCAGTTCCGACATTATGTGTCGGCCTAGCTGAGGCGACCCGAATGTCAAGTTTCGCTCGATAGGTCATTTGGAGTCCGAGCAGCGACCTTAATTGGTGCTGAAAATCCACGTTTTCCGGCGTTGCTACGGGGTCCTTGAATGAGCTATCGGAGAGAAACGTTAGGGTCCGTCTCTATGGGCCGAGGCGGTTCTAATGCACCTAGCCTTGTGTCTCTGGGACTTTTAGAAATTTTGTCATTTTCGTGATGTAAAAATGAATTGAAAATATTGCAAATGTACGAGGCTGTTTCTCGGCCTGAAAACCTTCTAGAGCCCCGTAGCTCACCGTGCACGATTGACTAAAGGTCTAGAATGGGTTTCTAAAGTTTTAGAGCTCTAGGTCTGACGGTTCTTTAATAGTTCGAACAAAAGTAACTATTGCAGGCAGTGTGTGTCTGTAAGCCCCTCACTGTGTCATTCCCCATTGACTGTGCATGTGTGTGATTTCAGAAAATCACAGAAAATCACAGAAATCACGTAGAGCTCCGAAACCCACTTTAACGGATCCGTCTGAACACGCAGCATCTGGATCCATAACTTTTTGGGGAAAAAATATTTTTCTCAACATTACGAATTGGACATTTGACAATTAATCGAAAAATTAAAAGAGATAAATGTCTGGTTCTTTTTTTCCTTACAATCGTAGGTTCATGTACTTTGACGTAAAGCTGTCAAATTAGTGCTCTATTTCCATTTTTCACCTTTAATCCCAGAAAATGGGCCTTATCTCAAAAACCGTGAGTCCCTGACGCCATTCTGTTTCGGGGCCAACTGCCCATTATGCCAAACCCATGCCCACCAAGTTTCGTCTTGAACTCATTTCGGTTTAGGAAAAAGCCAGGTCAATTAGGTGTATGTTTTGTACATTTGCAATATGAAGGCATTCGCCATCTGGTGGGATTAACATGAAGGGCGGAAAAATGAATAAAATGAATTTATTTTATTAAACGGACATCGAAAGTCCGAGAAAGTTCGTTTGATGACTTCCTGGAAGATTTGGCCCTAGGGCACGGCCCGACGGCGTCGGCTTATTTTAGAAACAATTTCGGACGTCTAGTAAGGGAGCGTACATTTGCAATATGCAGTTTCTCATCAAACATACAGCAAATGCCATCTGCGTCCCTTATGTAGGAAAGGGCCCTCTGAGGGCGTGGTGGATAGGGCCCTCTGAGGGCGTGGTGGATAGGGCCCTCTCAGGGCGTGGTGGATAGGGCCCTCTGAGGGCGTGGTGGATAGGGCCCTCTGAGGGCGTGGTGGATAGGGCCCTCTGAGGGCGTGGTGGATAGGGCCCTCTGAAGGCGTGGTGGATAGGGCCCTCTGAGGGCGTGGTGGATAGGGCCCTCTGAGGGCGTGGTGGATAGGGCCCTCTGAGGGCGTGGTGGATAGGGCCCTCTGAGGGCGCAGTGAAAGGGCCCTCTGAGGGCGTAGGAAAGGGCCCTCTGAGGCGTGGTGGATAGGGCCCTCTGAGGGCGTGGTGGATAGGGCCCTCTGAGGGCGTGGTGGATAGGGCCCTCTGAGGGCGTGGTGGATAGGGCCCTCTCAGGGCGTGGTGGATAGGGCCCTCTGAGGGCGTGGTGGATAGGGCCCTCTCAGGGCGTGGTGGATAGGGCCCTCTGAGGGCGCAGGATAGGGCCCTCTGAGGGCGCAGTGATAGGAGCCCTCTGAGGCGTGGTGGATAGGGCCCTCTGAGGGCGTGGTGGATAGGGCCCTCTGAGGGCGTGGTGGATAGGGCCCTCTGAGGGCGTGGTGGATAGGGCCCTCTCAGGGCGTGGTGGATAGGGCCCTCTGAGGGCGTGGTGGATAGGGCCCTCTCAGGGCGTGGTGGATAGGGCCCTCTCAGGGCGTGGTGGATAGGGCCCTCTCAGGGCGTGGTGGATAGGGCCCTCTCAGGGCGTGGTGGATAGGGCCCTCTCAGGGCGTGGTGGATAGGGCCCTCTGAGGGCATGGTGGATAGGGCTGCTGTACCTGCTTTTATCGTTGAGTCGTGAGATCTCCTGATTCTGCTGGAGGATGTGTTTCTCTAGACGGTTAGTGAACAGAGAATACTCTAACAGCTGAATCTCCATTCTACTGGTCTGGTTCAGCACCTACGGAGGGAGGGAGGGAGAGTTATTCAGTTACCTGACAGTTACCTGCTTACGTTCTTGTTATCTAATTGCACTGTCCAATTTACAGTAGCTATTACAGTGAAAGAATACCATGCTATTGTTTGAGGAGAGTGCACAGTTTTGAACATGAAAAGTTATTAATAAACCAATTTGGCACATTTGGGCAGTCTTGATACAACATTTTGAACAGAAATGGTTCATTGGATCCATCTAAAACTGTGCACATACACTGCTGCAGGGTAGTGGCCAAAATCTAAATTGCAGCTGGGCTGGAATAATACATGATGGCCTTTCTCTTGCATTTCAAAGATGATGGTACAGGATGAGGGGAAAAAGGGAAACCGCACACTGCTCTTTATAGTATCACTGATCTTTAACAAGCTTTACGTATCTGCCTCACGGCATTCGTCAGAGCTTTTTGATGGTACAAACATCAATATGCCTTGTCCATTGCTGTTTTGGTTAGTAATTATTGCCTTATTTCACTGTAGAGCTTCTAGCCCTGCTCAATACGCCTTAGTTAACACTTTAGTCCCACCTCCCACACATGCGGAGACATCACCTGGTTTAAACAATATTTCTAGAGACAATATCTCTTTCATCGTCACTCTATGCACAGGTTTACCCCCACTGTATTCACGTCCTACCATACCTTTGTCTGTACATTTCGCCTTGAATCTGTTCTACCGTACCCAGAAATCTGCTCCTTTCACTATCTGGTCTGAAATCCTAGACGACCAGTCCTTTAAGCCTTTAGCCGTACCCTTATCCTACTCCTCCTCTGTTCCTCTGGTGATATAGAGGTTAATCCAGGCTCTGCTAAGCTTGATGCCCTCAATCTCACACAAATTATCAATGAACCCACCAGGTACAACCCCAAATCAGTAAACACAGGCACCCTCATAGATATCATCCTAACCAACTTGCCCTCTAAATACACATCTGCTGTTTTCAACCAAGATCTCAGCGATCACTGCCTCATTGCCTGCATCCGTAATGGGTCTGCGGTCAAACGACCACCCCTCATCACTGTCAAACTCTCCCTAAAACACTTCAGCGAGTAGGCCTTTCTAATTGACCTGGCCCGGGTATCCTGGGAGGATATTGACCTCATCCCGTCAGTAGAGGATGCCTGGTCGTTCTTTAAGAGTGCCTTCCTCACCATCTTAAATAAGCATGCCCCTTTCAAAGAATGTAGAACCAGGAACAGATATAGCCCTTGGTTCACTCCAGACCTGACTCACCCTTGACCAGCACAAAAACATCCTGTGGCGTTCTGCATTAGCATCGAATAGCCCCCGTGATATGAAGCTTTTCAGGGAAGTCAGGAACCAATATACACAGGCAGTTAGGAAAGCTAAGACTAGCTTTTTCAAGCAGAAATTTGCATCCTGTAGCACAAACTCTGGGACACTGTAAAGTCCATGAAGAATAAGAGCACCTCCTCCCAGCTGCCCACTGCACTGAGGCTAGGAAATACTGTCACCACCAACAAATCCATTATAATTGAGAACTTCAATAAGCATTTTTCTACAGCTGGCCATGCTTTCCACCTGGCTACCCCTACCCTGGTCAAATCAAATCAAATTGTATTGGTCACATACACATGGTTAGCAGATGATAATGCGAGTGTAGCGAAATGCTTGTGCTTCTAGTTCCGACCATGGAGTAGTATCTAACAAGTGATCTAACAATTTCACAACAACTACCTTATACACACAAGAGTAAAGGAATGAATATGAGTATGTACATATAAATATATGGATGAGCGATGGCCGAACAGCATAGGCAAGATGCAGTAGATGGTATAGAGTACAGCATATACATATGAGATGAGTAATGTAGGATATGTAAACATTATATAACGTGGCATTGTTTAAAGTGGCTAGTGATACATTTATTACATCCATTTTTTATTATTAAAGTGGCTAGAGATTTGAGTCAGTATGTTGGCAGCAGCCAATCAGAGTTAGTGATGGCTGTTTAACAGTCTGATGGCCTTGAGATAGAAGCTGTTTTTCAGTCTCTCGGTCCCAGCTTTGATGCACTTGTACTGGCCTCGCCTTCTGGATGATAGCGGGGTGAACAGGCAGTGGCTCGGGTGGTTGTTCTTGTTGATCTTTTTGGCCTTCCTGTGACATCGGGTGGTGTAGGTGTCCTGGAGGGCAGGTAGTTTACCCCCGGTGATGCGTTGTGCAGTCCTCACTACCCTCTGGAGAGCCTTACGCTTGTGGGCGGAGCAGTTGCCGTACCAGGCGTTGATACAGCCCAACAGGATGCTCTCGATTGTGCATCTGTAGAAGTTTGTGAATGTTTTTGGTGACAAGCCAAATTTCTTCAGCCTCCTGAGGTTGAAGAGGCGCTGTTGGGTGGACCATTTCAGTTTGTCCGTGATGTGTACGCCGAGGAACTTAAAACTTTCCACCTTCTCCACTACTGTCCCAACGATGTGGATAGGGGGGTGCTCCTTCTGTTGTTTCCTGAAGTCCACGATCATCTCCTTTGTTTTGTTGACGTTGAGTGAGAGGTTATTTTCCTGACACCACACTCCGAGGACCCTCACCTCCTCTATGTAGGCCGTCTCGTCGTTGTTGGTAATCAAGCCTAGCACTGTAGTGTCGTCTGCAAACTTGATGATTGAGTTGGAGGCATGCTTGGCCACGCAGTCATGGATGAACAGGGAGAACAGGAGAGGGCTGAGAACGCACCCTTGTGGGGCCCCAGTGTTGAGGATCAGTGGGGTGGAGATGTTTCATACCCTCACCACCTGGGGGGTGGTCCGTCAGGAAGTCCAGGACCCAGTTGCACAGGGCAGGGTTGAGACCTAGGGTCTCGAGCTTAATGACGAGTTTGGAGGGTACTATGGTGTTAAATGCTGAGCTGTAGTCGATGAACAGCATTCTTACATAGGTATTCCTCTTGTCCAGATGGGTTAGGGCAGTGTGCAGTGTGATTGCATCGTCTGTGGACCTAGTGGGACGGTAAGCAAATTGGAGTGGGTCTAGGGTGTCAGGTAGGATGGAGGTGATATGATCCTTGACTAGTCTCTCAAAGCACTTCACGATGACGGAAGTCAGTGCTACGGGGCGATAGTCGTTTAGCTCAGTTACCTTAGCTTTCTTGGGAACAGGAACAATGGTGGCCCTCTTGAAGCATGTGGGAACAGCAGACTGGGATAAGGATTGATTGAATATGTCCGTAAACACACCAGCCAGCGGTCAACAGGACTGCACTCCCCACAGCATCTCGCCCAAGCCTCCCCCATTTCTCACTCACTCAAATCCAGATAGCTGATGTTCTGAAAGAGCTGCAAAATCTGGACCCCTACAAATCAGCCGGGCTAGACAATCTGGACCCTCTCTTTCTAAAATTATCTGCCGAAATTGTTGCAACCCCTATTACTAGCTTGTTCAACCTCTTTTTCATGTCGTCTGAGATTCCCAAAGATTGGAAAGCTGCCGCAGTCATCCCCCTCTTCAAAGGGGGAGACACTCTATACCCAAACTGCTACAGACCTATATCCATCCTGCCCTGCCTTTCAAAGGTCTTCGAAAGCCAAGTTAACAAACAAATTACCGACCATTTCGAATCCCACCATACCTTCTCCGCTATGCAATCTGGTTTCAGAGCTGGTCATGGGTGCACCTCAGTCACACTCAAGGTCCTAAACGATATCATAACCACTATCGATAAGAGACATTACTGTGCAGCCGTATTCATTGACCTGGCCAAGGCTTTCGACTCTGTCAATCACCACATTCTTATTGGCAGACTCAACAGCCTTGGTTTCTCAAAGGATTGCCTCGCCTGGTTCACCAACTACGTCTCTAATAGAGTTCAGTGTGTCAAATCGGAGGGCCTGTTGTCCAGACCTCTGGCAGTCTCTATGGGGGTACCACAGGGTTCAATTCTCGGGCCGACTCTCTTCTCTGTATACATCAATGATGTCGCTCTTGCTGCCGGTGATTCTCTGATCCACCTCTGCGCAGACGACGCCATTCTGTATACTTCTGGCCCTTCTTTGGACACTGTGTTAAGTAACATCCAGACAAGCTTCAATGCCATACAACTCTCCTTCCGTGGCCTCCAACTAAATGCATGCTTTTCAACCGATCACTGCCCGCACCTGCCCGACCGTCCAGCATCACTACTCTGGATGGTTTTGACTTAGAATATGTGGACAACTACAAATACCTAGGTGTCTGGCTAGACTGTAAACTCTCCTTCCAGACTCACATTAAATATCTCCAATCCAAAATTAAATCTAGAATCGGCTTCCTATTTCGCAACAAAGCGTGCTGCCAAACATAACCTCGTAAAACTGACTATCCTACCGATCCTCGACTTCGGCGATGTCATTTATAAAATAGCCTCCAACACTCTACTCAACAAACTGGATGCAGTCTACCACAGTGCCATCCGCTTTGTCACCAAATTCCCCATATACTACCCACCACTGCGACCTGTATGTTCTCGTTGGCTGGCCCTCGCTTCATACTCGTTGCCAATCCCACTGGCTCCAGGTCATCTACAAGTCTTTGCTAGGTAAAGCCCCGCCTTATCTCAGCTCGCTGGTAACCATAGCAGCACCCACCCGTAGCACGCGCTCCAGCAGGTACATCTCACTGGTCACCCCCAAAGCCAATTCTTCCTTTGGCCACCTTTCCTTCCAGTTCTCTGCTGCCAATGACTGGAACAAACTATAAAAATCAATGACGCTGGAGACTCATATCTCCCTCACTAGCATCAAGCACCAGCTGTCAGAGCAGCTCACAGATCTCTGCACCTGCACATAGCCCATCTGTAAACAGCCCATCCTACTACCTCATCATACTGTATTTATTTATTTATCTTGCTCCTTTGCACCCCAATAACTACCTCCCTTATCTTACCCCATTTGCACTCACTGTATATAGACTTACTTTTTATTTATTTATTTAAAAACAAAATCTACTTTTCTACTGTATTATTGACTGTATGTTTGGAGTAAAACAATGTGTAACTCTGTGTTGTTGTATGTGTCGAACTGCTTTGCTTTATCTTGGCCAGGTCGCAGTTGTAAATGAGAACTTGTTCTCAACTTGCCTACCTGGTTAAATAAACGTGAAATAAAAGAAATCAAATCAAAATAAAATAAATGGAGGGGCCTGTTAAACAATTTCACAGATTAATAAAACAAGGTTGACCACGTTTGTATCTTATTTTTGCAGTCGGTCTGACAACCAACCAGTTACAATATTTGTACAGGTCGTACATTATGGACATCATGGATCACAAAAAGAGAGTGACTGATAGAGGAAACTAGAAAAATACCAAAAACATATCATCCAGTAATAACAGCTCTACAGTACAACTTAGGACCATCTGTGTTGTGGCTCCACGTTGGATGTTTTAACTGGCTGATGGTCGGTCACCTCATTCAACTCAGCATGTCAATCAAAGTGTTTACAATGAGGGACAACAGATCTCAGAGCAGTGGTCAACCCTGGGTCACCACCCCTGGTCCTGGAGTGCCACAGGGTGTGGAGTGTTTTGGTCTTAACGAATGCCAAGACACCCTGGAGACAATTAGCTCAGTCAATGAGTCATACTTGGAACACCTGGTGACAACTAGCCTAATCAAATGAATCCCACCTGGGACGCCATGGTCGGCAACAAGACACCTGGGACAACTTAGCAACTAATCAAAACATTGAAAGTTGAATCAGGTATTTTGTTGCAGGGCTGAACCGAAAGCCTGCAAATTCCTGCAGCTCTTTCGGACCAGGATTGTAGACCTCTGAATAATCAGCAATCCAGTTCCCATCACATATCTTGATATACACATGGAAGACTATGGGACTATGGCAAGAGGTTGGAGGTAGTCTTCACAACAGGTACACCGATTGGCTTACCTGGGTCTCCACATCTGTCAGTTTGCGGGTCTGCTCGGCTGATTGGCTGAAGAGGTTAGTCCCGATCTCCATCATGGCCACTGTCTGGGTGTAAACAGCGTTCCTCTTCATCTCCTCCATCCCAGAACGCAGGTTCTCTTGGATGTACCTCTCCAGCTGGAAAACAGGGAATACGGTCAGGAGAGAGATACATACAGGGAAAACCAGGAATACGGTCAGGAGAGAGATACATACAGGGAATACCAGGAATACGGAAAGAGAGAGATACATACAGGGAATACCAGGAATACGGTCCGGAGAGAGATACATACAGGGAATACCAGGAATACGGAAAGAGAGAGATACATACAGGGAATACCAGGAATACAGTCAGGAGAGAGATACATACAGGGAATACCAGGAATACGGAAAGAGAGAGATACATACAGGGAATAGCAGGAATACGGTCAGGAGAGAGATACATACAGGGAATACCAGGAATACGGTCAGGAGAGAGATACATACAGGGAATACCAGGAATACGGTCAGGAGAGAGATACATACAGGGAATACCAGGAATACGGAAAGAGATACATACAGGGAATACCAGGAATACGGAAAGAGATACATACAGGGAATACCAGGAATACGGAAAGAGATACATACAGGGAATACCAGGAATACGGAAAGAGAGAGATACATACAGGGAATACCAGGAATACGGTCAGGAGAGAGATACATACAGGGAATACCAGGAATACAGTCAGGAGAGAGATACATACAGGGAATACCAGGAATACGGTCAGGAGAGAGATACATACAGGGAATACCAGGAATACGGAAAAAGAGAGATACATACAGGGAATACCAGGAATACGGTCAGGAGAGAGATACATACAGGGAATACCAGGAATACGGTCAGGAGAGAGATACATACAGGGAATACCAGGAATTCGGTCAGGAGAGAGATACATACAGGGAATACCAGGAATACGGTCAGGAGAGAGATACATACAGGGAATACCAGGAATACGGTCAGGAGAGAGATACATACAGGGAATACCAGGAATACGGAAAGAGAGAGATACATACAGGGAATACCAGGAATACGGTCAGGAGAGAGATACATACAGGGAATAACAGGAATACGGTCAGGAGAGAGATACATACAGGGAATACCAGGAATACGGTCAGGAGAGAGATACATACAGGGAATACCAGGAATACGGAAAGAGAGAGATACATACAGGGAATACCAGGAATACGGTCAGGAGAGAGATACATACAGGGAATACCAGTAATACGGTCAGGAGAGAGATACATACAGGGAATACCAGGAATACGGTCAGGAGAGAGATACATACAGGGAATACCAGGAATACGGAAAGAGAGAGATACATACAGGGAATACCAGGAATACGGTCAGGAGAGAGATACATACAGGGAATACCATGAATATGGAAAGAGAGAGATACATTCAGGGAATACCAGGAATACGGTCAGGAGAGAGATACATACAGGGAATAACAGGAATACGGTCAGGAGAGAGAGACCACATCACAAACAAACTAACATGGTCCAAGCACACCATGACAGTCGTGAAGAGGGCACAACAAAATCTAATCCTCTTCAGGAGACTGAAAAGATTTGGCATGGGTCCTCAGATCCTCAAAAGGTTCTACAGCTGCACCATCGAGAGCATCCTGATTTATTGCATCACTGGCTGGTACGGCAACTGCTCATCCTCTGACCGCAAGGCACTACAGAGGGTAGTGCGAATGGCCCAGTACATAACCACAGGACATCAGTCATTAGGCCTGTTAATCCACAGGACATCAGTCATTAGGCCTGTTAATCCACAGGACATCAGTCATTAGGCCTGTTAATCCACAGGACATCAGTCATTAGGCCTGTTAATCCACAGGACATCAGTCATTAGGCCTGTTAAACCACAGGACATCAGTCATTAGGCCTGTTAATCCACAGGACATCAGTCATTAGGCCTGTTAATCCACAGGACATCAGTCATTAGGCCTGTTAATCCACAGGACATCAGTCATTAGGCCTGTTAATCCACAGGACATCAGTCATTAGGCCTGTTAATCCACAGGACATCAGTCATTAGGCCTGTTAATCCACAGGACATCAGTCACCAACACACGCTCCCTCTCTCTGTCACCAACACACGCTCGATCTCTCTGTCACCAACACACGCTCCCTCTCTCTGTCACCAACACACGCTCGATCTCTCTGTCACCAACACACGCTCGATCTCTCTGTCACCAACACACGCTCTCTCTCTGTCACCAACACACGCTCCCTCTCTCTGTCACCAACACACGCTCGATCTCTCTGTCACCAACACACGCTCGATCTCTCTGTCACCAACACACGCTCTCTCTCTCTGTCACCAACACACGCTCGATCTCTCTGTCACCAACACACGCTCCCTCTCTCTGTCACCAACACACGCTCCCTCTCTCTGTCACCAACACACGCTCGATCTCTCTGTCACCAACACACGCTCCCTCTCTCTGTCACCAACACACGCTCGATCTCTCTGTCACCAACACACGCTCGATCTCTCTGTCACCAACACACGCTCTCTCTCTGTCACCAACACACGCTCGATCTCTCTCGGTCACCAATACACGCTCTTTAGTGAATACCTCTGTTTTAGTGGTCCTTGAGGGAGAACAGAAAGACAAGATAAAGATGTCTTACCTTCTGCAACCACTGTGTATTATTCTCTGTGGAGCTCTCCAGGCTCTCAAGCTTCCTCTCCTGCCATGAGGGCCTAGCGGGCTGGGCTTTGTCCTGCTCAGGGTGACTCGATCCTGGGGCTGGCGGTGGCGGGGAGTCCCTCTGGAGGGAGTTGGTGACCTGGAAGTCTTTGAGGGGTTGGCAGTGTTCCACCTCGGGGAGTATGAAGGTGTAACTGCAGGGCCCATGCTGCACCCGGTGCTGCTTCTTCTCTGAGCCAATCACTGCAGTCGACAGGTACACCAGGTAGGCCAGGGCTAGGGCCAGCAGCCGGCCCATCTCAGGTGAGACGAGGACAGGGGTAGGAGAGTGGAGGAGAAGAGGGGAAGAGGAGGGAGGGAGAGGGAGAAGGGTCAGGGGAGGTGGAGGGTCGTCACACTTAGCAGAGCAGAGGAGAAACACCGAAAGATGTCTTTCTCTCTCCCTCCTTGACTTTCTCAGTCTCTCTGTGTCTTCAACGTCTTCTCATTCCCTCCGGTGCGAAACTCTCAATTTAATCCACAGTGTGTTACTCTCCTTGAAGTTGCTGCTCTTTCAGTTGTCGGAGAAAAAGGATCAGCTGTCTTCCCCCGAAACCAACAACAGCTATTCCACTGCTCTCTGTCTGTCTGGACAGACACACACACAAACACACAAGCAGGAAGAGATGATTGCTTCCTGTTCTCTCCGCAGTGTTCAGATGGGACAACTCAGTCCTGGAAAAAAGCTGCTATCTCCCCAGCCTGATTATTAACCTCCTGTGTTGTTGCCTTGTGTTTCCTCCGTCTCTCTCTATCTCTCTTTCTCTCTCTCTCTTGCCTGCTTGCTTTTTTATCAGGCTGTGTTTGTCCATTCGCCTGGATGAGGAGTAGAGAAGAGAGGGAGCAGCTGGGTTTAGGATGTTGGCTGAAGTGGCAGAGCTCTTAAAGTAGTGATAGGATGTACCTCTCCACTATACCCCCTCGTTTTTCAACACATTATCACTCAAACACTCTACCTCCCTCCCTCCCTCCCTCACAGGGGTACTCCCTCTCCCTCTCTCTTGCTCTAGCTCCCACCCTCCCTTCAAACAGGGGTGAGAGGAAACCACAAAAATGTCTGACAGATGTGGTATGATCCATCCCACCTGTAAGAATGTCAGATGGCCTCGACCATCTAGAACAGAGGGGTGTACTGGCCTCTACCATCTAGAACAGAGGGGTGTACTGGCCTCTACCATCTAGAACAGAGGAGTGTACTGGCCTCTACCATCTAGAACAGATGGGTGTACTGGCCTCTACCATCTAGAACAGATGGGTGTACTGGCCTCTACAAAATCAAATCAAATGTTATTGGTCACATACACATGTTTAGCAGATGTTATTTCGAGTGTAGCGAAATGCTTGTGCTTCTAGTTTCAACTTTGCAGTAGTATCTAACAAGTAATCTAACAATTTCACAACAACTACCTCATACACACAAGAGTAAAGGAATGAATACGTGTATGTACATATATGGATGAGCGATGGCCGAACGGCATAGGCAAGATGCAGTAGATGGTATGGAGTACAGTATATATATGAGATGAGTAATATAGGATATGTAAACATTATATAACGTGGCATTGTTTAAAGTGGCTAGAGATTTAAATCAGTATGTTGGCAGCAGCCACTCAATGTTAGTGATGGCTGTTTAACAGTCTGATGGCCTTGAGGTAGAAGCTGTTTTTCAGTCTCTCGGTCCAAGCTTTGATGCACCTGTACTGACCTCGCCTTCTGGATGATAGCAGGGTGAACAGGCAGTGTCTCGGGTGGTTGTTGTCCTTGATGATCTTTTTGGCCTTCCTGTGACATCGGGTGGTGTAGGTGTCCTGAAGAGCAGGTAGTTTACCCCCGGTGATGCGTTGTGCAGTCCTCACTACCCTCTGGAGAGCCTTACGGTTGTGGGCGGAGCAGTTGCCGTACCAGGCGGTGATACAGCCCAACAGGATGCTCTCGATTGTGCATCTGTAAAAGTTTGTAAGTGTTTTTGGTGACAAGCCAAATTTCTTCAGCCTCCTGAGGTTGAAGAGGCGCTGTTGCGCCTTCTTCACCACGCTGTCTGTGTGGGTGGACCATTTCAGTTTGTCGGTGATGTGTACGCCGAGGAACTTAAAACTTTCCACCTTCTCCACTACTGTCCCCTCGATGTGGATAGGAGGGTGCTCCCTCTCCTGTTTCCTGAAGTCCACGATCATCTCCTTTGTTTCGTTGACGTTGAGTGTGAAGTTATTTTCCTGACACCACACTCCGAGGACCCTCACCTCCTCCCTGTAGGCCGTCTCGTCGTTGTTGGTAATCAAGCCTACCACTGTAGTGTCGTCAGCAAACTTGATGATTGAGTTGGATGCGTGCTTGGCCACGCAGTCATGGGTGAACAGGGAGTACAGGAGAGGGCTGAGAATGCACCCTTGTGGGGCCCCAGTGTTGAGGATCAGCGGGGTGGAAATGTTGTTTCCTACCCTCACCACCTGGGACCGGCCCGTCAGGAAGTCCAGGACCCAGTTGCACAGGGCTGGGTCGAGACCTAGGGTCTCGAGCTTAATGACGAGTTTGGAGGGTACTATGGTGTTAAATGCTGAGCTGTAGTCGATGAACAGCATTCTTACATAGGTATTCCTCTTGTCCAGATGGGATATTGCAGTGTGCAGTGTGATTGTGATTGCATCGTCTGTGGACCTATTGGGGCGGTAAGCAAATTGGAGTGGGTCTAGGGTGTCAGGTAGGGTGGAGGTGATGTGATCTTTGACTAGTCTCTCAAAGCACTTCACGATGACGGAAGTCAGTGCTACGGGGCGATAGTCGTTTAGCTCAGTTACCTTAGCTTTCTTGGGAACAGGAATGGTGGCCCTCTTGAGGCATGTGGGAACAACAGACTGGGATAAGGCTTGATTGAATATGTCCGTAAACACACCAGCCAGCTGGTCTGCGGATGCTCTGAGGACACGGCTAGGGATGCCGTCTGGGCCAGCAGCCTTGCGAGGGTTGTGCAGGTCTACAATCTTGTCCCTGACATCCTTGGAGAGCTCTTTGGTCTTGGCCATGGTGGAGAGTTTGGAATCTGATTGATTGATTGCTTCTGTGGACAGGTGTCTTTTATACAGGTAACAAACTGAGATTAGGAGCACTCCCTTTAAGAGTGTTCTCCTAATCTCAGCTCGTTACCTGTATAAAAGACACCTGGGAGCCAGAAATCTTTCTGATTGAGAGGGGGTCAAATACTTATTTCCCTCATTAAAATGCAAATCAATTTATAACATTTTTCACATGCGTTTTTCTGGATTTTTGTTGTTGTTATTCTGTCTCTCACTGTTCAAATAAACCTACCATTAAAATTATACTGGTCATGTCTTTGTCAGTGGGCAAACGTACAAAATCAGCAGGGGATCAAATACTTTTTCCCCCTCACTGTACGTCTCGTGTCTGAGCCGTTGAATTGTGACTCTACTTTGTCTCTATATTGACGCTTAGCTTGTTTGATTGCCTTGCGGAGGGAATAGCTGCACTGTTTGTATTCAGTCATGTTTCCGGTAGCCTTACCCTGGTTAAAAGCAGTGGTTCGCGGTTTCAGTTTTGCGAGGATGCTGCCATCAATCCACGGTTTCTGGTTGGGGAAGGTTTTAATAGTCGCTGTGGGTACAACATCACCAATGCACTTGCTAATAAACTCGCTCACCAAATCAGCATATACATCAATGTTGTTGTCTGATGCTATCCGGAACATATCCCAGTTCACTTGATCGAAGCAATTTTGAAGTGTGGAATCAGATTGGTCAGACCAGCGTTGAACAGACCTGAGCACGGGCGTTTCCTGTTTTAGTTTCTGACTATAGGCTGGGAGCAACAAAATGGAGTTGTGGTCAGAGTTGCCAAAAGGAGGGCGAGGAAGGGCTTTGTATGCGTCGCGGAAATTAGAATAACAATGATCCAGAATGCTGCCAGCCCGGGTGGCACATTCGATATGCTGATCAAATTTAGGGAGCCTTGTTTTCAGATTAGCCTTATTAAAGTCCCCAGCCACAATAAATGCAGCCTCAGGATATGTGGTTTCCAGTTTACATAGAGTCCAATGAAGTTCTTTCTGTGCCGTCGATGTGTCAGCTTGAGGGGGGATATACGCGACTGTGATTATAATCGAGGAGAATTCTCTTGGTAGATAATGCGGTCTGCATTTGATTGTAAGGAATTCTAGGTCAGGGGAGTACTGGCCTCTACCATCTAGAACAGAAGGGTGTACTGGCCTCTACCATCTAGAACAGAGGGGTGTACTAGCCTCTACCATCTAGAACAGAGGGGTGTACTGGCCTCTACCATCTAGAAAAGAGGGGTGTACTGGCCTCTACCATCTAGAAAAGAGGGGTGTACTGGCCTCTACCATCTAGAACAGAGGGGTGTACTAGCCTCTACCATCTAGAACAGAGGGGTGTACTGGCCTCTACCATCTAGAACAGAGGGGTGTACTGGCCTCTACCATCTAGAACAGAGGGGTGTACTGGACTCTACCATCTAGAACAGAGGGGTGTACTGGCCTCTACCACATTAAAATTGAATAACAATGCTGAGAAATCACGGTTTGTTGTTTTTTCCCCTCATTTGTTTGTTTGTCCAGAGAGCCACCGGTTTACCAAAATAAATTACATCAAATACAAATAAACAATGTCAACAAAACAAAAAGAGGTAATAAAGCCTGCCTGCCAGTAGATACATGTAGATACAGTGTTCTCCTGCCTGCCAGTAGATACATGTAGATACAGTGTTCTCCTACCTGCCAGTAGATACATGTAGATACAGTGTTCTCCTACCTGCCAGTAGATACATGTAGATACAGTGTTCTCCTGCCTGCCAGTAGATACATGTAGATACAGTGTTCTCCTGCTACTCCTGCCTGCCAGTAGATACATGTAGATACAGTGTTCTCCTACCTGCCAGTAGATACATGTAGATACAGTGTTCTCCTACCTGCCAGTAGATACATGTAGATACAGTGTTCTCCTGCTACTCCTACCTGCCAGTAGATACATGTAGATACAGTGTTCTCCTACCTGCCAGTAGATACATGTAGATACAGTGTTCTCCTACCTGCCAGTAGATACATGTAGATACAGTGTACTCCTGCTACTCCTGCCTGCCAGTAGATACATGTAGATACAGTGTACTCCTACCTGCCAGTAGATACATGTAGATACAGTGTACTCCTGCTACTCCTGCCTGCCTGCCAGTAGATACATGTAGATACAGTGTACTCCTGCTACTCCTGCCTGCCAGTAGATAAATGTAGATACAGTGTACTCCTGCTACTCCTACCCGCCAGTAGATACATGTAGATACAGTGTACTCCTACCTGCCAGTAGATAAATGTAGATACAGTGTACTCCTGCTACTCCTGCCTGCCAGTAGATACATGTAGATACAGTGTACTCCTGCTACTCCTACCTGCCAGTAGATAAATATAGATACAATGTACTCCTGCTACTCCTACCTGCCAGTAGATAAATGTAGATACGGTGTACTCCTGCTACTCCTACCTGCCAGTAGATACATGTAGATACAGTGTACTCCTGCTACTCCTGCCTGCCAGTAGATAAATGTAGATACAGTGTACTCCTGCTACTCCTACCTGCCAGTAGATAAATGTAGATACAGTGTACTCCTGCTACTCCTACCTGCCAGTAGATACATGTAGATACAGTGTACTCCTCCTACTCCTGCATGCCAGTAGTTAAATGTAGATACAGTGTACTCCTGCTACTCCTACCTGCCAGTAGATACATGTAGATACAGTGTACTCCTGCTACTCCTGCCTGCCAGTAGATACATGTAGATACAGTGTACTCCTACCTGCCAGTAGATACATGTAGATACAGTGTACTCCTACCTGCCAGTAGATACATGTAGATACAGTGTACTCCTGCTACTCCTACTACAGCAGAGCCCAACCTGTTTAGCTACGTAAAAGTATTTAGACCCCTGGTCTTTTTCCACATTTTGTTACGTTACAGCCTTATTCTAAAATCAATTAAATAAATAAACAATCCTCAGCAATCGACACACAACAACCAGTAATGACGAAGCGAAAACAGGTTTTTAGAAATGTTTGCAAATGTATTAATAATAAACAACAGAAATACCCTTATTTACATAAGTATTCAGACCCTTTGCTATGAGACTCTAAATTGAGCTCAGGTGCATCCTGTTTCCGTTTATCATCCTTGAGATGTTTCTACAACTTGATTGGACATGATTTGGAAAGGCACACACCTGTCTATGTAAGGTCCCACAGTGGACAGTGCATGGCAGAGCAAAAACCAAGCCATGAGGTAGAAGGAATTGTCCGTAGTGCTCAGAGACAGGATTGTGTTGAGGCACAGATCTGAGGAAGGGTATCAAAAAATTGCTGCAGCATTGAAGAACACAAGAACACAGTGGCCTCCATCATTCTTAAATGGAAGAAGTTTGGAACCACAAAGACTCTTCCTAGAGCTGGCCGTCCGGCCAAACTGATGGTCACCGACAGAACTCTAGAGTTCCTCTGTGGAGATGGGATAACCTTCCAGAAGGACAACCATCTCTGCAGCACTCCACCAATCAGGCCTTTATGGTAGAGTGGCCAGGCGGAAGCCACTCCTCAGTAAAAGGCACATAACAGCTTGCTTGGAGTTTGCCAAAAGGCACCTAGAGACTCTCAGACCATGAGAAACAAGATTCTCTGGTCTGATGAAACCAAGACTGAACTCTTTGGCCTGAATGCTAAGCGTCACGTCTGGTGGTGGCAGCATCATGCTGTGGGGATGTTTTTCAGCGGCAGGGACTGGGAGACTAGTCAGGATCGAGGGAAAGATGAACGGAGAAAAGTACAGAGATATCCTTGATGAAAACCTTCTACAGAGAGCTCAGGACCTTAGACTGACCCTAAGCACACAGACAAGACAACACAGGAGTGGCTTCTGGACAAGTCTCTGAATGTCCTTGAGTGGGCCAGCCAGAGCCTGAACTTGAACCCGATCGAACATCTCTGGAGAGACCTGAAAATAGCTGTGCAGCGACACTCCCCATCCAACCTGACAGAGCTTGAGAGGATCTGCAGAGAAGAATGGGAGAAACTTCCCAAATACAGGTGTGCCAAGCTTGTAACGTCATACCAAAGAAGACTCTAGGCAGTAATTGCTGTCAAAGGTGCTTCAACAAAGTACTGAGTAAAAGGTTTGAATACTTACGTAAATGCAATTTTCTTTGTTTATTTTTAATAAATTAAGTACATTTCTAAATCATGTTTTTGCTTTGTCATTATGGGATATTGTGTGTAGATTGAAGAGGGGGACGATTTAATACATTTTAGAATAAGGCTGTAACCTAACAAACAAAAAAAGTCAAGGGGTCTGAATACTTTCCGAATGCTCTGTGAAAATATATATTTTGTTGTTGCCTGATTTGCATGTTATTTTGGTATTAATACGTGTCACATATCAGTTTGAAAACAATGTAAAAAAAAAAAAGAAATAATACTCATTGAGTTAGTAAAGCCGCATACAAACATGGTCTCTTCTTCCTTTCTTGAGTAAGGCAGCTCCAGAATGCAGGTGTTTCAGTCTAGCTCAGTGCTTTCTGTGGAGGAGGGACAGCTCCAGAACGCAGGTGTTTCAGTCTAGCTCAGTGCTTTCTGTGGAGGAGGGACAGCTCCAGAACGCAGGTGTTTCAGTCTAGCTCAGTGCTTTCTGTGGTGGAGGGACAGCTCCAGAATGCAGGTGTTTCAGTCTAGCTCAGTGCTTTCTAAGGAGGAGGGACAGCTCCAGAATGCAGGTGTTTCAGTCTAGCTCAGTGCTTTCTGTGGAGGAGGGACAGCTCCAGAACGCAGGTGTTTCAGTCTAGCTCAGTGCTTTCTGTGGTGGAGGGACAGCTCCAGAATGCAGGTGTTTCAGTCTAGCTCAGTGCTTTCTAAGGAGGAGGGACAGCTCCAGAATGCAGGTGTTTCAGTCTAGCTCAGTGCTTTCTGTGGAGGAGGGACAGCTCCAGAACGCAGGTGTTTCAGTCTAGCTCAGTGCTTTCTGTGGTGGAGGGACAGCTCCAGAACGCAAGTGTTTCAGTCTAGCTCAGTGCTTTCTGTGGTGGAGGGACAGCTCCAGAACGCAAGTGTTTCAGTCTAGCTCAGTGCTTTCTGTGGTGGAGGGACAGCTCCAGAACGCAGGTGTTTCAGTCTAGCTCAGTGCTTTCTGAGGAGGAGGGACAGCTCCAGAACGCAGGTGTTTCAGTCTAGCTCAGTGCCTTCTGTGGTGGAGGGGCAGCTCCAGAATGCAGGTGTTTCAGTCTAGCTCAGTGCTTTCTGAGGAGGAGGGGCAGCTCCAGAACGCAGGTGTTTCAGTCTAGCTCAGTGCTTTCTGTGGTGGAGGGACAGCTCCAGAACGCAGGTGTTTCAGTCTAGCTCAGTGCTTTCTGAGGAGGAGGGGCAGCTCCAGAACGCAGGTGTTTCAGTCTAGCTCAGTGCTTTCTGAGGAGGAGGGGCAGCTCCAGAACGCAGGTGTTTCAGTCTAGCTCAGTGCTTTCTGAGGAGGAGGGACAGCTCCAGAACGCAGGTGTTTCAGTCTAGCTCAGTGCTTTCTGAGGAGGAGGGGCAGCTCCAGAACGCAGGTGTTTCAGTCTAGCTCAGTGCTTTCTGAGGAGGAGGGGCAGCTCCAGAACGCAGGTGTTTCAGTCTAGCTCAGTGCTTTCTGTGGTGGAGGGACAGCTCCAGAACGCAAGTGTTTCAGTCTAGCTCAGTGCTTTCTGTGGTGGAGGGACAGCTCCAGAACGCAAGTGTTTCAGTCTAGCTCAGTGCTTTCTGTGGTGGAGGGACAGCTCCAGAACGCAGGTGTTTCAGTCTAGCTCAGTGCTTTCTGAGGAGGAGGGACAGCTCCAGAACGCAGGTGTTTCAGTCTAGCTCAGTGCCTTCTGTGGTGGAGGGGCAGCTCCAGAACGCAGGTGTTTCAGTCTAGCTCAGTGCTTTCTGAGGAGGAGGGGCAGCTCCAGAACGCAGGTGTTTCAGTCTAGCTCAGTGCTTTCTGTGGTGGAGGGACAGCTCCAGAACGCAGGTGTTTCAGTCTAGCTCAGTGCTTTCTGAGGAGGAGGGGCAGCTCCAGAACGCAGGTGTTTCAGTCTAGCTCAGTGCTTTCTGAGGAGGAGGGGCAGCTCCAGAACGCAGGTGTTTCAGTCTAGCTCAGTGCTTTCTGAGGAGGAGGGACAGCTCCAGAACGCAGGTGTTTCAGTCTAGCTCAGTGCTTTCTGAGGAGGAGGGGCAGCTCCAGAACGCAGGTGTTTCAGTCTAGCTCAGTGCTTTCTGAGGAGGAGGGACAGCTCCAGAACGCAGGTGTTTCAGTCTAGCTCAGTGCCTTCTGTGGTGGAGGGGCAGCTCCAGAATGCAGGTGTTTCAGTCTAGCTCAGTGCTTTCTGAGGAGGAGGGACAGCTCCAGAACGCAGGTGTTTCAGTCTAGCTCAGTGCTTTCTGAGGAGGAGGGGCAGCTCCAGAACGCAGGTGTTTCAGTCTAGCTCAGTGCTTTCTGTGGTGGAGGGGCAGCTCCAGAACGCAGGTGTTTCAGTCTAGCTCAGTGCTTTCTGTGGTGGAGGGACAGCTCCAGAACGCAAGTGTTTCAGTCTAGCTCAGTGCTTTCTGTGGTGGAGGGGCAGCTCCAGAACGCAGGTGTTTCAGTCTAGCTCAGTGCTTTCTGTGGTGGAGGGGCAGCTCCAGAACGCAGGTGTTTCAGTCTAGCTCAGTGCTTTCTGAGGAGGAGGGGCAGCCAGCGGAAAATACGGAGCGTAGGTTTTGGTCATGTGCTCTAGTTGCGCCGTGATTGGCTCGGTGTTCTGTCACTCATGGGGACACTACGTCACTGCAAAATCTACAGGGAGATATCGGAAATTCAAGCCCTTTGGGTTCTGCCATAGATTTACATTAGAAGCGCCCATCCAAGAAGGCTCAAGATCATTGGCCACAGATAAAATTAAATTAAATCACGTTATATCTACCGTAGCTTTGATTGGACTGATCATGTCAACATCACACTTTCAAAATCTTAGCTAGCAGTCATCATCATGAATCAAGTCGACAATCTACTGGCAAATCCGTTAAACGTTACACAACAAGTTGGAAATCCTAAATTCAAACAATGAGTGGTTTGGAAGGAATCAGTGGCTAACTGCAATCCCTAGCTTGCTATTCAGTGGAGAGCGTGTGTGGTCCAAGTCTGGGTTTAAGGGTCTTTTGTCCAAGCTGAAAAGGATAAACATTCACTCACAACACACCATGGCTCAGAAAAAGTTGAATACATTGGCCATGCTGTCAATCCAGCATGACTTCTGCCGCGTTCAAAACAACTGGAAACTCGGAACTGGGATATCCCAGACTTCAAGACAACTGAGAATTCTGGGAAAAAGAAAAGCTCCAACTGGGAAAATACGATTCAAACGGTCATCCAAATCGGAATTCCAAGTCGGGAACTTGGGTCTCTTTCAAAGCTCCAACCTGAAGATCTCTGACGTCATAACCTTGTTTTTTAAAGAATTCCCAGTTGTCTTAAATCCAGAGAATGCCAGACTTTGATGACAAAGTTTGATGACAAAATTTGCCCACAAGAAGGACCGCAGCGCCACCTTCCTGTTCCAGTGAGCACAGCACAAGTTGAGCCCAAAAATGTCTTGTATGCTGCTGAGAAATTATGTAATATGCCAGGGAGGTATGTATACTGTAGATAAGAAAGTAATACTAGGTGTATGTTGTGTAGTAAGTTGTTAGAAGCCCATGTGCCTCACCCTAATAATTTGGTCCCTATCCCCTTCATAATTTAGCCTACTGTTCTGACTTGGCGGTGCACATGTAGCCAACAGCCTGTTTTAGAGAAATATAATCATTGAATATTGTAAGAGCTTTCATTGTCTGCTTATATGCCCACTTTATTTATCCTATGGCTCTGACTTGGTGTACAGGGAGAATACGTCTGCTCTTTCAACAGGGAGGGAAGCAGTCTGTCCCATGTCAATACATTCAGTCACGTCTGCTCTTTCAACAGGGAGGTCTTCCATTCACATGTGTAGAGAGGGTAGTGCAGTGTGTGTGTGTGTGTGTGTGTGTGTGGTAATGTGATACAAAGCTTTATACAGTTTGATCATATATCGTATATCCAGCTGTTCTTCCATCATCAGAGAACATACGATCTTGTTCTCTCAGACCAGGAACTACAGCAATACATTCCCCTCTCCTTGCTAACCACTAACCACCCAATCACCACCCTGGAAAACACCAATAACAACTGGCCAAGCCTGTGTGTGTGTGTGTGGGAGGGGGGTTTCATTGCATGTGGCACACGTGTTACCTGACCTTTGACCCCTCACTCAGTCAGCAGTCTGCTTCCCCTTCCTGTCCACAAAACCTGGGTATAGTCCTGAGGCGGGCGGGCGGGTGTGTGTGTGTAATGATCCAAGGCTTGCACCAGGGCCTTGCTGTGCTGTGGCATCACTCTCCCATATGGTGGCATCGCTCTCCCATATGGTGGCATCGCTCTCCCATATGGTGACAAAAGTCTATGCTATATCCCACTCAACGTTTTGAATGAAATTTATCCAAATGTGTGGAATATAGGATTTTTTTTTAAGGTACTTTTTACTGTGATTGACGAGTCTGGCTAGCAGATGTTTTAAACCTAAATGTGATCAAGAACCGCAGAGATCTCCACATCAGATCATAACGAAAGCCAGTAAAGTCCTTTGACAGGTCAGTCTGTAATAAGGTCATAACACAAACCATGTCAACACCTACAGCACTGGATACTGGGGCCTAAACGGACACGCACGTCCTCTCCCATCAGACATCTGTCACACCGTCCTCTCTGTTCGGTCCTCTCCCATCAGACATCTGTCACACCGTCCTTTCTGTTCTGTCCTCTCCCATCAGACATCTGTCCACCGTCCTCTCTGTTCTGTCCTCTCCCATCAGACATCTGTCACACCGTCCTCTCTGTTCTGTCCTCTCCCATCAGACATCTGTCCACCGTCCTCTCTGTTCGGTCCTCTCCCATCAGACATCTGTCACACCGTCCTCTCTGTTCTGTCCTCTCCCATCAGACATCTGTCACACCGTCCTCTCTGTTCTGTCCTCTCCCATCAGACATCTGTCACACCGTCCTCTCTAATGTTCTGTCCTCTCCCATCAGACATCTGTCACACCGTCCTCTCTAATGTTCTGTCCTCTCCCATCAGACATCTGTCACACCGTCCTCTCGGTTCTGTCCTCTCCCATCAGACATCTGTCACACCGTCCTCTCTAATGTTCTGTCCTCTCCCATCAGACATCTGTCACACCGTCCTCTCTAATGTTCTGTCCTCTCCCATCAGACATCTGTCACACCGTCCTCTCGGTTCTGTCCTCTCCCATCAGACATCTGTCACACCGTCCTCTCGGTTCTGTCCTCTCCCATCAGACATCTGTCACACCGTCCTCTCTAATGTTCTGTCCTCTCCCATCAGACATCTGTCACACCGTCCTCTCTGTTCTGTCCTCTCCCATCAGACCATCGGTCTTATCATCCGACCGGAGGATGAATGGATTCCACCACCACGTGAGGAAAAAAAGCATCTACTTTATTTTTTCTGAATGAACAGCTAATGATAAGAGTTATTGATAAGAGTTATTGATAAGATATTGATAAGATATTGATGAGAGTTATTGATGAGAGTTATTGATGAGAGTTATTGATATCAGCTATAGATAAGAGTTATTGAAAATAGTTATTGATAAGAGTATTTAATAAGAGATATTGATAAGAGATATTGATAAGGGTTATTGATAAGAGATATAGGATATTGATAAGAGACATTTATATCAGCTATTGATAAGAGTTATTGATAAGAGTATTTAATAAGAGATATTGATAAGAGATATTGCTAAGAGTTATTGCTAAGAGTTATTGATAAGAGACATTGATAGCTATTGATAAGAGATATTGATAAGAGTTATTGAAAATAGTTATTGATAAGAGTTATTGATAAGATATTGATCAGAGCTATTGATCAGAGTTTTTGATCAGCGTTATTGATCAGAGTTATTGAAAAGAGTTATTGATAAGATATTTATAAGAGTTATTGAAAAGTTATTGATAAGAGTTATTGATATCAGCTATTAATAAGAGATATTGATAAGAGTTATTGAAAAGTTATTGATAAGAGATATTGATAAGATATTGATAAGATATTGATCAGAGTTATTGATCAGAGTTATTGATCAGAGCTAGTTAAATGACTAATCCGTTTGGAGCAGGGGATTGTAAAACACTGCAGCAATTGTTTTAGATATTTTTTATTTATGATCCCTGGAGCCGAACGTGAAACCAGTCACACGGAAGCAAACTTGAAATCATATTAACATGCCATTTATTGCGGCCCCTTTTCCACAGTGAAGTAGGCTTTAAACAGTTGTGCCGTTATATTAAATACGGAGACCCGGCGACAGCAGGACAAGGATAGGCTTCTGTTCTGCATGGCCAAACTTGGACAAGGATAGGCTTCTGTTCTGCATGGCCAAATTTGGACAAGGATAGGCTTCTGTTCTGCATGGCCAAACTTGGCGAGTTTATGTACGGGCTTTAGAATTGTTTCTTATATGCCCAGCCTTTTCTCTGTTTTATTTTACAATTTGTAACATATTAGATATTAGCCACCATCAGTAATTACCCACAAACTAAAGTCAATGTTTTCAAATGTATTATTTTCCTTACATTTGTAGACTACATTTTGCATTTTGCTGTCATTGTATTAATATTGTCATGTAGCCTGTCAATTTAGTTATATTGTCATGTAGCCTGTCATTTTAGTTATATTGTCATGTAGCCTGTCATTTTAGTTATATTGTCATGTAGCCTGTCATTTTAGTTATATTGTCATGTAGCCTGTCATTTTAGTTATATTGTCATGTAGCCTGTCATTTTAGTTATATTGTCATGTAGCCTGTCATTGTATTAATATTGTCATGTAGCCTGTCAATTTAGTTATATTATCATGTAGCCTGTCATTTTAGTTATATTGTCATGTAGCCTGTCATTTTAGTTATATTGTCATGTAGCCTGTCATTTTAGTTATATTGTCATGTAGCCTGTCATTTTAGTTATATTGTCATGTAGCCTGTCATTTTAGTAATATTGTCATGTAGCCTGTCATTTTATTTATATTGTCATGTAGCCTGTCATTTTAGTTATATTGTCATGTAGCCTGTCATTTTAGTTATATTGTCATGTAGCCTGTCATTTTATTAATATTGTCATGTAGCCTGTCATTTTAGTTATATTGTCATGTAGCCTGTCATTTTAGTTATATTGTCATGTAGCCTGTCATTTTAGTTATATTGTCATGTAGCCTGTCATTTTAGTTATATTGTCATGTAGCCTGTCATTTTAGTTATATTGTCATGTAGCCTGTCATTTTAGTTATATTGTCATGTAGCCTGTCATTTTAGTTATATTGTCATGTAGCCTGTCATTTTAGTAATATTGTCATGTAGCCTGTCATTGTATTAATATTGTCATGTAGCCTGTCATTGTATTAATATTGTCATGTAGCCTGTCAATTTAGTTATATTATCATGTAGCCTGTCAATTTAGTTATATTATCATGTAGCCTGTCAATTTAGTTATATTATCATGTAGCCTGTCAATTTAGTTATATTATCATGTAGCCTGTCATTTTAGTTATATTGTCATGTAGCCTGTCATTTTATTTATATTGTCATGTAGCCTGTCAATTTAGTTATATTGTCATGTAGCCTGTCATTTTAGTTATATTGTCATGTAGCCTGTCATTTTAGTTATATTGTCATGTAGCCTGTCATTTTAGTTATATTGTCATGTAGCCTGTCATTTTAGTTATATTGTCATGTAGCCTGTCATTTTAGTTATATTGTCATGTAGCCTGTCATTGTATTAATATTGTCATGTAGCCTGTCAATTTAGTTATATTATCATGTAGCCTGTCATTTTAGTTATATTGTCATGTAGCCTGTCATTTTAGTTATATTGTCATGTAGCCTGTCATTTTAGTTATATTGTCATGTAGCCTGTCATTTTAGTTATATTGTCATGTAGCCTGTCATTTTAGTAATATTGTCATGTAGCCTGTCATTTTATTTATATTGTCATGTAGCCTGTCATTTTAGTTATATTGTCATGTAGCCTGTCATTTTAGTTATATTGTCATGTAGCCTGTCATTTTATTAATATTGTCATGTAGCCTGTCATTTTAGTTATATTGTCATGTAGCCTGTCATTTTAGTTATATTGTCATGTAGCCTGTCATTTTAGTTATATTGTCATGTAGCCTGTCATTTTAGTTATATTGTCATGTAGCCTGTCATTTTAGTTATATTGTCATGTAGCCTGTCATTTTAGTTATATTGTCATGTAGCCTGTCATTTTAGTTATATTGTCATGTAGCCTGTCATTTTAGTAATATTGTCATGTAGCCTGTCATTGTATTAATATTGTCATGTAGCCTGTCATTGTATTAATATTGTCATGTAGCCTGTCAATTTAGTTATATTATCATGTAGCCTGTCAATTTAGTTATATTATCATGTAGCCTGTCAATTTAGTTATATTATCATGTAGCCTGTCAATTTAGTTATATTATCATGTAGCCTGTCATTTTAGTTATATTGTCATGTAGCCTGTCATTTTAGTAATATTGTCATGTAGCCTGTCATTGTATTAATATTGTCATGTAGCCTGTCAATTTAGTTATATTATCATGTAGCCTGTCATTTTAGTTATATTGTCATGTAGCCTGTCATTTTAGTTATATTGTCATGTAGCCTGTCATTTTATTTATATTGTCATGTAGCCTGTCATTTTAGTAATATTGTCATGTAGCCTGTCATTTTATTTATATTGTCATGTAGCCTGTCATTTTAGTTATATTGTCATGTAGCCTGTCATTTTAGTTATATTGTCATGTAGCCTGTCATTTTAGTTATATTGTCATGTAGCCTGTCATTTTAGTTATATTGTCATGTAGCCTGTCATTTTAGTTATATTGTCATGTAGCCTGTCATTTTATTAATATTGTCATGTAGCCTGTCATTTTAGTTATATTGTCATGTAGCCTGTCATTTTAGTTATATTGTCATGTAGCCTGTCATTTTAGTTATATTGTCATGTAGCCTGTCATTTTAGTTATATTGTCATGTAGCCTGTCATTTTAGTTATATTGTCATGTAGCCTGTCATTTTATTAATATTGTCATGTAGCCTGTCATTTTAGTTATATTGTCATGTAGCCTGTCATTTTAGTTATATTGTCATGTAGCCTGTCATTTTAGTTATATTGTCATGTAGCCTGTCATTTTAGTTATATTGTCATGTAGCCTGTCATTTTAGTTATATTATCATGTAGCCTGTCATTTTAGTTATATTATCATGTAGCCTGTCATTTTAGTTATATTATCATGTAGCCTGTCATTTTAGTTATATTATCATGTAGCCTGTCATTTTAGTTATATTGTCATGTAGCCTGTCATTTTAGTTATATTGTCATGTAGCCTGTCATTTTAGTTATATTGTCATGTAGCCTGTCATTTTAGTTATATTGTCATGTAGCCTGTCATTTTAGTTATATTGTCATGTAGCCTGTCATTTTAGTTATATTGTCATGTAGCCTGTCATTTTATTTATATTGTCATGTAGCCTGTCATTTTATTTATATTGTCATGTAGCCTGTCATTGTATTAATATTGTCATGTAGCCTGTCATTGTATTAATATTGTCATGTAGCCTGTCATTGTATTAATATTGTCATGTAGCCTGTGTGACTCATTGCGGAACACGGCGCAGGTTAAACCCTGGAGCCTGGATTGGACTTGAATATGATAACTTTCAGGATGAATCAAACCACTATTTTTGATTCATGCAAATATTTTGTGCGTCAAGGCTTTCCTAACCTTTGCTTAAATATTCTACAAAATCAGAGAATTCTTCAGTCTACCAGTTGGATCTGAAACAGAGACGAATATGCATAGATTTAGATGGCTTTCTTTTCTATGTGTTTTGAATATCCGAAACATACAATATACCTACAGTGAAGCTGCTCAACAACTACACCATACCAGTCATCCAACAGACTCCCATTCAGAGCGACACACAGAAGCATCCAGGGTCAATGCCCTGCTCAAGGGCACGTTGACAGATCTCCCACCAGGCCAAAAAACGTGAACCCGAACCCTCCAAGATCTCTCCCCACAAGAAATGTGTGGAGTGGTTGAAAAATGAGTTTTAATGACTCCAACCTAAGTGTATGTAAACTTCCGACTTCAACTGTATATCGACGAATTGGCGAGGGCACTAGAACAGTCTGCAGCGCCCGGCCTCATCCTACTAGAATCTGAAGTCAAATGTCGACTGTTTGCTGATGATCTGGTGCTTCTGTCACCAACCAAGGAGGGCCTACAGCAGCACCTAGATCTTCTGCACAGGTTCTGCCAGACCTGGACCCTGACAGTAAGATACAGACCTGGGCCCTGACAGTAAGATACAGACCTGGACCCTGACAGTAAGATACAGACCTGGGCCCTGACAGTAAGATACAGTCCTGGGCCCTGACAGTAAGATACAGACCTGGGCCCTGACAGTAAGATACAGACCTGGGCCCTGACAGTAAGATACAGACCTGGGCCCTGACAGTAAGATACAGACCTGGACCCTGACAGTAAGATACAGACCTGGGCCCTGACAGTAAGATACAGACCTGGGCCCTGACAGTAAGATACAGACCTGGGCCCTGACAGTAAGATACAGTCCTGGGCCCTGACAGTAAGATACAGACCTGGGCCCTGACAGTAAGATACAGACCTGGGCCCTGACAGTAAGATACAGACCTGGGCCCTGACAGTAAATCTCAGTTAGACCAAAATAATAGTGTTCCAAAAAAAGGTCCAGTCACCAGGACCACAAATACAAATTCCATCTAGACACCGTTAACCTAGAGCACACAAACACTATACATACCTCGGCCTAAACATCAGCGCCACAGGTAACTTCCACAAAGATGTGAACGAGCTGAGAGACAAGGCAAGAAGGGCCTTCTATGCCATCAAAAGGAACATAAAATTCGACATACCAACTAGGATCTGGCTAAAACTACTTGAATCAGTTATAGAACCCATTGCCCTTTATGGTTGTGAGGTCTGGGGTCCGCTCACCAACCAAGAAATCACAAAATGGAACAAACTCCAAATTGAGACTCTGCATGCAGAATTCTGCAAAAATATCCTCCGTGTACAACGTAAAACACCAAATAATGCATGCAGAGCAGAATTAGACCGATAATGATCAAAATCCCAAAAAGAGACTATAAATTCTACAACTACCTAAAGGGAAGTGATTCCCAAACCTTCCTTAACAAAGCCATCACCTACAGAGAGATGAACCTGGAGAAGAGTCCCCTAAGCAAGCTGGTCCTAAGGCTCTGTTCACAAATACAAACACACCCCACAGAGTCCCAGCACAGCAACACAATTAGACCCAACCAAATCATGAGAAAACAAAAAGATAATTACTTGACACATTGGAAAGAACAAAAAAAACTGAGCAAACTAGAATGCTATTTGGCCCTAAACAGAGGGTTGCAGGGTGACCTGAGTCTTCTAATTTAAAAGCTCATGTTAGTCAGTATGCTGTGGCAGAATACCTGACCACTGTGACTGACCCAAATTTAAGGAAAGCTTTGACTCAGTGAGCATAGCCTTGCTATTGAGAAAGGCCGCTGTAGGCAGACCTGGCTCTCAAGAGAAGACAGGCTATGTGCACACTGCCCACAAAATGAGGTGGAAACTGAGCTGCACTTCCTAACCTCCTGCCAAAAGTATGACCATATTAGAGACACATATTTCCCTCAGATTTCACAGACCCACAAAGAATTCCAAAACCAATCCAATTTTGATAACCTCCCATATCTACTGGGTGAAATACCACAGTGTGCCGTCACAGCAGCAAGATTTGTGACCTGTTGCCACAAGAAAAGGGCAACCAGTGAAGAACAAACACCATTGTAAATACAACCCATATTAATGTTTATTTAACTATTTGCACATCGTTACAACACTGTAAATAGACATATTACAATTTAAATGTCTGTATTATTTTGGAACTTTTGTGAGTGTAATATTTACTGTTAATTTTGTATTGTTTATTATCTACTTCACTTGCTTTGGCAATGTTAACATATGTTTCCCATGCCAATAAAGCCCCTTAATTTGAAATTGAATTGAGAGAGAGAGCACAGCATAATAACCAGCATTAGTACAAATAAAGCTTCATTATCAAGCTGGTGTTCATCAATGTTTTGTGATGCTGTGAAACAGGGTTATTATCCAGCTTGTAGCAATAGCTTTTCACAGTAAATAGCATACTGACTAACATGAGCTTTTAAATTAGAAGACTCAGGTCACCCTGCAACCCATTTTTTTGTCCATAACCCATTCTCTTCTGAGAAAGTTTCAGGATAAATGATCATTTCTTTTGACAAATATAGACGAATATTAAATTAATGAAACGCAAACTACAATGATAGTTACCACGGTAGTGAGTTTCTGCTACGAAGTAAAGGAAACAAGGAAAGGAAGCTACTTCAGAGTATTGAGATGAGAGGTTGGAAACGAGGAGAGGAAACAAGGAAAGGAAGCTACTTCAGAGTATTGAGATGAGAGGTTGGAAACGAGGAGAGGAAACAAGGAAAGGAAGCTACTTCAGAGTATTGAGATGAGAGGTTGGAAACGAGGAGAGGAAACAAGGAAAGGACACCCCGGATGAGGGAGGCTACTCTTGTGCGCGTCTCCTATGAAGGAAAGGAAACAAGGAAATGAATCAGAGGAGGCTACTTCAGACAATTGAGTTGAAAGAAAAAGGCAACAAGGAGAAGAAAACGAGGTGAGGAAACAAGGAAAGGAAACGAGGAAAGGAAACAAGGAAAGGAAACAAGGAGAGGGAGCTCTCTCTGACTATTGAGATGGTATCATCCAGCTGGTGGGAGAACAGGTCTATATCTCATCATGTGTTTAACTGGTAGTGTTAAAGTGTTGGCTTAAGCATTCATCTGACACAGAGGGTTTCAATCACACTCTAATGAGAATGGAATGGTATCGTACCACAGTGCCAGCTCCACCCCCCCTCAAGGATGTCTGTGGATACGTGGAAGAGGGAGAACTACTGCTTAAAACGTTTTTGTGAGACTTCAGAAGAAGAATGAGCATATAGAGAGAGGGAGAGTGAAGAGAGAACAGTATTTGAGGAGAAATAAATTAAATGAATAAATTGAAATTAGATATATCATCAGGCCGCCACAAAAGCACATTTATGCAAAATAAAAATAAACAGTTCCTAATTGGAAACCTCAGACAGAGAAATGGTTTGATGCTGAATGCAATCTCACCAATCATAGGATAGAAATATTCAGCAACAATATTGTGACACATTGGAAGAAACAGATGCCTTTTTGAGAACAAAAGAGAAAAGAGATTGAAAACGGAAAACAGAGGAATGACATAGCCATTCACCATGGCAACGTTTTGAAAGATCACTTTGAAAGTGTCTATAGAACAGAAGACATTACAAATATATGCAAGAAAAACTCAGCTCCTTAGAACACACAGTTAAAAAACAACCAGAGCCCATTTGACTACCAAATTACACAGGAAAGAAAAATGCTAAGCCTTAAAACCTAGAAAGGTACGTGGCCTGGACAGCATCTGGAATGAAAATGCATAAACACAGTACTCCTGAGCTGCAGGATGCCTTATTAAAACTACTCAACCTGGTTTTGGAAAGTGGCTGCTTCCCTGATATTTAGAAACCAGGGCCTCGTAAAAAAGGTGACCAAATTAGACCCTAATAACTGCAGGGGACTGTGTGTCACCAGTAACATGGGGACAGCTGTTCTGCTGTATTCTCAATGACCGAACACAGACCTTCCTCACACAACAATGACGCTCTCAGCACAAAACAAAAATTGGCTTTCTACCCAAACACGGAACAACAGACCACATACACAGATTATAGAAACTAATAAACCAGCATGTTCATCAGAAAAGCAGAGGGAAAATATCTGCATGTTTTGTTGATTTTAACAATGCTTTTGATTCCATATGGCATGATGGATTATATTACAAAACTCTCCACAGCGTCGTTGGGGGTAAAGTATACGACCTCATAAAACATATTTACTTGAACAACACATGTAGTATTAAACTGATCAATAAAATAAAACAGTTTTTTTGCACAAGGGCGAGGGTTAAGACAAGGGTGCAGTTTAAGTCCAACCCTGTTCAATATATACATCAACAAACTAGCAGTGTTGTTGGACCGATCTGAAGCCCCTGGACCCACCCTCAAAGATGAGGTCAGATTCCTGCTCTACTCAGATGACCTTGTCTTACTATCACCAACAGATCAAGGTCTACCCAGATGACCTTGTCCTACTATCACCAACAGATCAAGGTCTACCCAGATGACCTTGTCCTACTATCACCAACAGATCAAGGTCTACCCAGATGACCTTGTCCTACTATCACCAACAGATCAAGGTCTACTCAGATGACTTTGTCCTACTGTCACCAACAGATCAAGGTCTACTCAGATGACCTTGTACTACTATCACCAACAGATCAAGTTCTGCCCAGATGACCTTGATATTAGATTTACTAATATCACTGCCAGATATGTACTGTATATGATTACCATAGCCTGAGGGACATCCTATGGCCATTAATTCCCTGAAGTATTTCCATTGTACAGTTTACATGCCCCTTCGCCAAATACATTTAAAAACTCTGTTTTCTCACAATTCCTGACATTTACTCCTAGTAAAAATTCCCTGTCTTAGGTCAGTTAGGATCAACACTTTATTTTAAAAATGTGAAATGTCAGAATAATTAGAGTAGAGAGAATTATTTCTTTCTTTCATCACATTCCCAGTGGGTCAAAAGTTAACATACACTCAATTAGTATTTGGTAGCATTGCCTTTAAATTGTTTAACTTGGGTCAAATGTGTCTGGTAGCCTTCCACAAGCTTCCCACAATAAGTTGGGTGAATTTTGGCCCATTCCTCCTGACAGAGCTGGTGTAACTGAGTCAGGTTTGTAGGCCTCCCCCTTCTTCCTCCAAACATAACGATGGTAATTATGGCCAACAAGCTCCAAAAAGTACGATCTATGTCCCCATGTGCAGTTGCAAACCGTAGTCCGGCATTTTTATGGCGGTTTTGGAGCAGTGACTTCTTCTTTGCTGAGCGGCCTTTCAGGTTATGTCGATATAGGACTCGTTTTACTGTGGATATAGATACTTTTGTACCTGTTTCCTCCAGAATCTTCACAGGGTCCTTTGTTGTTGTTCTGGGATACATTTGCACTTTTCGCACCAAAGTACATTCGTCTCTAGGAGACAGAACGCTTCTCCTTCCTAAGCGGTATGACGGCTGCGTGGTCCCATGGTGTTTATACTTGCGTACAATTGTTTGTACAGATGAACGTGGTACCTTCAGGCGTTAGGAAATTTCTCCCAAGGATGAACCAGACTTGTGGAGGTCTACCATTTTTTTCTGAGGTTTTGGATGATTTCTTTTGATTTTCCCATGATGTCAAGCAAAGAGGCACTGAGTTTGAAGGTAGGCCTTGAAATACATCCACAGGTACACCTCCAATTGACTCAAATGATGTCAATTAGCCTATCAGAAGCTTCTAAAAGCCATGACATCATGTTCTGGAATTTTCCAAGCTGTTTAAAGGCACAGTCAACTTAGTGTATGTAAACTTCTGGCCCACTGGAATTGTGATACAATGAATTATAAGTGAAATAATCTGTCTGTAAACAATTGATGGAAAAATGACTTGAGTCATACACAAAGTAGATGTACTAACAGACTTGCAAAAACTATAGTTTGTTAACAATTTGTGAAGTGGTTGAAAAAACGAGTTTTAATGTATGTAAACTTCTGACTTCAACTGTAACTGACAGTAATACATAGTGGAACCATCATCATCATGTTGTTGTATATAACTGACAGTAATACATAGTGGAACCATCATCATGTTGTTGTATATAACTGACAGTAATACATAGTGGAACCATCATCATGTTGTTGTATATAACTGACAGTAATACATAGTGGAACCATCATCATCATGTTGTTGTATATAACTGACAGTAATACATAGTGGAACCATCATCATCATGTTGTTGTATATAACTGACAGTAATACACAGTGGAACCATCATCATGTTGTTGTATATAACTGACAGTAATACATAGTGGAACCATCATCATGTTGTTGTATATAACTGACAGTAATACATAGTGGAACCATCATCATGTTGTTGTATATAACTGGCAGTAATACACAGTGGAACCATCATCATGTTGTTGTATATAACTGACAGTAATACACAGTGGATCCATCATCATGTTGTTGTATATAACTGACAGTAATACATAGTGGAACCATCATCATGTTGTTGTATATAACTGACAGTAATACATAGTGGAACCATCATCATCATGTTGTTGTATATAACTGACAGTAATACACAGTGGAACCATCATCATGTTGTTGTATATAACTGACAGTAATACATAGTGGAACCATCATCATGTTGTTGTATATAACTGACAGTAATACATAGTGGAACCATCATCATGTTGTTGTATATAACTGACAGTAATACACAGTGGAACCATCATCATCATGTTGTTGTATATAACTGACAGTAATACATAGTGGAACCATCATCATGTTGTTGTATATAACTGACAGTAATACATAGTGGAACCATCATCATGTTGTTGTATATAACTGACAGTAATACACAGTGGAACCATCATCATGTTGTTGTATATAACTGACAGTAATACACAGTGGAACCATCATCATGTTGTTGTATATAACTGACAGTAATACACAGTGGAACCATCATCATGTTGTTGTATATAACTGACAGTAATACATAGTGGAACCATCATCATGTTGTTGTATATAACTGACAGTAATACACAGTGGAACCATCATCATGTTGTTATATATAACTGACAGTAATACACAGTGGATCCATCATCATGTTGTTGTATATAACTGACAGTAATACACAGTGGAACCATCATCATGTTGTTGTATATAACTGACAGTAATACACAGTGGAACCATCATCATGTTGTTATATATAACTGACAGTAATACACAGTGGATCCATCATCATGTTGTTGTATATAACTGACAGTAATACACAGTGGAACCATCATCATGTTGTTGTATATAACTGACAGTAATACACAGTGGAACCATCATCATGTTGTTGTATATAACTGACAGTAATACACAGTGGAACCATCATCATGTTGTTGTATATAACTGACAGTAATACACAGTGGAACCATCATCATGTTGTTGTATATAACTGACAGTAATACACAGTGGAACCATCATCATGTTGTTGTATATAACTGACAGTAATACACAGTGGAACCATCATCATGTTGTTGTATATAACTGACAGTAATACATAGTGGAACCATCATCATGTTGTTGTATATAACTGACAGTAATACACAGTGGAACCATCATCATGTTGTTGTATATAACTGACAGTAATACACAGTGGAACCATCATCATGTTGTTGTATATAACTGACAGTAATACACAGTGGAACCATCATCATGTTGTTGTATATAACTGACAGTAATACACAGTGGAACCATCATCATGTTGTTGTATATAACTGACAGTAATACATAGTGGAACCATCATCATGTTGTTGTATATAACTGACAGTAATACACAGTGGAACCATCATCATGTTGTTGTATATAACTGACAGTAATACACAGTGGAACCATCATCATGTCGTTGTATATAACTGACAGTAATACATAGTGGAACCATCATCATGTTGTTGTATATAACTGACAGTAATACACAGTGGAACCATCATCATGTTGTTGTATATAACTGACAGTAATACACAGTGGAACCATCATCATGTTGTTGTATATAACTGACAGTAATACACAGTGGAACCATCATCATCATGTTGTTGTATATAACTGACAGTAATACATAGTGGAACCATCATCATGTTGTTGTATATAACTGACAGTAATACACAGTGGAACCATCATCATGTTGTTGTATATAACTGACAGTAATACACAGTGGAACCATCATCATGTTGTTGTATATAACTGACAGTAATACATAGTGGAACCATCATCATCATGTTGTTGTATATAACTGACAGTAATACATAGTGGAACCATCATCATCATGTTGTTGTATATAACTGACAGTAATACACAGTGGAACCATCATCATGTTGTTGTATATAACTGACAGTAATACATAGTGGAACCATCATCATGTTGTTGTATATAACTGACAGTAATACATAGTGGAACCATCATCATGTTGTTGTATATAACTGGCAGTAATACACAGTGGAACCATCATCATGTTGTTGTATATAACTGACAGTAATACACAGTGGATCCATCATCATGTTGTTGTATATAACTGACAGTAATACATAGTGGAACCATCATCATGTTGTTGTATATAACTGACAGTAATACATAGTGGAACCATCATCATCATGTTGTTGTATATAACTGACAGTAATACACAGTGGAACCATCATCATGTTGTTGTATATAACTGACAGTAATACATAGTGGAACCATCATCATGTTGTTGTATATAACTGACAGTAATACATAGTGGAACCATCATCATGTTGTTGTATATAACTGACAGTAATACACAGTGGAACCATCATCATCATGTTGTTGTATATAACTGACAGTAATACATAGTGGAACCATCATCATGTTGTTGTATATAACTGACAGTAATACATAGTGGAACCATCATCATGTTGTTGTATATAACTGACAGTAATACACAGTGGAACCATCATCATGTTGTTGTATATAACTGACAGTAATACACAGTGGAACCATCATCATGTTGTTGTATATAACTGACAGTAATACACAGTGGAACCATCATCATGTTGTTGTATATAACTGACAGTAATACATAGTGGAACCATCATCATGTTGTTGTATATAACTGACAGTAATACACAGTGGAACCATCATCATGTTGTTATATATAACTGACAGTAATACACAGTGGATCCATCATCATGTTGTTGTATATAACTGACAGTAATACACAGTGGAACCATCATCATGTTGTTGTATATAACTGACAGTAATACACAGTGGAACCATCATCATGTTGTTATATATAACTGACAGTAATACACAGTGGATCCATCATCATGTTGTTGTATATAACTGACAGTAATACACAGTGGAACCATCATCATGTTGTTGTATATAACTGACAGTAATACACAGTGGAACCATCATCATGTTGTTGTATATAACTGACAGTAATACACAGTGGAACCATCATCATGTTGTTGTATATAACTGACAGTAATACACAGTGGAACCATCATCATGTTGTTGTATATAACTGACAGTAATACACAGTGGAACCATCATCATGTTGTTGTATATAACTGACAGTAATACACAGTGGAACCATCATCATGTTGTTGTATATAACTGACAGTAATACATAGTGGAACCATCATCATGTTGTTGTATATAACTGACAGTAATACACAGTGGAACCATCATCATGTTGTTGTATATAACTGACAGTAATACACAGTGGAACCATCATCATGTTGTTGTATATAACTGACAGTAATACACAGTGGAACCATCATCATGTTGTTGTATATAACTGACAGTAATACACAGTGGAACCATCATCATGTTGTTGTATATAACTGACAGTAATACATAGTGGAACCATCATCATGTTGTTGTATATAACTGACAGTAATACACAGTGGAACCATCATCATGTTGTTGTATATAACTGACAGTAATACACAGTGGAACCATCATCATGTCGTTGTATATAACTGACAGTAATACATAGTGGAACCATCATCATGTTGTTGTATATAACTGACAGTAATACACAGTGGAACCATCATCATGTTGTTGTATATAACTGACAGTAATACACAGTGGAACCATCATCATGTTGTTGTATATAACTGACAGTAATACACAGTGGAACCATCATCATCATGTTGTTGTATATAACTGACAGTAATACATAGTGGAACCATCATCATGTTGTTGTATATAACTGACAGTAATACACAGTGGAACCATCATCATGTTGTTGTATATAACTGACAGTAATACACAGTGGAACCATCATCATGTTGTTGTATATAACTGACAGTAATACACAGTGGAACCATCATCATGTTGTTGTATATAACTGACAGTAATACATAGTGGAACCATCATCATGTTGTTGTATATAACTGACAGTAATACACAGTGGAACCATCATCATGTTGTTGTATATAACTGACAGTAATACACAGTGGAACCATCATCATGTTGTTGTATATAACTGACAGTAATACACAGTGGAACCATCATCATGTTGTTGTATATAACTGACAGTAATACATAGTGGAACCATCATCATGTTGTTGTATATAACTGACAGTAATACACAGTGGAACCATCATCATGTTGTTGTATATAACTGACAGTAATACACAGTGGAACCATCATCATGTCGTTGTATATAACTGACAGTAATACACAGTGGAACCATCATCATGTCGTTGTATATAACTGACAGTAATACACAGTGGAACCATCATCATGTTGTTGTATATAACTGACAGTAATACACAGTGGAACCATCATCATGTTGTTGTATATAACTGACAGTAATACACAGTGGAACCATCATCATCATGTTGTTGTATATAACTGACAGTAATACATAGTGGAACCATCATCATGTTGTTGTATATAACTGACAGTAATACACAGTGGAACCATCATCATGTTGTTGTATATAACTGACAGTAATACACAGTGGAACCATCATCATGTTGTTGTATATAACTGACAGTAATACACAGTGGAACCATCATCATGTTGTTGTATATAACTGACAGTAATACATAGTGGAACCATCATCATGTTGTTGTATATAACTGACAGTAATACACAGTGGAACCATCATCATGTTGTTGTATATAACTGACAGTAATACACAGTGGAACCATCATCATGTTGTTGTATATAACTGACAGTAATACACAGTGGAACCATCATCATGTTGTTGTATATAACTGACAGTAATACACAGTGGAACCATCATCATGTTGTTGTATATAACTGACAGTAATACACAGTGGAACCATCATCATGTTGTTGTATATAACTGACAGTAATACACAGTGGAACCATCATCATGTTGTTGTATATAACTGACAGTAATAGTTGTATTTCACTTTTGCTTATTATCTATTTCACTTGCTTTGGCAATGTAAACATATGTTTCCCATACCAATAAAGCCCTTGAATTGAGAGAGAGAGAGAGAGAGAGAGAGAGAGAGAGAGAGAGAGAGAGAGAGAGAGAGAGAGAAAGACAGAGGAGAGAGAGAGAGAGAGAGAGAGAGAGAGAGAGAGAGGGTTAAGAAAGAGATAGCAGAGAGAAAGCCTCAGCCATGTTTTCCTTTCTTGTTACATAACTTTGGAGAAGAGGGGGGACACAGTTTACACTGGGAAACCAAAACTTTGACAAATCTGTTCAATGTTCACTAGTGAATCTGCTATTGTTACCATTTCCATGGCTCTATTTGTCTTTTGGTTTTTAATGTGTTATCTTCGGTAACCAGTGTTTTGCATGGCCTCAGTGATGTTCATTTCAATGAAGGTTTTCCAGTACATGACAGTAGGCTACAATAGAGTGCAGAACAAGTTACCTGTATTAGTCCTCTCAGGGGAGCATACAGTCAGACGGGCCTGGTTCTATGGTAGAAACAACATTTAATATTATTAAACAAGAACTATACTGACTAAAGTTTACAGAGGGCCTTTTTCTGCAGATATGTTCTGAAAAAGGCTTTGTATCTGTACAGGACCAATGTATACTTAAGAGTTGTGGTGCCCTTTGGTGAAAATAATAAATCTGCTTGACAGCTTCATCAATAGTCCATGTTTAATACCCCCCACCCCCACTGCTCTGTGTCTTTGGCGCCATCTTCTGGATTAAACAGGGAGTTCACAGTATAGATTATTTTATTTAAATGGAATACCAATAGGATTCACTAGGGGGACATCCTTCACTATCCTTGTATCGTATCAGCACCGTTTGTATTTTAACTAGGCAAGTCAGTTAAGAACAAATTCTTATTTACAATGACGGGTTAGGAACAGTGGGTTTAACCGCCTTGTTCAGGTTAAAAAATCTGTTGTTCTGCCCCTTGTCAGCTCGGGGGATTCGATCTAGCAACCTTTACAGTTACTAGTCCAACACTCACCACTAGTTTCCCAAATAAATATACATATAATTATATATATTATAGGGTCTCTCTCCATTTTTTTTAAAAGGACCTCAGTCCGGCTTTCAACTTCCTCTTGAAAGTTGTCGAAAGTGAGTACTACATCATCGGTGACAAAATGTGTAGAACTGCAGGAAATAAACTTTTAAACCATGCCAAGTTCTCTCTGCAAAGGAGAGGGGTGTGAACAGTTTGTCATGAACAGTGCTCGTGCCCATAGAAAGAGCGAGGCGCGTGTGGGATTATTCCCCAATGGTGGAAGGGGCCTGAGTGAAAAAGTTTGGGAACCCCTGATCTAGAAAATATTGTATTGGTTTGTAATAGGGCTTTCCATCTTGTGACTGAAGAAAAATGACACCAGGTTTGTAATAGGGCTTTATATCTTGTTACTGAAGAAAAATGACACCAGGTTTGGCACATTGAACAAAGGACCATTCTGGAACATGACATTGCAATTAACTATACCTGGATAATTATTTATAACTAAATAATTAAGTGTTATTTTCTACATTGTAGAATAGTGAAGACATCAAAACTAAGAAATAATACATTACGGAATCATGTAGTAATAATAATATAATAACAAAATATATTTATATTTGAGATTCTTCAAAGTTGCCACCCTGTGCCTTGATGACAGCTTTGCACAAGTCTTGGCATTCTCTCAACCAGAATTCAAGGCACACTTAACCAACATTGGCTACCACAGCATTCTGAAACAATACGCCTTCCCACCTGGTTTGTGCTTAGTGGGACTATCATTTGTTTGTCAACAGGACAATGACCCAACACACCTCCAGGCTGTGTAAGGGCTATTTGACCCAAAAGGAGAGTGATGGAGTGCTGCATCAGATGACCTGGCCTCCACAATCACCCGACCTCAACCCAATGAGATGGTTTGGGATGAGTTGGACCGCAGAGTGAAGGAAAAGCAGCCAACAAGTGCTCAGCATATGTGGGAACTCATTCAAGACTGTTGGAAAAGAGAATGACAAGAGTGTGCAAAGCTGTCATCAAGGCAAAGGGTGGCTACTTTGAAGAATCTCAAATATACATTTGAAACTGGACAGAGGAACTCAGTCTGTTCGAGATCCTCAGTTTCTTGGCAATTTCTCACATGGAATAGCCTTCATTTCTCAGAACAAGAATAGACTGACGAGTTTCAGAAGAAAGATATTTGTTTCTGGCCATTTTGAGCCTGTAATCGAACCCACAAATGCTGATGCTCCAGATACTCAACTAGTCTGAAGAAGGCCAGTTTTATTGCTTCTTTAAATCAGATCAACAGTTTTCAGCTGGGCTAACATAATTACAAAACGGTTTTCTATTGATGAATTACTTTTAAAATGATAAACTTGGATTAGCTAACACAACGTGCCATTGGAACACAGGAGTGATGGTTGCTGATAATGGGCCTCTGTACGGCCTATGTAGATATTCCATTAAAAAAAAAAAAAATCAGCCGTTTCCAGCTACAATAGACAACATTAACAATGTCTACACTGTATTTCTGATCAATTTGATGTTATTTTAAAATAAGAAAAGTGCTTTTGTTTCCAAAAACAAGGACATTTCTAAGTGACCCCAAACTTCTGAACGGTAGCATGTGTGTGTGCATGTATTTAACCGTTGTGCCAGATGGAGTTTCACATCCAATGTTGAACCGCAATCAAGGTGGTAAGAGCGCCTATTCAGATTATGATTGTAAGGGAAACATTTGCCACAAACATGACAAGTCGGTTTGGCTGCAGGTTGAAGTTGAGGAGTAGGCATCCCTTTAGTGAAGGTTTGTCGGTGAGCACTGGGCCTAGGTTTTGGTTCAGTGAGGGTTTGAGGGTGAGCACTGGGCCTAGGTTTTGGTTCAGTGAGGGTTTGCGCGTGAGGAGTAGTTCTCTCTTCAGTGCGGGTTTGCACGTGAGGAGTAGTTCTCTCTTCAGTGCGGGTTTGCACGTGAGGAGTAGTTCTCTCTTCAGTGCGGGTTTGCACGTGAGGAGTAGTTCTCTCTTCAGTGCGGGTTTGCACGTGAGGAGTAGTTCTCTCTTCAGTGCGGGTTTGCACGTGAGGAGTAGTTCTCTCTTCAGGGTGGGTTTGCACGTGAGGAGTAGTTCTCTCTTTAGTGTGGGTTTGCACGTGAGGAGTAGTTCTCTCTTTAGTGTGGGTTTGCACGTGGACTGTCAGATTTTCTTTGGAGTCCAAGATTCCTTCACACACACCACAGCGATATTGTTTAGCATGCTTTGTGTGTGTTCTTTGCACGTGGTTAACTAAGAAACCCATACGAACAAAAGTCCTCCCACACAGCTTGCAGCAATAAGGAACAGCATCTTCAAGAAAGCTTGGTCCTTTCCTCATCCGTTTTCTTTGTGATTTCCGTGGCTTTGACCCCGGCGGCATCTCCCTGCTCGCCCCGTCGGTGTCCCTGCCGCCGGCAACGCCGTTCTCGCTCTGAGCTGCAGGACTGGACGGTTCCGACACGATGTAGTCTATGTAATGTTCATCGTCGGGCTCTGTCTGGATCCCTCCAGTTGTGTTGTTGAACGGTGAAACCACACCGTCTCGACTCTGCACAGCGTGGGGCGGATGACTTGTGTTCACACCCTCACAGTCGCTCACCACACACACTGTTATGAAGTCTTTGGTATCGAAATCCAGCCCTTGAAGAAGCTCTTCCTCCTGACTGGTCCCGCAAAATTCCTCCTGTTCATCTTTAATCTGTAGGGGCTCTGGGTCCTCCTGCCCCATATTGGGGCACTCTTGTTCACAGTGCTGCTGCTCAGGGGGAAGCCCCTCTTTAGAGACTGTGAAGGTGAGCTGTTGGGGGTCTGAATTAGAACAAAAAGAGAAATACAAAATAAGTTATCATTAAATATATATATAGTTAGACGTTTGGAATCTAAAATTGTACCCATAGTTCTCAGCTACATGTTTAGCAAACTAGCTAGCTACTTTACGGTGGGATACATTCATCAAGATGTGCTAGTTAGCTTAGCTGGCAGATAGCTTGGTAGACGGTAAATGAGCTGGCAGCTAGCTTGGTAGACGGTAAATGAGCTGGCAGATGGTTAATGAGCTGGCAGATAGCTAGGGAGACGGTAAATGAGCTGGCAGATAGCTAGGGAGACGGTAAATGAGCTGGCAGATAGCTAGGTAGACGGTAAATGAGCTGGCAGATAGCTAGGTAGACAGCTAGGTAGACGGTAAATGAGCTGGCAGATAGCTAGGTAGACGGTTAATGAGCTGGCAGATGGTTAATGAGCTGGCAGATAGCTAGGTAGACGGTTAATGAGCTGGCAGATAGCTAGGTAGACGGTAAATGAGCTGGCAGATGGTTAATGAGCTGGCAGTTAGCTAGGTAGACGGTAAATGAGCTGGCAGATAGCTAGGTAGACGGTAAATGAGCTGGCAGATAGCTAGGTAGACGGTAAATGAGCTGGCAGATAGCTAGGTAGACAGCTAGGTAGACGGTAAATGAGCTGGCAGATAGCTAGGTAGACGGTTAATGAGCTGGCAGATGGTTAATGAGCTGGCAGATAGCTAGGTAGACGGTTAATGAGCTGGCAGATAGCTAGGTAGACGGTAAATGAGCTGGCAGATAGCTAGGTAGACGGTAAATGAGCTGGCAGATAGCTAGGTAGACGGTAAATGAGCTGGCAGATAGCTAGGTAGACGGTTAATGAGCTGGCAGATGGTTAATGAGCTGGCAGTTAGCTAGGTAGACGGTAAATGAGCTGGCAGATAGCTAGGTAGACGGTAAATGAGCTGGCAGATAGCTAGGTAGACAGTAAATGAGCTGGCAGATAGCTAGGTAGACGGTAAATGAGCTGGCAGATAGCTAGGTAGACGGTAAATGAGCTGGCAGATAGCTAGGTAGACGGTAAATGAGCTGGCAGATGGTTAATGAGCTGGCAGATAGCTAGGTAGACGGTAAATGAGCTGGCAGATAGCTAGGTAGACGGTAAATGAGCTGGCAGATAGCTAGGTAGACGGTAAATGAGCTGGCAGATGGTTAATGAGCTGGCAGATAGCTAGGTAGACGGTAAATGAGCTGGCAGATAGCTAGGTAGGCGGTAAATGAGCTGGCAGATAGCTAGGTAGAGCGGTAAATGAGCTGGCAGATAGCTAGGTAGGCGGTAAATGAGCTGGCAGATAGCTAGGTAGACAGTAAATGAGCTGGCAGATAGCTAGGGAGACGGTAAATGAGCTGGCAGATAGCTAGGTGAGCGGGTAAATGAGCTGGCAGATAGCTAGGTAGAGCGGTAAATGAGCTGGCAGATAGCTAGGTAGAGCGGTAAATGAGCTGGCAGATAGCTAGGTAGAGCGGTAAATGAGCTGGCAGATGGTTAATGAGCTGGCAGATAGCTAGGTAGACGGTAAATGAGCTGGCAGATAGCTAGGTAGACGGTAAATGAGCTGGCAGATGGTTAATGAGCTGGCAGATAGCTAGGTAGACGGTAAATGAGCTGGCAGATAGCTAGGTAGACGGTAAATGAGCTGGCAGATAGCTAGGTAGACGGTAAATGAGCTGGCAGATAGCTAGGTAGACGGTAAATGAGCTGGCAGATGGTTAATGAGCTGGCAGATAGCTAGGTAGACGGTAAATGAGCTGGCAGATAGCTAGGTAGACGGTAAATGAGCTGGCAGATAGCTAGGTAGACGGTAAATGAGCTGGCAGATAGCTAGGTAGACGGTAAATGAGCTGGCAGATAGCTAGGTAGACGGTAAATGAGCTGGCAGATAGCTAGGTAGACGGTAAATGAGCTGGCAGATAGCTAGGTAGAGCGGTAAATGAGCTGGCAGATAGCTAGGTAGACGGTAAATGAGCTGGCAGATAGCTAGGGAGACGGTAAATGAGCTGGCAGATGGTTAATGAGCTGGCAGATAGCTAGGTAGACGGTAAATGAGCTGGCAGATGGTTAATGAGCTGGCAGATAGCTAGGGAGACGGTAAATGAGCTGGCAGATAGCTAGGTAGACGGTAAATGAGCTGGCAGATAGCTAGGGAGACGGTAAATGAGCTGGCAGATAGCTAGGTAGACGGTAAATGAGCTGGCAGATGGTTAATGAGCTGGCAGATAGCTAGGTAGACGGTAAATGAGCTGGCAGATAGCTAGGTAGACGGTAAATGAGCTGGCAGATAGCTAGGTAGACGGTAAATGAGCTGGCAGATGGTTAATGAGCTGGCAGTTAGCTAGGTAGACGGTAAATGAGCTGGCAGATAGCTAGGTAGACGGTAAATGAGCTGGCAGATAGCTAGGTAGAGCGGTAAATGAGCTGGCAGATAGCTAGGTAGACGGTAAATGAGCTGGCAGATAGCTAGGTAGAGCGGTAAATGAGCTGGCAGATGGTTAATGAGCTGGCAGATAGCTAGGGAGACGGTAAATGAGCTGGCAGATAGCTAGGTAGACGGTAAATGAGCTGGCAGATAGCTAGGGAGACGGTAAATGAGCTGGCAGATAGCTAGGTAGACGGTAAATGAGCTGGCAGATAGCTAGGTAGACGGTAAATGAGCTGGCAGATGGTTAATGAGCTGGCAGATAGCTAGGTAGACGGTAAATGAGCTGGCAGATAGCTAGGTAGAGCGGTAAATGAGCTGGCAGATAGCTAGGTAGAGCGGTAAATGAGCTGGCAGATAGCTAGGTAGACGGTAAATGAGCTGGCAGATAGCTAGGTAGACGGTAAATGAGCTGGCAGATAGCTAGGTAGACGGTAAATGAGCTGGCAGATAGCTAGGTAGACGGTAAATGAGCTGGCAGATAGCTAGGTAGACGGTAAATGAGCTGGCAGATAGCTAGGGAGACGGTAAATGAGCTGGCAGATGGTTAATGAGCTGGCAGATAGCTAGGTAGACGGTAAATGAGCTGGCAGATAGCTAGGTAGACGGTAAATGAGCTGGCAGATGGTTAATGAGCTGGCAGATAGCTAGGGAGACGGTAAATGAGCTGGCAGATAGCTAGGTAGACGGTAAATGAGCTGGCAGATAGCTAGGTAGACGGTAAATGAGCTGGCAGATAGCTAGGGAGACGGTAAATGAGCTGGCAGATAGCTAGGTAGACGGTAAATGAGCTGGCAGATAGCTAGGTAGACGGTAAATGAGCTGGCAGATAGCTAGGGAGACGGTAAATGAGCTGGCAGATAGCTAGGTAGACGGTAAATGAGCTGGCAGATAGCTAGGGAGACGGTAAATGAGCTGGCAGATAGCTAGGTAGACGGTAAATGAGCTGGCAGATAGCTAGGGAGATGGATAGTACCGGTTGTCGACCATAGAGAGAGAGAGAGGCCATAATATTGATCCCTTACAGATTGACATAGGTCGCTAGGGACACCGGGTGTCCACACCATACCTTGTGTCTGTAAATGAGGTTTGATACGGAGCAGCAGTCGGAGCCGTCCGTTCTCCTCCTGGTACCGGGACATCTCCTCCCGGTAGCCGCTTATCGTTCTCTCTACTGCCGATGTTATCTCCCTCGCCGCCGCACTCAGACGTTCACTAAGATACGCGTTCAACAACTCCACTTTAAACATTTTTTTTATTAAAACGTTATTCCAACAACAACAAAAAAAGTCGAGAGGTTATATATTTTTTTCTTTCTGCTCAATGTGCTGTGGTTTTACGGTCCAGTCCGTTGATGTGTATAAAATAACTGTCGACCGCAGACGGGGACAACAGGTTTCCTTTTTCACCTCATCTAGTTATTATTTACATAAACGGAATGACGTTTCACCGTGGCCACGCCCTCTACGGGTGGGGTGAGAGGGGAGGGGGTAAGAACTCAAAGAAATCGGCCTTTTGGCACCCAGTCAAATTAGGCCCAAATTAGCCTTGCTAATAGTCATTGAAAATAAGAATTTGTTCTTAACTGACTTGCCTAGTAAAATAAAAGTTTTTTTAATTTTATTTTTTAATAATAAATAAATCTTGCTCATACTCTTAAATTAAATACCATTGACTGTCTTCTCTTCTCTTTAGCTGGGAATCTCTTCAGAGACAGCATACTTTTGATGATATCGTTATCAACTTACTGCCTACCCCTTAAAAAATATATATATACATTTTCATGTGCAAATACAACGTGTAGACCTTACCGTGAAAAGCTTACTTAAAAGACCTTAACCGACAGTGCAGTTAAAGAAGAGTTAAGAAAATATTTACTAAATAAACAAAACATTTACTTTTTTTTAAAGTAACACAATAAGAATACCAATAACGAGGGCGGTACCGAGTCTGCAGGGGTACAGGTTAGTTGAGGTAATTTGTACATGAAGCTAGGGGTGAAGTGACCGGTGGCTATAACATGACTATAAAACTCGCGTCCAGTTTATTAGGTACAAGACCTCGTTCACGAAAAATGGATCGCTCCTAACAGACAGTGAGTCCTGTGGGCGTGGTTTGCTATTAAAAGCAGGCAGACAGGCATCCAGCTACTGTTCGATTGAACTCTAGAATGGGGAAAACAACACTCTGAATTTACACACGGAAAAAACTGACAACACTCTGAATTTACACACTCACAATCTGACAACACTGAATTCACAAACGGACAATCTGACAACACATTGAATTTACAAACGGACAATCTGACAACACTCTGAATTTATGAATGCCCAGAGCGCACTCCGGCACTCCACGTTCAATTTACAAACACACACCCTGGGCATCAGTTGATAGAACATTCCAAAATATAATTGGAAATGATTGTGTGTCGGTCCTCACCATGCGATTCACAACACTGTCTCACATATCTCCCTCCCAACAGTTCTCATCTATTAAATTGAATTTATTTTGGGCAACAGACAAATACAACAAAATGCACAATGTGGACCCAGAGGATATCACTTGAAAATATTCATTAAAACGCTTGTTTCCAAAGCGGTCCTTGATAGTAAAAACAATAACATATAATGATTACAAGACAAGACAAAATTACAAACAAACATAAATACATTCAATTATATTGACCTCAATTATAAGTGTCACTATTCGCTGCACTTCCCCCTAACCTTAAAAATCAACCATATTAACTTTAAAACAATCTATTCAATGCACATCATACTGATCCTTCAAATCAATACACCTGACCAGCAGTAGGGGGCAGTGGAGTGTTTTCCCTTACTTAGACAACCTTGACCAAATGAAACAATTTGCCTGCTTTTTAAAGCTATTTTTACTTTTTATACTCTAGATCTTACCAATGGTCCCTCCCAAGTCCTCATTATTACTCCCGGTCTTGTGTTCCAGTCAGGGTTAGAGCTTCTAAGCCCATTATATTAGTTATTGTTTTTCTTAGCTCATAACAATTTAAGCATGACAAAACTTATATTTGATCAAATAAACCTCACGTAGCACATCTGGCGAAAACCCGCCACCTGCTGGAAGAAGAGAGATTTTCCGCCGAGTTGGGCCTCTCTCCTCCTCTCTGGTATATCTATCTCTGTCCTCTCTGGTATATCTATCTCTGTCCTCCTCTCTGGTATATCTATCTCTGTCCTCCTCTCTGGTATATCTATCTCTGTCCTCCTCTCTGGTATATCTATCTCTGTCCTCCTCTCTGGTATATCTATCTCTCTCCTCCTCTCTGCTATATCTATCTCTGTCCTCCTCCTCTCTTGTATATCTATCTCTGTCCTCCTCCTCTCTGGTATATCTATCTCTGTCCTCCTCCTCTCTGGTATATCTATCTCTGTCCTCCTCTCTGGTATATCTATCTCTGTCCTCCTCCTCTCTGGTATATCTATCTCTGTCCTCCTCCTCTCTGGTATATCTATCTCTGTCCTCCTCCTCTCTGGTATATCTATCTCTGTCCTCCTCTCTGGTATATCTATCTCTGTCCTCCACCTCTCTGGTATATCTATCTCTGTCCTCCTCCTCTCTGGTATATCTATCTCTGTCCTCCTCCTCTCTGGTATATCTATCTCTGTCCTCCTCCTCTCTGGTATATCTATCTCTGTCCTCCTCTCTGGTATATTTATCTCTGTCCTCCTCTCTGGTATATCTATCTCTGTCCTCCTCTCTGGTATATTTATCTCTGTCCTCCTCTCTGGTATATCTATCTCCGTCCTCCTCCTCTCTGGTATATCTATCTCTGTCCTCCTCCTCTGGTATATCTATCTCTGTCCTCCTCTCTGGTATATCTATCTCTGTCCTCCTCTCTGGTATATCTATCTCTGTCCTCCTCTCTGGTATATCTATCTCTGTCCTCCTCTCTGGTATATCTATCTCTGTCCTCCTCCTCTCTGGTATATCTATCTCTGTCCTCCTCCTCTCTGGTATATCTATCTATGTCCTCCTCCTCTCTGGTATATCTATCTCTGTCCTCCTCTCTGGTATATTTATCTCTGTCCTCCTCTCTGGTATATCTATCTCTGTCCTCCTCTCTGGTATATTTATCTCTGTCCTCCTCTCTGGTATATCTATCTCTGTCCTCCTCTCTGGTATATCTATCTCTGTCCTCCTCTCTGGTATATCTATCTCTGTCCTCCTCTCTGGTATATCTATCTCTGTCCTCCTCCTCTCTGGTATATCTATCTCTGTCCTCCTCTCTGGTATATCTATCTCTGTCCTCCTCCTCTGGTATATCTATCTCTGTCCTCCTCCTCTCTGGTATATCTATCTCTGTCCTCCTCTCTGGTATATCTATCTCTGCCCTCCTCTCTGGTATATCTATCTCTGTCCTCCTCTCTGGTATATCTATCTCTGTCCTCCTCCTCTCTGGTATATCTATCTCTGTCCTCCTCCTCTCTGGTATATCTATCTCTGTCCTCCTCCTCTCTGGTATATCTATCTCTGTCCTCCTCTCTGGTATATTTATCTCTGTCCTCCTCTCTGGTATATCTATCTCTGTCCTCCTCTCTGGTATATCTATCTCTGTCCTCCTCTCTGGTATATCTATCTCTGTCCTCCTCTCTGGTATATCTATCTCTGTCCTCCTCCTCTCTGGTATATCTATCTCTGTCCTCCTCTCTGGTATATCTATCTCTGTCCTCCTCCTCTGGTATATCTATCTCTGTCCTCCTCCTCTCTGGTATATCTATCTCTGTCCTCCTCTCTGGTATATCTATCTCTGTCCTCCTCTCTGGTATATCTATCTCTGTCCTCCTCCTCTCTGGTATATCTATCTCTGTCCTCCTCCTCTCTGGTATATCTATCTCTGTCCTCCTCCTCTCTGGTATATCTATCTCTGTCCTCCTCTCTGGTATATTTATCTCTGTCCTCCTCTCTGGTATATTTATCTATGTCCTCCTCTCTGGTATATCTATCTCTGTCCTCCTCTCTGGTATATCTATCTCTGTCCTCCTCTCTGGTATATCTATCTCTGTCCTCCTCTCTGGTATATCTATCTCTGTCCTCCTCTCTGGTATATCTATCTCTGTCCTCCTCCTCTCTGGTATATCTATCTCTGTCCTCCTCTCTGGTATATCTATCTCTGTCCTCCTCCTCTGGTATATCTATCTCTGTCCTCCTCCTCTCTGGTATATCTATCTCTGTCCTCCTCTCTGGTATATCTATCTCTGTCCTCCTCTCTGGTATATCTATCTCTGTCCTCCTCTCTGGTATATCTATCTCTGTCCTCCTCCTCTCTGGTATATCTATCTCTGTCCTCCTCCTCTCTGGTATATCTATCTCTGTCCTCCTCCTCTCTGGTATATCTATCTCTGTCCTCCTCTCTGGTATATCTATCTCTGTCCTCCTCTCTGGTATATTTTTACTCTGTCCTCCTCTCTGGTATATCTATCTCTGTCCTCCTCTCTGGTATATTTATCTCTGTCCTCCTCTCTGGTATATCTATCTCTGTCCTCCTCTCTGGTATATTTATCTCTGTCCTCCTCTCTGGTATATCTATCTCTGTCCTCCTCTCTGGTATATCTATCTCTGTCCTCCTCCTCTGGTATATCTATCTCTGTCCTCCTCTCTGGTATATCTATCTCTGTCCTCCTCTCTGGTATATCTATCTCTGTCCTCCTCTCTGGTATATCTATCTCTGTCCTCCTCTCTGGTATATCTATCTCTGTCCTCCTCTCTGGTATATCTATCTCTGTCCTCCTCTCTCTGGTATATCTATCTCTGTCCTCCTCCTCTCTGGTATATCTATCTCTGTCCTCCTCTCTGGTATATCTATCTCTGTCCTCCTCTCTCTGGTATATCTATCTCTGTCCTCCTCTCTCTGGTATATCTATCTCTGTCCTCCTCTCTGGTATATCTATCTCTGTCCTCCTCTCTGGTATATCTATCTCTGTCCTCCTCTCTGGTATATCTATCTCTGTCCTCCTCTCTGGTATATCTATCTCTGTCCTCCTCTCTGGTATATCTATCTCTGTCCTCCTCTCTCTGGTATATCTATCTCTGTCCTCCTCTCTGGTATATCTATCTCTGTCCTCCTCTCTGGTATATCTATCTCTGTCCTCCTCTCTGTCCTCCTCCTCTCTGGTATATCTATCTCTGTCCTCCTCCTCTCTGGTATATCTATCTCTGTCCTCCTCCTCTGGTATATCTATCTCTGTCCTCCTCCTCTGGTATATCTATCTCTGTCCTCCTCCTCTCTGGTATATCTATCTCTGTCCTCCTCTCTGGTATATCTATCTCTGTCCTCCTCTCTGGTATATCTATCTCTGTCCTCCTCTCTCTGAGTATATCTATCTCTGTCCTCCTCCTCTCTGGTATATCTATCTCTGTCCTCCTCTCTCTGGTATATCTATCTCTGTCCTCCTCTCTCTGGTATATCTATCTCTGTCCTCCTCTCTGGTATATCTATCTCTGTCCTCCTCTCTGGTATATCTATCTCTGTCCTCCTCTCTGGTATATCTATCTCTGTCCTCCTCTCTGGTATATCTATCTCTGTCCTCCTCTCTGGTATATCTATCTCTGTCCTCCTCTCTGGTATATCTATCTCTGTCCTCCTCTCTGGTATATCTATCTCTGTCCTCCTCTCTCTGGTATATCTATCTCTGTCCTCCTCTCTGGTATATCTATCTCTGTCCTCCTCTCTGGTATATCTATCTCTGTCCTCCTCCTCTCTGGTATATCTATCTCTGTCCTCCTCCTCTCTGGTATATCTATCTCTGTCCTCCTCCTCTCTGGTATATCTATCTCTGTCCTCCTCTCTGGTATATCTATCTCTGTCCTCCTCTCTGGTATATCTATCTCTGTCCTCCTCTCTGGTATATCTATCTCTGTCCTCCTCTCTGGTATATCTATCTCTGTCCTCCTCTCTGGTATATCTATCTCTGTCCTCCTCTCTGGTATATCTAGTCCTCTCTCTGTCCTCCTCTCTGGTATATCTATCTCTGTCCTCCTATATCTATCTCTGTCCTCCTCTCTCGCTCTCTGGTATATCTATCTCTGTCCTCCTCTCTGGTATATTTATCTCTGTCCTCCTCTCTGGTATATCTATCTCTGTCCTCCTCCTCTGGTATATCTATCTCTGTCCTCCTCTCTGGTATATTTATCTCTGTCCTCCTCTCTGGTATATCTATCTCTGTCCTCCTCTCTGGTATATCTATCTCTGTCCTCCTCTCTGGTATATCTATCTCTGTCCTCCTCTCTGGTATATCTATCTCTGTCCTCCTCTCTGGTATATCTATCTCTGTCCTCCTCTCTGGTATATCTATCTCTGTCCTCCTCTCTGGTATATCTATCTCTGTCCTCCTCTCTGGTATATCTATCTCTGTCCTCCTCTCTGGTATATCTATCTCTGTCCTCCTCCTCTGGTATATCTATCTCTGTCCTCCTCCTCTGGTATATCTATCTCTGTCCTCCTCCTCTCTGGTATATCTATCTCTGTCCTCCTCCTCTCTGGTATATCTATCTCTGTCCTCCTCCTCTGGTATATCTATCTCTGTCCTCCTCCTCTGTTATATCTATCTCTGTCCTCCTCCTCTCTGGTATATCTATCTCTGTCCTCCTCTCTGGTATATCTATCTCTGTCCTCCTCTCTGGTATATCTATCTCTGTCCTCCTCTCTGGTATATCTATCTCTGTCCTCCTCTCTGGTATATCTATCTCTGTCCTCCTCCTCTCTGGTATATCTATCTCTGTCCTCCTCCTCTCTGGTATATCTATCTCTGTCCTCCTCTCTGGTATATTTATCTCTGTCCTCCTCTCTGGTATATCTATCTCTGTCCTCCTCTCTGGTATATTTATCTCTGTCCTCCTCTCTTGTATATCTATCTCCGTCCTCCTCCTCTCTGGTATATCTATCTCTGTCCTCCTCCTCTGGTATATCTATCTCTGTCCTCCTCCTCTGGTATATCTATCTCTGTCCTCCTCTCTGGTATATCTATCTCTGTCCTCCTCTCTGGTATATTTATCTCTGTCCTCCTCTCTGGTATATCTATCTCTGTCCTCCTCTCTGGTATATCTATCTCTGTCCTCCTCTCTGGTATATCTATCTCTGTCCTCCTCTCTGGTATATCTATCTCTGTCCTCCTCTCTGGTATATCTATCTCTGTCCTCCTCCTCTGGTATATCTATCTCTGTCCTCCTCCTCTGGTATATCTATCTCTGTCCTCCTCTCTGGTATATCTATCTCTGTCCTCCTCTCTGGTATATCTATCTCTGTCCTCCTCTCTGGTATATCTATCTCTGTCCTCCTCTCTGGTATATCTATCTCTGTGTGGCAGTCTGACGCTGTTCAGCCATTTTGGGTAGGTTATTTTCTAGCTACCAAACACCACCAGGCCGAAGACTTCAAGAAACTAAAACACAAAAAAGGCGTGTTTTTTTTTTAATAAAACAAAACACCGTTCGACATGGGTCCACCGGGAGACGACGTTGACCGTGTGTCCCGTGAAAGAGCGGAGGATTTAAGTTGGTTGGTTAATGTATCTTGACATGGCATGTAGGTGCTTGTGACGACTTGGAAGAAAGGAGGAGGGGGGAAGAAGAAAAGAACACAACAAGCGCAGATAATAGTTAACGTTTTAGATATTAATACCTTTTTAAAATTAAAAGGCGTGAAAGAGATTTTAGACTGCGTTTGTTGTTGGTTCCTCTCGACGGGGGAAATCCTAAACATCATCATCATCATCATCATGGTGATATTATTGAAGGAAATGTTCGTTTTAAAATGACACGACCACCACAGTAAGTCAATCGACATTAAATAGAAATGTAATTAAATAGAAATGGGAAATAACTCTCAGCTGGCTAAGATAACCGCACGACATAGGCCTTAATTACGCCGAGTAACAAACCATATATGATGTAGCTCGTTAGTTAGTTATTCCACTAACTAGTTAGTGTTGGAAGTGTGTGTGCAGCCTAGCTGGTATTAGTCAGCCAGAGAGATAGTCCCAGTCCACGATGAGTATCGACCGTGGAAGTAAACAAGGCCGTGGACCACTTCAGTGGCAGTAAGAGCCCCGACATGTCGAGATACTGGGGTCCACTTCAATGTTGTCACCTCCAACTTGGGTCAATGTTGTAACCTCCAACTTTGGCTAAACGTCAATGTTGTAACCTCAACCCGGTGCCAACATCTGGCATCCACATTGACTTTCCACGATGCTTGTCTGTAGCCACCAGCTCATAACACGGTCTCTTCAGATTGCATTAAACCAAAACCCGTGTCAGTCATGGACGGAGCTTTAGGGTTTGACAAGACGACAATAAGTATTGTGTCTGTTTGCTACTTTGTGTAGTAGCTTTTATATTTCAATAGCGAGAAGTAGTGTCGGTATGGTTTTTTTGGGGTGTGGGTAGTAGTTGTTGGTAGTAACATAAAGAAAAGGTGCGTCTCCAAATAGGATTTGTTTCATGTTATCACTAGGTCAATGACGTGTTGAAGCAAAGTTTATTTTGGCCTGTGTTTTTGAATGTCATGCTTTTTATCACATGGCTTCTTGAGTAATTAATTAAACACATGTAGCGAAATATTGATTAAGAATCCCCCACCCCTTTTCATATAATCCCTTTTCATATAATCCCTTTTAAATACATACAAGTGGCAGCTTGATATTTCATTCATTCCTCCTTCAGTTAGTAGCTATCTCAAAAGAGCTGGTGTAGAGTCATTTGATTTTGCGATTCTGTAAGGGGTAGCTACGCCTCTTAAAAGTAAATAGACCACTCGAAAGTATATGCGAAATACTCTGTGAAAAGTAGAAGACGCTAAGCGTCAAAATCTAGCAAATGGGGGACCCGATCTCGAGAAGAAACCAAACTAGGAATCGACTCCGTGCTCAGATTCAGAAGAAAAGGGAGTCTTTGGCTGACCAGTTCGACTTCAAGATCTACATAGCCTTTGTTTTCAAAGACAAGGTGAGTATTATAGAGACGTACCCTATGGGTACTATGGCCAAAAGTAGTGCACTATATAGGGAATTGGTTATCCCAAATGGCACCCTTTTCTTTTTGCTAGTAACTTCTCTGGTGTGATCGACTTGTCTGCCCGTTGTCCTTTTTAACGTCTCCTCCCTGTCCTCTGCTCCATCCTATGGCAGAAGAAGAAGTCTGCGCTGTTCGAGGTAGCTGAAGTGCTGCCAGTGATGACCAACAACTACGAAGAGAATATCCTGAGAGGTGTGCAGGACTCCAGCTACTCCCTCCAGAGCTCCGTGGAACTCCTACAGAAAGATGTGGTGCAGCTGCACGCCCCTCGCTACCAATCAATGCGCAGGGTGAGTCCAAAAAGCTGCACTCCTTCCCGTTGGGGAAACCTACACACCACACGGAGAGAGACAGAGTTGGGTTATTCCTCCTTGTTAAGGAAATGTCAATAATTAAGGGTCCTAATTTCTACTAGCGTGACTCACATTGGAGCGTTTCAGCCCCGGCGGGGTTGTGCTGGAGCGTTGTCCTTGGGTAGACAGTGACCTGGCAGTCAATACACCCCTCTATATATTTTTTAAAGACCGCCACTGTGTTCCAAATGGCACGAATTTAGTGCACTACTTTTGACCAGGGACCATGGTGCGCACTATGTATGAAAACAGGGTACCATTTGGGACGTACAGACATAATGTGCCTGTTTATTGACTGTTCTTCTTCTTCTGTTGTTGTTGCAGGATGTCATAGGGTGCACCCAGGAGATGGACTTCATCCTGTGGCCGCGCAACGACATAGAGAAGATAGTCTGTCTCTTGTTCTCCAGATGGAAGGGTGCCGAGGACGAACCCTTCAGGCCTGTTCAGGTGAAACATTTAGCTTCCTTCACCAGATGGCTACGCGCCTGGGGTCCTATTCACTAGATCACACTGTAGGAAAAAGGTTTTGAGAGATTTTATTGGATAAATTCAGGCAGTCCTTCCCCGTTTTTGGTTTGTCAGCTGTTGTGTTCCTAGTGATTAATTCCCCCTGAAGTAAAATAATATTCTATACTGTTACGTTGATGAACTGGAGCTGTTTTAACGTCGCAAAGGACATTTTTATTAAGTGTTGTATCCAATATGTATTTCTGTTTTTTTTATTTTTATTGTTTATCCACAGGCCAAGTTTGAGTTTCATCATGGAGACTACGAGAAGCAGTTGTTGCATGCTGTCGGCCGGAGGGCCAAGGCCGGAATGGTGATGAACAACCCCACTCAGTCGGTCTTCCTCTTTATGGACCGACAGCACTTACAGGTCAGTCTGGGCCTACCAGCCCCGGTCAGTCTGGGCCTACCAGCCCCGGTCAGTCTGGGCCTACCGGCTCTGGTCAAAAGGGTGGCCAATGGAGAAAAGAAAAATCATCTTTCGACCAATAGGCAAAATGTTGATTGTGTAGATACTCCTATAAGAAAAGCAATGGTCCAAACCTCATGTCTCTATCAAAAGTTGTTAAAGAGTTTTTACCGTTGTAGTATGAGTGACTAAATCAATGGAGGCCAGAGGAAAAAGTGGACAAAAATCTGGAAAATGGCATTGAGTCACAGCTGTGGAAGAATTTTTAAGAACATTTCTCACAAAACCAACCTGACATGTCAACGACGCACTGAGCGTGTACTTCCTGTGAGGAGGATCTTGGGACAGCTTCTATCCCCAAGCAATAAGACTGATCAATAGCTACACAGACTGAGTTTACCTTGTTTCTTTGGCTCTTTATTCTCTGTCTCTATGCACACTCACTCCGTCATCTGATCACTCACATAAACACTCACTCCGTCATCTGATCACTCACACACAGTGGCGAAAAAAGTACCCAATTGTCATACTTGAGTAAAAGTGAAGATACCTTAACATAAATATTCAGACTCTTTACTCAGTACTTTGTTGAAGCACCTTTTGGCAGCGATTACAGCCTCGAGTCTTCTTTGGTATGACGCTACAAGCTTGGCACACCTGTATTTGGGGAGTTTCTCCCATTCTTCTCTGCAGATCCTCTCAAGCTCTGTCAGGTTGGATGGGGAGTGTCGCTGCACAGCTATTTTCAGGTCTCTCCAGAGATGTTTGATCGGGTTCATGTCCAGGCTCTGGCTGGGCCACTCAAGGACATTCAGAGACTTGTCCCAAAGCCACTCCTGTGTTGTCTTGTCTGTGTGCTTAGGGTCGTTGTCCTGTTGGAGGGTGAACCTTTGCCCCAGTGTGAGGTCCTTGGTCGCTCTGGCGCAGGTTTTCATCAAGGACCTCTCTGTACTTTGCTCCGTTCATCTTTCCCTCGATCCTGACTAGTGTCTCAGTCCCTGCTGCTGAAAAACATCCCCACAGCATGATGCTGCCATCATGCTTCACTGTAGGGATGGTGCCAGGTTTTCCTCCAGATGTGACGCTTGGCATTCAGGCCAAAGAGTTCAATCTTGGTTTCATCAGACCGTAGAATCTTGTGGTTTGAGCGTCCTTTAAGGTGCCTTTTGGTAAACTCCAAGCAGGCTGTCATGTGCCTTTTACTGAGGAGTGGCTTCCGTCTGGCCACTCTACCATAAAGGCCTGATTGGTGGAGTGCTGCAGAGATAGTTGTCCTTCTGGAAGGTTCTCACATCTCCACGGAGCTCTGTCAGATTGACCATCGGGTTCTTGGTCACCTCCCTGACCAATGCCCCTGATTGCTCAGTTTGGCCGGGTGGCCGGCTCGAGAAGGGCTTGGCAGCAGGCTATAACTCTACTGCTGGGTGGGTATGAGTCATGTGTCCGTCTTGCTTCAGTTCCAGACAGCTGTTGTTCCACCTGGGTGGCAGGTAGCCTAGTGGTTAGAGCGTTGGACTTGTAACCGGAGGGTTGCAAGTTCGAATCCCTGAGCTGACAAGGAAAAAATCTGTCGTTCTGCCCCTGAACAAGGCAGTTAACCCACTGTTCCCCGGGCGCCGAAGACGTGGATGTCGATTAAGGCAGCCCCCCCGCTGCACCTCTCTGATTCAGAGGGGTTGGGTTAAATGTGGAAGACACATTTCAGTTGAAGGCATTCGGTTGTACAACTGACTAATAATGATGACTGACTGACTGACTGACAGCGTCTCTAAGGGCATAATATTCTCTGAGTAGTACACTACCAGGGTTCATAGTGCACTAATTTTGACCAGAGTGCTATGTAGGGAATGCCATCTATTTGGGACGTAGAGAAGCGGACAGACCACTCATTTGTGTGTGTCTGACTTCAGACTCCTCTTAATTCAAACATATTGCCAGTGCAGCCACACAATGGCTTTGGGGAAGCTAATAGCCTATTGAGTTATTGTACTCCGTTGGGAGCCATTTGATTCAATTAGGCAATCATTCAGACAATGTTGTCAAACCATGGCTTAGTACCTTTTTTTTTTCTACAGGGTTAGATAGTTGCACCCGCCTCTAGGCACGTCGCTCCCGGCACGTCGCTCCCGGCACATAGCTTGTGTCTAACATTCCTTCTCTTTGTGGCCGCCTTCCCTCAATGCTAACCTGTCACCACTGCGCTAGTCACACAATGGCTTTGGGGAAGCTCAGAGCTCTAGCGTGATGGCTTTGGGGAAGCTCAGAGCCCTAGCGTGATGGCTTTGGGGAAGCTCAGAGCTCTAGCGTGATGGCTTTGGGGAAGCTCAGCGCTCTAGCGTGATGGCTTTGGGGAAGCTCAGCGCTCTAGCGTGATGGCTTTGGGGAAGCTCAGCGCTCTAGCGTGATGGCTTTGGGGAAGCTCAGCGCTCTAGCGTGATGGCTTTGGGGAAGCTCAGCGCTCTAGCGGGATGGCTTTGGGGAAGCTCAGAGCTCTAGCGTGAGGTGGTAGAGAATCATTCTTTCTGTCATGGGGCGATGAGGTCTTACCCACGGAAATATATAGTATATTAGTGAAATGATTAATTTATTAGATTTTTATTTCTATGGTCTAAACTATTCTCTTTCCCTGTTGTCTTCTCTCCTCTCCCCTGTTATCTCTTCTCTTCTACCCTGTTGTCACCCATGTTTTCTCTTGTCATCTCTTCTCTCCTCTCCCCTGCCAGACTCCTAAAACCAAGACCACAGTTTTCAAGCTGTGCAGCCTCTGCCTCTACCTGCCCCAGGACCAGCTGACGTGCTGGGGCGTTGGCGACATCGAAGACCATCTCCGCCCGTACATGCCCGACTAGGGCCAGCCGGCCTCCGTGGCTTCCACCCACAACACAAAGGACGACTAACCCCCAAGCCACTGAAGCATGTTGATCTCTCTCTCTCCTCTCTCCTTTCTCTCTCTCTCATTTCCGTCCTGAGCCATGTTTTTCCTCACCAAAGCTTCTTCCTCCTCCCAGTTTTGGATTGGGTGTCCCCTTTAATTTTTTATCCTCCCTCATTTCCACCATCCATCTTGTTTATTTTGAACCTGCACGAACATTGATTTTGAGTGGTTGGTTATTCCCCTGGAGCTGCGCTGTCAACGACACAGACCAGTCACCGAAAGGGAACTCTTTATGTTGCTTCCGAGCAGGAACAAGGCCACACAGGCTTTCATGACATTCAGTCTCTGCTGGACACATTGTAAACCCCCATGTCATAAGACTGTAAAAGCTTCTGTCATTTTAAAGATGTGTTGAAGTGGAAAAGATGCCCCCGGGGGGGGGGGATTCTAGAAAGACTAGCTACAATCTATGATGACAGGTGAGCCTAGGTGTAGTTCAAACGTCTCCTGTAAAGATAAAAGTGAACAGTATTTCAAAATCATTCGGTGTAGGAATTTTCTTCTTGTTTTCCTTTTTCAGCCTCCTTTTGTTTTGAAGCTGGGTGTTTTTTGTTGATTTTGGCTGTCGTTTGCTTTCCTGTGAAAAATGCCAGGTAGACCTTTTTTGTTGGTAAGAGCTGGAGTATAGATGAGAACTGTCTGGAGGGAGTTTTGAGACAGTGTTGTGAATCGCATGGTGCGGACAGACGCACAGTGTCGATGTTGGTTAGATGCTGAAGCTTGTTACCACGCAAGCCATTCAAGCTACTGAAATCTGATGGGGGGGTTTCTTTTCCAGGTGGGTTGGCAAGGGTGAAATATTGGAACTAATGTTAAAAAGCAAATGTACCTAACAATGGAACAGGCTGTTGAGTTGCAATTCATGTCATCGCCAGATTTATGTTAATTTGACAGGCGAAAGTATCCTGAGTACTAATTGTTGCAGTGCTTATAAAATGTTTTCTTTTTGCTTGCTTTGCTGGGGGAAATAAGCCACAGTCGGTGAATTATAATTTAGGTTTTTCTTTGATTCAATATGTTCGCCTGAAGGCAGGTCAATATGTTCGCTTGGGTTTATTCTTTATTTTGAAACGAATCTAGAAATCAACACTGCTGAACATATCCCAATACAATTCTAACTTAAAGTATTTCCCGGTGTGTTTTATTGTGTGTATTTATTTATTTACAGCACAATTACATTTTATTTCACCTTTATTTAACCAGGTAGGCCAGTTGAGAAAAGAATAGGCCATAGTAGTGAAGTAATTACAATTTAGCAATTAACACTGGAGTGATAGATGTGCAGATGAGGATGTGCAAGTAGAAATACTGGTGTGCAAAAGAGCAGGAAAAACAAACAAATATGGGAATGAGGTAGTTGGATGGGCTGTGTACAGATGGGCTGTGTACAGGTGCAGTGATCGGTAAGCTGCTCAGATAGCTGATGTTTAAAGTTAGTGAGGGAGATATAAGTCTCCAGCTTCAGCGATTATAATTTTTTTTGCAATTCGTTCCAGTCACTGGCAGCAGAGAATTGGAAGGAAAGGCGGCCAAAAGGTGTTGGCTTTGGGGATGACCAGTGAAATATACCTGCTGGAGCGCGTGCTACGGGTGGGTGTTGGGGCTTTACCTAGCAGAGACTTGTAGATGACCTGGAGCCAGTGGGATTGGCGACAAACGTAGCGAGGGCCAGCCAACGAGAGCATACAGGTTGCAGTGGTGGGTAGTATATGGGGCTTTGTTGACAAAGCGGATGGCACTGTGATAGACTGCATCCAGTTTGCTAAGTAGAGTGTTGGAGGCTATTTTGTAAATGACAGTTTACAGTCTAGCCAGACACCTAGGCATTTATAGTTGTCCACATATTTCTTCACCCCCCACAGACTTGCTGACTGCCACAGTAGCAGTGTGACAATTCCTGATTTGCTGACAGTGGCTCCGGGGTGAAGTTTCCCCCTAGCAACATGATTTAGATTCAGCTTCCTGTCCCCCAATCCTAACCATTAGTGGGGAAATGCAAAAACTGACCCGAGATCAGCGTTTTAGGGCTAACGCCACCCTACATCAAGTAGCTAGCAAGGTGCTTTGTGTGTCCCTCGTGCGATGAGTTTCCCCAGAGGCTTTGCCAGCGAGGTCTACAGTAGTGAATGCCAGGGTCCGTCCTTGCTTCGACACCTTGGCTGTGATCAGCACGTCCTCGCCCACCTCGGCAGCATTCATGCACCTGTCGGTGAACAGTTGTTCCACTCAGTTGGCCGTGTCCCAAACAGAACCCCTGTCCTCTATATTGAGTACTTTTGACCTGAGCCCTAGACTGACATTTTCCGATGCAGCCAGTGAGCTTTTCCATTCATTGTTTTGATGACAGGTTACTCTTTTAACCCTTCACCTATTACAGTGTGGAGCAACGGTTTTACAGATCAAGGGCTCAGGCCCGAGGCTACAACACCAAAGAAACAAAGTTCTGTATAAATGGCTTCCATTCATTCTGCAGGTATTATCAAGCCTGGGTACCAGTCTGTTTGTGCCGTCATACCAAACTGCACAAACAGATCTGAGACCAGGCTATTCTCCGTGTATCAGCTAGCTACTGTAATTGAACTATAACACTCCGGTGGTGTTCGTGTCCGCTCTGACACCGGGTGGGCGTTCTGTGTTGGAGATGAAGGGTTGCTCCCCTTCTGCCTTAACCCCCATACCCCACTTTCCCTGGGCTGGCTGTTAACAACGTCTGACTGGGGACCAGACAACCAGTCATTCATTATCCCTTGATCAACAGTGAAAAGAGCTTGGCAGTCACGGTAATCTTATCAGCTGCAAGACTAGGTTAAATGTCAATTGTATTTCCTTGATTCCTCGTGTACTCTCTCCTTGCCCACTTCTCAAAAATGTACGGGAGAAACCTCAGCTATTCTGCTGCAGTGAGCTTTGAGAAGGAGACGAGGACATGCAAGTAAGATAACCTGAGAAAATGTAAGGCTGTCGAGGTCTAATGTCATATGCTTTTCTTAAGGTGGGTGTTATTTTTTTACATTTTAACTCGATCAGACCACTGAGTGTCGAACATATGCAAACATGTTTTAACTACTTTAAAGTTAGAGAAACCTTTAATATGCAATTTAATTTTCTCAATCGCATTAGTGGAAACAGAAAACTGTCCTCGGAACAGTCTGCTACTCCGCATCGCTGATTGGTCAGTTCACAGTGCTGCTAACCCTCGTTTCTGAAGGAGCGTGTTTCTGATTGGCTAGCTTCAGGAGCGTGTTTCTGATTGGCTAGTTTCAGGAGCGTGTTGCGGGTGATGGTTTTACCTCATGAATAAACGATGACTGAATCCACAAATAACTTTCTTATAATTTATCCGTTATAAGAAAACAAGTAAATTATATTACATTTTAATGAGTGTAGGGTTAGATGGTAGGGTATTTAAATAGTGGAGTAGGGTGCTGGGTTTCTAGAGGGTGTAGGGTTAGATGGTGGGGTATTTAAATAGTGGAGTAGGGTGGTGGGTTTCTAGTGAGTAGGGTTAGATGGTAGGGTATTTAAATAGTGGAGTAGGGTGGTGGGTTTCTAGTGAGTAGGGTTAGATGGTGGGGTATTTAAATAGTGGAGTAGGGTGGTGGGTTTCTAGTGAGTAGGGTTAGATGGTGGGGTATTTAAATAGTGGAGTAGGGTGCTGGGTTTCTAGTGAGTGTAGGGTTAGATGGTAGGGTATTTAAATAGTGGAGTAGGGTGGTGGGTTTCTAGTGAGTGTAGGGTTAGATGGTAGGGTATTTAAATAGTGGAGTAGGGTGGTGGGTTTCTAGTGAGTAGGGTTAGATGGTAGGGTATTTAAATAGTGGAGTAGGGTGCTGGGTTTCTAGTGAGTAGGGTTAGATGGTGGGGTATTTAAATAGTGGAGTAGGGTGCTGGGTTTCTAGTGAGTGTAGGGTTAGATGGTAGGGTATTTAAATAGTGGAGTAGGGTGGTGGGTTTCTAGTGAGTGTAGGGTTAGATGGTAGGGTATTTAAATAGTGGAGTAGGGTGGTGGGTTTCTAGTGAGTAGGGTTAGATGGTAGGAGTATTTAAATAGTGGAGTAGGGTGCTGGGTTTCTAGTGAGTAGGGTTAGATGGTGGGGTATTTAAATAGTGGAGTAGGGTGCTGGGTTTCTAGTGAGTGTAGGGTTAGATGGTAGGGTATTTAAATAGTGGAGTAGGGTGCTGGGTTTCTAGTGAGTGTAGGGTTAGATGGTAGGGTATTTAAATAGTGGAGTAGGGTGCTGGGTTTCTAGTGAGTAGGGTTAGATGGTGGGGTATTTAAATAGTGGAGTAGGGTGGTGGGTTTCTAGTGAGTGTAGGGTTAGATGGTGGGGTATTTAAATAGTGGAGTAGGGTGCTGGGTTTCTAGTGAGTGTAGGGTTAGATGGTAGGGTATTTAAATAGTGGAGTAGGGTGCTGGGTTTCTAGTGAGTGTAGGGTTAGATGGTAGGGTATTTAAATAGTGGAGTAGGGTGCTGGGTTTCTAGTGAGTAGGGTTAGATGGTGGGGTATTTAAATAGTGGAGTAGGGTGGTGGGTTTCTAGTGAGTGTAGGGTTAGATGGTAGGGTATTTAAATAGTGGAGTAGGGTGGTGGGTTTCTAGTGGGTGTAGGGTTAGATGGTGGGGTATTTAAATAGTGGAGTAGGGTGGTGGGTTTCTAGTGAGTGTAGGGTTAGATGGTAGGGTATTTAAATAGTGGAGTAGGGTGCTGGGTTTCTAGTGAGTAGGGTTAGATGGTGGGGTATTTAAATAGTGGAGTAGGGTGGTGGGTTTCTAGTGAGTGTAGGGTTAGATGGTGGGGTATTTAAATAGTGGAGTAGGGTGGTGGGTTTCTAGTGAGTGTAGGGTTAGATGGTGGGGTATTTAAATAGTGGAGTAGGGTGGTGGGTTTCTAGTGAGTGTAGGGTTAGATGGTAGGGTATTTAAATAGTGGAGTAGGGTGCTGGGTTTCTAGTGGGTGTAGGGTTAGATGGTGGGAGTATTTAAATAGTGGAGTAGGGTGGTGGGTTTCTAGTGAGTGTAGGGTTAGATGGTAGGAGTATTTAAATAGTGGAGTAGGGTGGTGGGTTTCTAGTGAGTGTAGGGTTAGATGGTGGGGTATTTAAATAGTGGAGTAGGGTGGTGGGTTTCTAGTGAGTGTAGGGTTAGATGGTAGGGTATTTAAATAGTGGAGTAGGGTGCTGGGTTTCTAGTGGGTGTAGGGTTAGATGGTAGGGTATTTAAATAGTGGAGTAGGGTGGTGGGTTTCTAGTGAGTGTAGGGTTAGATGGTAGGGTATTTAAATAGTGGAGTAGGGTGGTGGGTTTCTAGTGAGTGTAGGGTTAGATGGTAGGGTATTTAAATAGTGGAGTAGGGTGGTGGGTTTCTAGTGAGTGTAGGGTTAGATGGTAGGGTATTTAAATAGTGGAGTAGGGTGCTGGGTTTCTAGTGAGTAGGGTTAGATGGTGGGGTATTTAAATAGTGGAGTAGGGTGCTGGGTTTCTAGTGAGTAGGGTTAGATGGTGGGGTATTTAAATAGTGGAGTAGGGTGCTGGGTTTCTAGTGAGTGTAGGGTTAGATGGTAGGGTATTTGTTTTATTTGATACATGTTTTTAATAAGGGACTTCTACTCCAGTCTGGTAGGTGGCGGTAAGGCAACACGCATCGGATGCCAACCGCAATTAAACCTCGAATAAGAAGTCAAATATTTTTGCTTCGTTTCTAACAAGATTACTCGTCGCTGTAAAAATCGATAAACCATGAGTAATATTTCTCAATCCGTGTCGACATTAGGGGAAACGAGGCCTGGCCTGTGTGATGAGTTTGTGTCCATAACAGGATCGGATAGCGCCGTGGCTCAGTGCTACCTTGCAGAGAATGACTGGCAGATGGAGGTATGGTTGTGCAGCTCAGCAGGTCCATTTGTTAGTTCCCCTTGTAGACACAGCATGCAATGGCACAAGAGTCCAATCCAACGTCAAACTTGGTCACACATTGTATGGCCTTATTAAAACGCGTTCCCTCATCTAGACTAGCAGAAAGAATCCGACTAGATAGATGTGTTTTATTATATATTCTCTCTAGGTCGATACGAGGTTATGCTACGTCTACTTCTAATTATACCCCAACTATTTTCCATCAGCACGCTAATCTAATCTAATGCTATAGCAGCACATTGGATTTGACCAAACTTTATGCGTCGTATTTTCATACAATCTAATACGTGGGGCATTTTTAACTAAACGTATCACTTTAGTTTTTAAGGTCCGACAACAAAATTAAAACCCAGAGAAACACTAACCTACTTCTCTATACTGCATGCATGTTGTGTTTACCTTTTCAGAGGTCTTTGAACTCATTTTTCGAGGCCGACATGGAAGCGGTTTTTACAGTGGAAGATTCACCAAAGAAGGACATCAGCCCCCCTAAAGTAAAAAGACAGAGGTTGAACAAACCACAGGGAAACGTGGAGTGGTATGTATTGCGATGTGTATTCATGCATTGGCCTGTCTACCTAATATCAATGTTCATTTAGTCATTTTGGTAAGTGTAAAATAAGATGTGAGCCTCAGTAACCCCTTTATTTAACTAGGCAAGTCAGTTAAGAACAAATTCATATTTACAATGCTGGTCAAGATATTTTCTCTAATCCAATGTTTCCTGGTCCTGGGGACCCAAAGAGCTACTGCCTTAGAAATTGCCCTAACACTTTTGATTCAAATAATCAAAGTCTTGATGATAAGTTGAATCAACTGTGTTAGTCCTAGTGCAACAAAAACAAAATGTGCACCCCTTTGGGCCCTCAGGACCAGGATTGGGGAAACACTGCCCTAATCTGTCTTTTTAACAAATCCTGCAGCATTGACCTGACCACAGAAGAGCCTGCCTGTTCCAGCAGCAGTGCCAAGTCGACCGACTCTTCCAAGGCAGTGGAACCCAAAGCTAAACTTAAAGCCTCGGGTTCTGACGAGCAGGATGACGGCAAACTGTCACTGATCTCTTGGAATGTAGACGGGCTGGACACGGTGAACCTGGGAGAGCGAGCCAGAGGCCTCTGTTCTTATCTGGCCCTGTGAGTCGGTGTTCCCTAACTGGCCTCATGTCAGCCGTTATGGAACTGTGTGAAATACTTTCCTTAACATCCTCACTCTTAACCCCAAGGACTTTTCTCTGGGTTACTTAATGTGTGTCCCAAATGGCACCCTATTCCCTGTATAGTGCACTACTTTAGACCAGGACCCTATGGCACCCTATTCCCTATATAGTGCACTACTTTAGACCAGGACCCTATGGCACCCTATTTCCTATATAGTGCACTACTTTAGACCAGAACCCTATGGCACCCTATTCCCTATATAGTGCACTACTTTAGGCCAGAGCCCTATGGCACCCTATTCCCTATATAGTGGACTACTTTAGACCAGAACCCTATGGCACCCTATTCCCTATATAGTGCACTACTTTAGACCAGAACCCAATGGCACCCTATTCCCTATATAGTGGACTACTTTAGACCAGAACCCTATGGCACCCTATTCCCTATATAGTGCACTACTTTAGACCAGAACCCTATGGCACCCTATTCCCTATATAGTGCACTACTTTAGGCCAGAACCCTATGGCGGCACCCTATTCCCTATATAGTGCACTACTTTAGACCAGAACCCAATGGCACCCTATTCCCTATATAGTGCACTACTTTAGACCAGAGCCCTATGGCACCCTATTCCCTATATAGTGCACTACTTTAGACCAGAACCCTATGGCACCCTATTCCCTAGATAGTGTTATCTGACAAAGGTATTGATGTGAGTTTCTGTGCCTCTGCCTCCCCACTCATTGTTTTCACCATATCAATTGTGGCCGGTAATGTCAGTCTTTTCAATAGTGTGTATCAGACCCAGTCATTCACCATGGGAATGATTCAATAGTGTGTGGTTTCATAGCGTAGTGGGTCTAGTCATTCACCATGGGAATGATTCAATAGTGTGTGGTTTCATAGTGTAGTGGGTCTAGTCATTCACCATGGGAATGATTCAATAGTGTGTGGTTTCATAGTGTAGTGGGTCTAGTCATTCACCATGGGAATGATTCAATAGTGTGGGGTTTCATAGCGTAGTGGGCCTAGTCATTCACCATGGGAATGATTCAATAGTGTGTGGTTTCATTGCGTAGTGGGCCTAGTCATTCACCATGGGAATGATTCAATAGTGTGTGGTTTCATAATGTAGTGGACCTAGTCATTCACCATGGGAATGATTCAATAGTGTGTGGTTTCACCATGGGAATGATTCAATAGTGTGTGGTTTCATAGCGTAGTGGACCTAGTGCAGCCTTTTCTCCTGATCTAAGGGCCTTTTCGGCTCTCTGGTTGAATTTTATCTTTTAGATTTGAATAATTTTGTATAGACTGTATTATAATATTTATTTTTGTCTGGATTATGGAAATTCTCCCGCCACCCCATTTTCATATCAGGGACACCTAGTTTGGGAACCGCTGGCCTAGGGCTTTGGGAACCGCTGGCCTAGGGCTTTGGAATACACATAACCTGTGTGAAATGCATGCCTAACATCCTTCCTCTAAACTCAAGGACATGTCTCTGGGTTTGCCTACATTTCAGGCAGATCCAAAACGTCACGGGGGAATTCTGGGACAAAATTCACAGAAATGTATTTTGCTTTTCAAATGGATACCAGTGGTGTACCTGGTAAAGTATGTTAACGTCGTCCTCTCCTCTCCGTTCAGCTACACCCCTGACGTGGTGTTTCTGCAGGAACTCATTGAACCGTACGTTCAGTACCTCAAGAAGCGCGCCGTCAGCTACACCATCATTCAGGGTATGACGTGACAGTTTTATGATGTCAAGATAATGCCTACATTCCAATTTACACAGTAGCCTATTACTTAGAATGCATGTGCAATTAGTTACGGAAAGGGGTACCTAGTCAGTTGTACAACTGAATGTATTCAACTGAAATGCGTCTTCCGCATTTAACCCAACCCCTCTGAATCAGAGAGGTGCGGGGGGCTGCCTTAATCGACATCCACGTCTTCTGCGCCCGGGGAACAGTGGGTTAACTGCCTTGTTCAGGGGCAGAACGACAGATTTTTACCTTGTCAGCTCGGGGATTCGATCCAGCAACCTTTCGGTTACTGGCCCTACGCTCTAACTACTAGGCTACCTGCCGGGCCAGTTAGGTTATAGGATATTGAAACAGAACCAGTGTCTTGTCTTTTTATGCCAAACGAGCGTATAACTCAATATTATGGTGTTCCTAATGTTTTGTATACTCTCTCTCTGTGTGTGTGAGAGAGAGAGAGAGATATAGAAATAAATAAGATGCCATGACAAACACCATTTTACTTCCTCAATGTCAGGAGGCGAGGAGGGGTACTTCACTGGTTTGATGCTGAAGAAGTCCAGAGTGAAACTCCTGAGTAGCGACGTCATCAGTTACCCAACCACCCAGATGATGAGGAATCTGCTCGTTGCTCGAGTAGGTCCACACCGATAACCGGGAGTCCAAACAGGTAATTATCTTGTTAATGCACACAGCTGATCGTAAGTCTGCCGGTGTTCAGGTGAAGTTCAGGGACCAGGAGCTGTGTGTGATGACGTCCCACTTTGAGAGCTGTAAGGGACAGGCAGAGGAGAGGATGAAACAACTGAGGGTGGTGTTGAAGAGGATGAGGGAGGCGCCCGCTAACGTGACTGTCCTATTTGGAGGGGACACTAACCTGAGGGACACAGAGGTTAGGCTTTGATCTCTCTCTCTCTCTCTCTCTCTCATATATATATATATATATATATATATATATATATATATATATATATATATATATATATATACACACACACACACCTCATTATCTTTCTCTCTGGCCTCTCATTCTTGCTCATCAATATCTCAGATAGGAACCTGTAAACCCTTGCTAACACTTTGTCTAACATGATTTGTGTCTCAGGTGACCAAGGTTGGAGGCCTGCCCAGTGGCGTGTGTGACGTGTGGGAGCAGCTGGGGAAACAGGAACACTGCAGGTACACCTGGGACACCAAGGCCAACAGCAACAAGAGTGTACCGTACGTCAGCAGGTGTCGCTTTGACCGCGTCTACCTCCGGCCGGCCAAGGAGGGACCCGGGTCCCGGGTGACCCCAGACCACATGGCCCTGGTGGGGTTAGAGAAGCTGGACTGTGGCCGCTACACCAGTGATCACTGGGGAATCTACTGCAGCTTTATCACTGGCTCCTGAGACGTGAGGGTTGTGTCCCCAAATTGATCCCTGTTCCCTGTAGTGCACTGCTTTTGACCAGGAACCATTTGGGATGCAGCCTTATCTGAGAATGGAACATGTTTGCGTGTATTGCTCCCAGCAGGACTTGGAAGGGGCTAGAGTCTGAAGAGTTAAACTTCCTAAAGGTTATAGTTGCTCTAATATTGGATAGGTAGCAAACACAGTCTCTGAATGGCCACTAACAGTAGGATCAGACACGGCTGGCTCACCTTCAGTTCCTTTATTCTAATGCTAGTGCCTTGAGCCGAGGACGCCTAACGGATCTCTGGTCCTTCCTAATATACCCTCAGAATGAAAGTGTTGGAAGTTGTATGTCCTAAATGCCCCCTATTCTCTATTTAGTGCACTACTTTAGACCAGAGACTAAAACTGGTGAAAAGGAGTGCACTATATATAGGGAATAGGGTATCATTTTGGACAGCAGCTGTGTATCTCATCCCAGGGTTCAAATGCTTTATCCTCTTGCCTCCTAATAGGCCTTGGCTGTCATTTTAATTTCTGTGATTTTAATATTTCTTTGGTTTTATTTAAAGTCTTACATTTGGTGATTTCCCTCAAGTCTGTTTTTAGTCCTGTACGTTGAAAGCACTTGAATAAAATCGGAATAAATACATTATGGTATAAAATATATTCAAAATGCTTGTTTTTCCCTTAACCAGAGAGGCTTCTATGACTAACCACTAGGGAGTGGTGCTGCACTAATTATCAAGTCCAAAGTGCTAATCAATTTCCATGACAATAGTTCGTTTAGGAGGCATCTGTTCCCATCTCACTGTCTGTCAGAATTCGGTCTGCCAATTTTAAGGAAGAAAGACATGTCACGAGTTTCTGCTCGAAGTTGGTGCCCTTGCCAACGATCCTCGGCCTACACAGCGTGTTCTCTAACCCCCTGGTCGATTTCACAGATTAGATCAGATTTCACTTTTGGTCCTTACCAAAATTTCCAGCGTGGAAACTGAATGAGATGAAATTGCTAGCTATTTAGATTCAAAACAAAAAGGACCCACAAGCATTTCGCTACAGCAGGCAATAACGTGACAATTTGATTCGATGTCACTGGGAAAAGCAAACTGGTCAATTTATCATATACTGAATATATAAAATGCAAAAGATTTTACTGAGTTACTGTTCTTAAGGAAATGAAGTCATTAGGCCCTAATCTATAGCTTTCACATGACTGAGAACACATACCTTAAAAAAAAAAGGTTACGGACTGGTTTCCTGATCCACGCCCCTATCTGGTGTGACCATCATTTGGCCTCGTGCACCTTCACACAGAGTTGATCTGGCTGTTGATTGTGGCCCTGTGGAATGTTGTCCCCACTCCTCTTATCAATGGCTGTGGAAAGGTTGCTGGATTTTGGTGGGGACGAGGTGGCTTTTTTGATAGCTTCCATTCAGTAGACTTGAGTTGTATCTTCAATCCACCCTAATCCACAGGCTTCTTCTCTCTCTCTCCTATATTTTTTAAATTGAACCTTTAACTTTTCCAATGTGCTGCCTTGTGCTCAGACCATAGATATATAATTACTAGAATAGACACAGCTATTCTATTCTATTTGTATGGTCCAGACGTTTGGCTAGTGTCTACTGGCAGCTCTGTTTTCCTGGATGTTCCTTCACCCACAGGATGCATCTCAAATAGCGCCATATTCCCTATGTTGTGCACTAATTTTGAACAGGGACTATAGGGTACATTATCTAAGGGAATAAGGTGCCATTTGGCATACTTAACTTTGGCGCTTCTCTGGTCATGGCCTCAGGAGGAATGGGGGTCATCATGAGTAGATGGCCACGTTCCTACTAGGTACTGGGAGGCTGACAGTAGATGGCCACGTTCCTACTAGGTACTGGGAGGCTGACAGTAGATGGCCACGTTCCTACTAGGTACTGGGAGGCTGACAGTAGATGGCCACGTTCCTACAGGTACTGGGAGGCTGACAGTAGATGGCCACGTTCCTACTAGGTACTGGGAGGCTGACAGTAGATGGCCACGTTCCTACTAGGTACTGGGAGGCTGACAGTAGATGGCCACGTTCCTACAGGTACTGGGAGGCTGACAGTAGATGGCCACGTTCCTACTAGGTACTGGGAGGCTGACAGTAGATGGCCACGTTCCTACAGGTACTGGGAGGCTGACAGTAGATGGCCACGTTCCTACTAGGTACTGGGAGGCTGACAGTAGATAGCCTCCCAGTACCTGTAGGAACGTGGCCATCTACTGTCAGCCTCAGCCTGTCAGAGCGTGGCCATCTACTGTCATGGCTGACAGTAGATGGCCAATGTTCCTACTAGGTACTGGGAGGCTGACAGTAGATGGCCACGTTCCTGCAGGTACTGGGAGGCTGACAGTAGATGGCCACGTTCCTGCAGGTACTGGGAGGCTGACAGTAGATGGCCACGTTCCTACATGTAGGTTATAGCAGGGTTTATCCTACTAGGCAGGTTATAGCAGGGTTTATCCTACTAGGCAGGTTATAGCAGGGTTTATCCTACTAGGCAGGTTATAGCAGGGTTTATCCTACTAGGCAGGTTATAGCAGGGTTTATATACTAGGCAGGTTATAGCAGGGTTTATATACTAGGCAGGTTATAGCAGGGTTTATCCTACTAGGCAGGTTATAGCAGGGTTTATCCTACTAGGCAGGTTATAGCAGGGTTTATATACTAGGCAGGTTATAGCAGGGTTTATCCTACTAGGTAGGTTATAGCAGGGTTTATATACTAGGCAGGTTATATCCTACTAGGCAGGTTATATCCTACTAGGCAGGTTATAGTAGAGTTTGGGAAACGCTGGCCTATAGTGAAAGAGAAGAACAAGGAAAAAAACAAATAAAAACCCCTCAGTGTGTTGTACCACTAAACCATTTATTTATTTCATCATTAGAAATGAGTTCAACATATAGCACAACCCCTGGTCCCACACTGTAGAAGAGAGGCCGTTGGTCTCGGAGATCGGAATGGTGAGCTGTGCTGTGCGTAGAGAGGGCTCAGGTTAACTATTCCATCACACCGATTTTCGCAAAATAGTAAGCAGCAGCATCATCTGTATATGAGTGTGCAACAGAAGTTCAACATTCACCTCCTGCTACCATTTCTGTCAAGCCGTCTACAGCGTACAGTTTGACGCATTGCGTCCAACGTTATGCACCACACCGAACGCCACTGCAAACGCAACGCTGCAAGGCAAACGCAGCGTTTTCATTGGAAACTCGTGTCATTCTGGTGTACCAAAAATGCAACGACGCCGTCGGTGTGGTCGAAGCGTTAAGTCCGCGATGACCACACCGCTGTACCTGACTACTAAACACCTGGCGCCCCCTCAGCTGCACCTTCAACGCCCCGTAGATCCACACAACCAGCATCTCTATTTGGCAGGTCCTCCTCACTCCCGACTCCTCACCGTGGAAGGCACTCCTATCAGATATCACAACTGCTACACCGGCCAACCAGTGTTCGATCCCAGTCGCGCTCGTGTCCAAAAATCAGAGTTTTAGACATTTATTAGACCACGTTGATGATCCCGCCCCCGGCCGACGCCCTCTTGCTGCAGTAGGTGAAGCCGCTGTGATTGGTGGAGGTGCCGTTCATGTGGGAGGTCTTCAGCTCCATCTGACAGGCAGCGATGGCCGCATTCAGCTCCACCTGGGCCCGATGGACCACGTAGAACATCAGGCCTATACTGATGATAATCTGAGAGAGAGAGAGGGAGAGAGAGAGAGTAAGGGACAGAGAGAGAGACAGAGACAGAGAGAGAGACAGAGACAGAGACAGAGACAGAGACAGAGACAGAGACAGAGACAGAGAGAGAGAGAGAGAGAGAGAGAGGGAGAGAGAGGGAGAGAGAGAAACAGAACCGTGTTTTAGAACCACTGCATTACTACCACGTAGAACATCAGGCCTATACGGATGATGAGAGGAGGGAGAGAGAACCATCGAGGACAAAACTATTGAGAGCCATGCTGTGTAGAACCATGTAATTACTGTAGAACATCAGGCCTATACTAACGATGATCTGAGAGAGAAGAGAACTGTGGTTTAGAACCACAGAATAACTGGGCCCGATGGACCACATGGAACATGAGTAGCTGCCTATGGGTCTATTTGCTGATGAACATGTTGTGCTTCATCCAATGTTCTCTTGAAAAAGGTACAAGAAAGGTGTCTGACCTGAAGATCCAAGAACTGGCATTCTAAACAGAAAGGTGTCTGACCTGAAGAACTGGCATTCTAAACAGAAAGGTGTCTGACCTAACGAACTAAGAACTGGCATTCTAAACAGAAATGTATTTGGGTGCAGTGTTGACGGTTTTCAGGACACAGATAATGCCTGGTCCTGGACTAAGAGGCACTTTCAATTGAGAATATCTAGTGAGTATACAGTAGTTGAGTCCAGGACTAAATTTCATCTGTGTCTGGGGTTTCATCTGTGTCAAGGAAACTGGCCCCTAGGGACAGACCCCTGCTGCTGGCTCAGCTGCAGACTAAAGATAAAGTAGCTATCTGGCTGCTTAACGTTAGCTACAATGCCGTCGGAAAGTCTTCACCCCCCCTTTGACTTATTCCACATTTTGTTGCGTTACAGCCCGGATTCAAAATGGATTTAACAGTTTCTTCCCCTCACCCATCTACCACACAATACCCCCATAGTGAAAAAGTTTGACATTTTTTTTGCAAAATGTATTAAACAAAATGAAATACAGAAATATCTCATTTACATAAGTATTCACACCCCTGAGTCAATACTTGGTAGAAACACTTTTGGCAGTGATTATAGTCTTTCTGGGTGAGTCTCTACACGTTTTACACACCTGGAATGTGCAACATTTGCCCATGATTTTTTTTTATCTTCAAGCTCAGTCAAATAGGTTTACTGATCATCGCTAGACAACCATTTTCAGGTCTTACCATAGATTTTTCCAGCAGATTTAAGTCAAAACTAACTCGGCCACTCATTCACTGACTTCTTGGTAAGCAACTCCAGTGTAGATTTGATCTTGTGTTTTTTTTAGGTTATTGTCCTCCTGAAAGGTGAATTAATCTCCCAGTGTCTGGTGGAAAGCAGACCGAACAAGGTTTTTCTAGAATTTTGTCTGTGCTTAGCACCACTCTTTCTTTTCTTATCCTGAAAAACTCCCCAGTCCTTAATGATTACAAGCATACCCATAACATGATGCAGCCACCACTATGCTTGAAAATATGGAGTGTTACTCAGAAATGTGTTCTATTGGATTTGCACCAAACATAACACTTGTATTAAGGACAAAAAGTTAATTGCCTTGTTGCAACCAGGATGCATGTGTTGGAGTATTCTGTACAGGCTTCCTTTCTTTCCCACTTGGTCACTAATGTTAGCACTGTGGAGTAACTACAATGTTGTTGATCCATCCTCAGTTTTCTCCTATCACAGCCATTAAACTCTAACTGTTTTAAAGTCACTATTGACCTCATGGTGAAATCCCTGAGCGGTTTCCTTCCTCTCCGGCATCTGAGTTAGGAAGGACGCCTGTGTCTTTGTAGTGACTGGGTGTATTGATACACCATCCAAAGTGTAATTAATAACTTCACCATGCTCAAAGGGATATTTAATGTCTACATTTTCTTTTACCCATCTACCAATAGGAGCCCTTCTTTGTGAGGCATTGGGAAACCTCCCTGGTCTTTGTGGTTGAATCTGTGTTTGAAATTCCCTGCTCGACTGAGGGACCTTACAGATAATTGTGTGTGTGGGGTACAGATGAGGTAGTCATTCAAAAATCATGTTAAACACTATTATTGTGGCCTCCCGAGTGGCGCAGCGGTCTAAGGCACTGCAGGGCTTGAGGCGTCACTACAGATCCGGGTTCGATCCGGAGTCGCAGCAGGCCGCGACCGGGAGACCCATGAGGTGACGCACAATTGGCCCAGAGCGTCGTCCGGGTTAGGGTAGCGTTTGTCCGACAGGGATGTCCTTGTCCCTTCGCACTCTAGCGACTCCTGTGGCGGGCCGGGCGCAGTGCACGTTGACACGGTCACCATTTTTATGGTGTTTCCTCCGACACATTGGTGCGGCTGGCTTCCGGGTTAAGCGAGCCGTGTGTCAAGAATCAGTGCGGCTTGGCAGGGTCGTGTTTCGGGGAGGACGCATGGCTCTCGACCTTCGCCTCTCCCGACTCCGTACGGGAGTTGCAGCGATGAGACAAGACTGTAACTACCAATTGGAAACCACGAAATTGGGGAGAAAAACTAGCAAAAAAACTACATTAAAAACACTATTATTGCACACAGAGTCCATGCAACTTATTATGCAATTTTTTTAAAGCACATTTTTACTCCTGAAATGATTTAGACTTGCCATACATAAAAGGGGTTGACTCTGTAGACTGAAGACAAAGTACCAACTGACTCTCTGTTCTGACTCACCTGTAGACAAGGTACCTACTGACTCTCTGTTCTGACTCACCTGTAGACTGAAGACAAAGTACCTACTGACTCTCTGTTCTGACTCACCTGTAGACTGAAGACAAAGTACCAACTGACTCTCTGTTCTGACTCACCTGTAGACAAGGTACCTACTGACTCTCTGTTCTGACTCACCTGTAGACTGAAGACAAAGTACCTACTGACTCTCTGTTCTGACTCACCTGTAGACAAAGTACCAACTGACTCTCTGTTCTGACTCACCTGTAGACTGAAGACAAGGTACCAACTGACTCTCTGTTCTGACTCACCTGAAGACAAGGTACCTACTGACTCTCTGTTCTGACTCACCTGTAGACTGAAGACAAAGTACCTACTGACTCTCTGTTCTGACTCACCTGTAGACTGAAGACAAGGTACCTACTGACTCTCTGTTCTGACTCACCTGTAGACTGAAGACAAGGTACCTACTGACTCTGTTCTGACTCACCTGTAGACTGAAGACAAAGTACCTACTGACTCTCTGTTCTGACTCACCTGTAGACTGAAGACAAAGTACCAACTGACTCTCTGTTCTGACTCACCTGTAGACAAGGTACCTACTGACTCTCTGTTCTGACTCACCTGTAGACTGAAGACAAAGTACCTACTGACTCTCTGTTCTGACTCACCTGTAGACTGAAGACAAAGTACCAACTGACTCTCTGTTCTGACTCACCTGTAGACTGAAGACAAGGTACCAACTGACTCTCTGTTCTGACTCACCTGAAGACAAGGTACCTAATGACTCTCTGTTCTGACACACCTGTAGACTGAAGACAAAGTACCTACTGACTCTCTGTTCTGACTCACCTGTAGACTGAAGACAAGGTACCTACTGACTCTCTGTTCTGACTCACCTGTAGACTGAAGACAAGGTACCTACTGACTCTCTGTTCTGACTCACCTGTAGACTGAAGACAAAGTATCCGCTGACGCTCTGTTCTGCGATGACGTCCTCCATGGTGCGTAGCGTGGTGCCCAGGTAGGAGTTTAGGAGCTGTGTGGGCAGCAGGCCGACTGACGACGCCACCAGGTAGTTTGGCAACGACACGTCTGTGATCTGAAAGGAAGAGAGATTGAAAGTCACAGTTAGTCTTGTCCTATAGGGAAGGAGTCCTACCTCCAGAGCGGCCTATAGGGACGGAGTCCTACCTCCAGAGCGGCCTATAGGGACGGAGTCCTACCTCCAGAGCGGCCTATAGGGACGGAGTCCTACCTCCAGAACGGCCTATAGGGAAGGAGTCCTACCTCCAGAACGGCCTATAGGGAAGGAGTCTTACCTTCATGTACAATATCACCCCCTGGACAAGATGCTAGTCTGTAGCTGAAACAATCAACCTCGGATGTAAAAGGAGAAAAACACAGCTAGAAAACATGGAGTTTGCCTGTGTTTTGGCTGTATTTTTCACCTTTATAGCAGAGGTTGATTGTTCTTTCTACAGACTAGTGAAGGGATGCATCCTCTAAGTTAAGTCTCTTAACTAATCTAACGAATTGAAAGCGTCGGGGCTGAAGTTTACAGTCCCAGCTAGCTCAGTCTCTTATCACTAGATTAGTCAATAGAACAAACTGCCTAAATATAAACATGTGTTTCAGTCCCTTTGGCCTAGAACGTCCCAGGAATGATGACACGAGCCTCCAGATATGACCTTGGTACAGACAGACTGCATATATTATGACTAGCCTAGCAGATACTGGTGGTGCGGGGAAGGAAGAGAGAGAGAGGGAGGGAGGCAGACAAAGAGACAGACAGACAAACAGACAGACAAAGAGACAGAGACAAAGAGAGAAACGCCTTGTTGCAATGCACAGAAACAAAGCACTTCCACAGGCTATATACATTAGGTCTGGAGCCTTAAGACAGTGTCTCATGTTAGTCTGCTGCTGTGAATGTTACTGTGCAGCAGATATCATCCCCCAGTCATCTTGTGCTAAGCTAAGCACGCTGTGATATCTACGCTGTGTGGACTTTCCACCCAGGCATCTGTGCAGTCTGTTCCTACTGCGTCCCAATGGCACAATATTCCCCATGAAAACTGTGCACTATGTAGGGAAAAGGTTGTGATTTGGGACGCAACCTGTGGGTAGGGTAGGATGTGTATAGAGGCTGTGGGTAGGGTGTGTATAGAGGCTGTGGGTAGGGTAGGATTGTATAGAGGCTGTGGGTAGGGTAGGATTGTATAGAGGCTGTGGGTTGGGTAGGATTGTATAGAGGCTGTGGGTAGGGTAGGATTGTATAGAGGCTGTGGGTAGGGTAGGATTGTATAGAGGCTGTGGGTAGGGTAGGATTGTATAGAGGCTGTGGGTAGGGTGTGTATAGAGGCTGTGGGTAGGGTAGGATGTGTATAGAGGCTGTGGGTAGGGTGTGTATAGAGGCTGTTGGTAGGGTAGGATTGTATAGAGGCTGTGGGTAGGGTAGGATTGTATAGAGCCTGTGGGTAGGATGTGTATAGAGGCTGTGGGTAGGGTGTGTGTATAGAGGCTGTGGGTAGGGTGTGTATAGAGGCTGTGGGTAGGGTAGGATTGTATAGAGGCTGTGGGTAGGGTAGGATTGTATAGAGGCTGTGGGTAGGGTAGGATTGTATAGAGGCTGTGGGTAGGGTAGGATTGTGTAGAGGCTGTGGGTAGGATGTGTATAGAGGCTGTGGGTAGGGTAGGATGTGTATAGAGGCTGTGGGTAGGGTAGGATGTGTATAGAGGCTGTGGGTAGGGTGTGTATAGAGGCTGTGGGTAGGATTTTATAGAGGCTGTGGGTAGGGTAGGATGTGTATAGAGGCTGTGGGTAGGGTAGGGTGTGTATAGAGGCTGTGGGTAGGATGTGTATAGAGGCTGTGGGTTGGGTAGGATTGTATAGAGGCTGTGGGTAGGGTAGGATTGTATAGAGGCTGTGGGTAGGGTGTGTATAGAGGCTGTGGGTAGGGTGTGTATAGAGGCTGTGGGTAGGGTAGGATTGTATAGAGGCTGTGGGTAGGGTAGGATTGTATAGAGGCTGTGGGTAGGGTAGGATTGTGTAGAGGCTGTGGGTAGGGTAGGATGTGTATAGGAGGCTGTGGGTAGGGTAGGATGTGTATAGGAGGCTGTGGGTAGGGTAGGATTGTATAGAGGCTGTGGGTAGGGTAGGATTGTATAGAGGCTGTGGGTAGGGTAGGATGTGTATAGAGGCTGTGGGTAGGGTAGGATGTGTATAGAGGCTGTGGGTAGGGTGTGTATAGAGGCTGTGGGTAGGGTGTGTATATAAGCTGTGGGTAGGGTAGAATGTGTATAGAGGCTGTGGGTAGGGTAGGATGTGTATAGAGGCTGTTGGTTGGGTAGGATTGTATAGAGGCTGTGGGTAGGGTGTGTATAGAGGCTGTGGGTAGGGTAGGATGTGTATAGAGGCTGTGGGTTGGGTAGGGTGTGTATAGAGGCTGTGGGTAGGGTAGGGTTGTATAGAGGCTGTGGGTAGGGTAGGATGCATATATAGAGACTGTTTAAAACAGCAGAGAATCCTTCTGTATAGCTGGCATGCAGAATAACAAAATCGTATTCAATCAATGTCCCCTGTTCAGTATCGGTTCAGCAATAGATGGCATGGCTGAAACCGCCATTTAATATAGGCTTAACCCCTGGCAAAACTAAGCTGTTTTCAGCACGAAACAAAACAGAAAATCAACTGTATATACATTGAGCCATTGTTCAGACAGCCACTGCTTACAGACAGGAAGGCATTAGACTGCTTTATCCTGAAACCCTGTAGGCCTAACCCATAGTGATTGAATAGGGCCCAGTGTTAGGATCCTGTAGGCCTAACCCACAGTGATTGAATAGGGCCCAGTGTTAGGATCCTGTAGGCCTAACCCACAGTGATTGAATAGGGCCCAGTGTTAGGATCCTGTAGGCCTAACCCATAGTGATTGAATAGGGCCCAGTGTTAGGATCCTGTAGGCCTAACCCATAGTGATTGAATAGGGCCCAGTGTTAGGATCCTGTAGGCCTAACCCACAGTGATTGAATAGGGCCCAGTGTTAGGATCCTGTATGCCTAACCCACAGTGATTGAATAGGGCCCAGTGTTAGGATCCTGTAGGCCTAACCCACAGTGATTGAATAGGGCCCAGTGTTAGGATCCTGTAGGCCTAACCCACAGTGATTGAATAGGGCCCAGTGTTAGGATCCTGTAGGCCTAACCCACAGTGATTGAATAGGGCCCAGTGTTAGGATCCTGTAGGCCTAACCCACAGTGATTGAATAGGGCCCAGTGTTAGGATCCTGTAGGCCTAACCCACAGTGATTGAATAGGGCCCAGTGTTAGGATCCTGTAGGCCTAACCCACAGTGATTGAATAGGGCCCAGTGTTAGGATCCTGTAGGCCTAACCCACAGTGATTGAATAGGGCCCAGTGTTAGGATCCTGTAGGCCTAACCCACAGTGATTGAATAGGGCCCAGTGTTAGGATCCTGTAGGCCTAACCCACAGTGATTGAATAGGGCCCAGTGTTAGGATCCTGTAGGCCTAACCCACAGTGATTGAATAGGGCCCAGTGTTAGGATCCTGTAGGCCTAACCCATAGTGATTGAATAGGGCCCAGTGTTAGGATCCTGTAGGCCTAACCCACAGTGATTGAATAGGGCCCAGTGTTAGGATCCTGTAGGCCTAACCCATAGTGATTGAATAGGGCCCAGTGTTAGGATCCTGTAGGCCTAACCCACAGTGATTGAATAGGGCCCAGTGTTAGGATCCTGTAGGCCTAACCCATAGTGATTGAATAGGGCCCAGTGTTAGGATCCTGTAGGCCTAACCCACAGTGATTGAATAGGGCCCAGTGTTAGGATCCTGTAGGCCTAACCCATAGTGATTGAATAGGGCCCAGTGTCAGGCTGAGCATGTGAACAAACATCTTCCCCGTCGGTACATCACATGATGAATTCATCATTTATCACCCAATTAAAAACGAATGACTGATGGGGGTCAGGTGGCCAAACGGCACCCCTTCATCATAGGGCACTACATAGGGCACTGGTCAAAAGTAGCATGCTTCAGTCTCAATGACATAGCTGGAAATAGTTTGTCTGTTATTTGTTCTGCTAAGCCTGGCAGACGATGTGGTTTCGGGTTACAGAACTAAAACACAGTGCTCTCTGAGGCAGGCTACTTCAGCAGGAAACCAAACCAGGCAGGGGACGCTGGAACGGCGCCGCCCTCCTCCTCTACAGAATGCGCTTACTAAAAAAAAAAAAAAGAGGGTGGACGGACACAACACCACAAGGGCCTGATAAACCAGCCAACCTGGACGCAGCTGCGTCCCAAACTACTCCCTCTTCCCCTCTATAGTTGTATTTCCTCTGACCACAGCCCTCCATTAAAAAAAGGTTCCATTGTCGGGATTAAATGCAAAAAGGTATTTTGCTCAAAAAGACTGGCGCCCAGACTAGTAGCCTCATATTTCTTGGATAAATAAAAAAAAAAAAAAAACCCTGTGGCTACTTCCAACAAACATTCTGAAAACCAATACATTTTGTAAAGCTAACGTAGAACGCAGGCTACAACCTGTCCGTTGTAACTAAGGATATTGCAGTAGCAGAAGCAGGGTTCACATTCACACTGGGGCAAAGCAAGCCGCCTCTAAACCACACATTTGCATTTACGATGTCGTCATCTTAATAATTAAGCCGCCATATCGTAGCCCCGAGTACCACGCGATTTTATAAGACAGTACGCTACACGGATTTACATCCACCAGAGTAGCTGTTCCATCTCTGGGAAGTTGACAGTGGGCGAGTTTGGATGGCCCGGCTTGCTGGAAAAAAAGAAACACTTTGACTGCCTGTCGGTCTCCTGCTATAGCCAATGGTTGCAACGATGATAAAACACTAAGTCACTATTTATACTGCATGTCTTGTCTGTCTTGACTGTGTTGGACACGCTGCCTATAAAAACTTGCCTGTTTGTGCAATAAAAAGGTGAAAGGTCAGAGAAAAAGAAAATTTGGATCCACAGCCGCTTTCGTAAAGTATTCAGACTCCTCGACTTTCTACACATTTTGTTATGTCACAGCCTTATTCTAAAAAAGGGATTACATTATTTTCTACACGCAACAACCAGTAATGACGAAGCAAAAAACAGGTTTTTAGAAATGTTTGCAAATGTATTAAAAATAAAAAACTGAAAAACCCTTATTTACATAAGTATTCAGACCCTTTGCTATGAGACTTGAAATTGAGCTCAGGTGCATCCTGTTTCCATTGGTCATCCTTGAGATGTTTTCTACAACTTGATTCCAGTCCACCTGGAATTGTCCGTAGAGTTCCGAGGCACAGATCTGGGGAAGGGTACCAAAACATGTCTGCAGCATTGAAAGGTCCCCAAGGACACAGTCGCCTCCATCATTCTTAAATGGAAGAAGTTTGGAACCACCAAGACTCTTCCTAGAGCTGGCCCTCCGGCCAAACTGAGCAATTGGGGGAGAAGTGCCTTGGTCAGGGAGGTGACCAAAAACCTGATGGTCAATCTGACAGAGCTCCGTGGAGATGTGAGAACCTTCCAGAAGGACAACCATCTCTGCAGCACTCCACCAAATCAGGCCTTCATGGTAGAGTGGCCAGACGGAAGCCACTCCTCAGTAAAAGGCACATAACAGCCTGCTTGGAGTTTGCCAAAAGGCACCTTAAAGGACTCTGAGATCATGAGAAACAAGATACTCTGGTCTGATGAAACCAAGACTGAACTCTTTGTAGAGTCATACCCAAGAAGACTCGAGGCTGTAATCACTGCCAATTGTGCTTCAACAAAGTACTGAGTAAAGGGTCTGAATATCTATGTAAATGTGATTTAAGTTTAATATTTTGAATAAATTTAGAAACATTTCTAAAAACCTGTTTTTGATTTGTCATTATGGGGTATTGTGACGTCATTATGGGGTATTGTGATGTCATTATGGGGTATTGTGATGTCATTATGGGGTATTGCGTGTAGATTTTTATTGATTTAATCCATTTTAGAATGAGGCTGTAACGTAACAAAATGTGGATGAAGTCAAGGGGTCTGAATACTTTCCGAATGCACTGTACATATGAAGGATCCATATGATGGAAATCTGTCACGGTGACAGAGAACTTGAGCCCCTGTGCAAAATATTAGGGAACAGGATGTCATCTGGGGAATCACATTCATTATACGGGGAATAGGATGTCATCTGGGGAATCACATTCATTATACAGGGAATAGGATGCCATCTGGGGAATCACATTCATTATACAGGGAACAGGATGCCATCTGGGGAATCACATTCATTATACGGGGAATAGGATGTCATCTGGGGAATCACATTCATTATACGGGGAATAGGATGCCATCTGGGGAATCACATTCATTATACGGGGAATAGGATGCCATCTGGGGAATCACATTCATTATACAGGGAACAGGATGCCATCTGGGGAATCACATTCATTATACGGGGAATAGGATGTCATCTGGGGAATCACATTCATTATACAGGGAATAGGATGCCATCTGGGGAATCACATTCATTATACAGGGAATAGGATGCCATCTGGGGAATCACATTCATTATACAGGAACAGGATGCCATCTGGGGAATCACATTCATTATACAGGGAACAGGATGCCATCTGGGAATCACATTCATTATACAGGGAATAGGATGTCATCTGGGGAATCACATTCATTATACAGGGAATAGGATGTCATCTGGGGAATCACATTCATTATACAGGAACAGGATGCCATCTGGGGAATCACATTCATTATACAGGAACAGGATGCCATCTGGGGAATCACATTCATTATACAGGGAATAGGATGCCATCTGGGAATCACATTCATTATAATGGGAATAGGATGTCATCTGGGGAATCACATTCATTATACAGGGAATAGGATGCCATCTGGGGAATCACATTCATTATACAGGGAATAGGATGCCATCTGGGGAATCACATTCATTATACAGGGAACAGGATGTCATCTGGGGAATCACATTCATTATACGGGGAATAGGATGTCATCTGGGGAATCACATTCATTATACAGGGAATAGGATGCCATCTGGGGAATCACATTCATTATACAGGGAACAGGATGCCATCTGGGGAATCACATTCATTATACGGGGAATAGGATGTCATCTGGGGAATCACATTCATTATAATGGGAATAGGATGCCATCTGGGGAATCACATTCATTATACGGGAATAGGATGCCATCTGGGGAATCACATTCATTATACAGGAACAGGATGCCATCTGGGGAATCACATTCATTATACGGGGAATAGGATGTCATCTGGGGAATCACATTCATTATACAGGGAATAGGATGCCATCTGGGGAATCACATTCATTATACAGGGAATAGGATGCCATCTGGGGAATCACATTCATTATACAGGGAACAGGATGCCATCTGGGGAATCACATTCATTATACAGGGAACAGGATGCCATCTGGGGAATCACATTCATTATACAGGGAATAGGATGTCATCTGGGGAATCACATTCATTATACAGGGAATAGGATGTCATCTGGGGAATCACATTCATTATACAGGGAACAGGATGCCATCTGGGGAATCACATTCATTATACAGGGAACAGGATGCCATCTGGGGAATCACATTCATTATACAGGGAATAGGATGCCATCTGGGGAATCACATTCATTATACGGGGAATAGGATGTCATCTGGGGAATCACATTCATTATACAGGAATAGGATGCCATCTGGGGAATCACATTCATTATACAGGAATAGGATGCCATCTGGGGAATCACATTCATTATACAGGGAACAGGATGCCATCTGGGGAATCACATTCATTATACGGGGAATAGGATGTCATCTGGGGAATCACATTCATTATACAGGGAATAGGATGCCATCTGGGGAATCACATTCATTATACAGGGAATAGGATGCCATCTGGGGAATCACATTCATTATACAGGGAACAGGATGCCATCTGGGGAATCACATTCATTATACAGGGAACAGGATGCCATCTGGGGAATCACATTCATTATACAGGGAATAGGATGTCATCTGGGGAATCACATTCATTATACAGGGAATAGGATGTCATCTGGGGAATCACATTCATTATACAGGGAACAGGATGCCATCTGGGGAATCACATTCATTATACAGGGAACAGGATGCCATCTGGGGAATCACATTCATTATACAGGGAATAGGATGCCATCTGGGGAATCACATTCATTATACAGGGAACAGGATGCCATCTGGGGAATCACATTCATTATACAGGGAATAGGATGTCATCTGGGGAATCACATTCATTATACAGGGAATAGGATGTCATCTGGGGAATCACATTCATTATACAGGGAATAGGATGTCATCTGGGGAATCACATTCATTATACAGGGAATAGGATGTCATCTGGGGAATCACATTCATTATACAGGGAATAGGATGTAATCTGGGGAATCACATTCATTATACAGGGAATAGGATGCCATCTGGGGAATCACATTCATTATACAGGGAATAGGATGCCATCTGGGGAATCACATTCATTATACAGGGAATAGGATGCCATCTGGGGAATCACATTCATTATACAGGGAATAGGATGTCATCTGGGGAATCACATTCATTATACAGGGAACAGGATGCCATCTGGGGAATCACATTCATTATACAGGGAATAGGATGTCATCTGGGGAATCACATTCATTATACAGGGAATAGGATGCCATCTGGGAATCACATTCATTATACAGGGAATAGGATGCCATCTGGGGAATCACATTCATTATACAGGGAATAGGATGCCATCTGGGGAATCACATTCATTATACAGGGAATAGGATGTCATCTGGGGAATCACATTCATTATACAGGGAATAGGATGCCATCTGGGGAATCACATTCATTATACAGGGAATAGGATGCCATCTGGGAATCACATTCATTATACAGGGAATAGGATGCCATCTGGGGAATCACATTCATTATACAGGGAATAGGATGTCATCTGGGGAATCACATTCATTATACAGGGAATAGGATGTCATCTGGGGAATCACATTCATTATACAGGGAATAGGATGTCATCTGGGGAATCACATTCATTATACAGGGAATAGGATGCCATCTGGGGAATCACATTCATTATACAGGGAATAGGATGTCATCTGGGGAATCACATTCATTATACAGGGAATAGGATGCCATCTGGGGAATCACATTCATTATACAGGGAATAGGATGTCATCTGGGGAATCACATTCATTATACAGGGAATAGGATGCCATCTGGGGAATCATGGCTCCTTTTCCTTTCGTGTTTAGAGAAATTAAATGTAGAAATGTCAAGCAGGTCGACAACGAAACAGTCTACAGACGGGCCTGCAGGTTAAATGAGGGAGGGAACGGAGGCCTTTTACTGTTCTTCAACAAGAAATGATACAAGTGCCATAACTTGTACAGTGGAGTGATTTGGGAGCGTCAGCGTTCGGGCAGAGTGGAGGGGCAAAGGGCGATCTCGTCTTGGCTCCTGTCCTGGCAGGGACGGTATAACCTTTGGACAGAGAACTTCCACCCAAGGCCGCGATTCCATTCGTAGGTTCATCATATTTCTGTTATCATTATACTGTCAGACCCTACGAGCACGATACAGACATCTGGTATCATTATACTGTCAGACCCTATGAGCATGATACAGACATCTGGTATCATTATACTGTCAGACCCTATGATCCGTACAGGATACAGACATCTGGTATCATTATACTGTCAGACCCTATGATCACGATACAGACATCTGGTATCATTATACTGTCAGACCCTATGAACATGATACAGACATCTGGTATCATTATACTGTCAGACCCTATGATCACGATACAGACATCTGGTATCATTATACTGTCAGACCCTATGAACATGATACAGACATCTGGTATCATTATACTGTCAGACCCTATGATCCGTACATGATACAGACATCTGGTATCATTATACTGTCAGACCCTATGATCCGTACATGATACAGACATCTGGTATCATTATACTGTCAGACCCTATGAGCACGATACAGACATCTGGTATCATTATACTGTCAGACCCTATGAGCACGATACAGACATCTGGTATCATTATACTGTCAGACCCTATGAACATGATACAGACATCTGGTATCATTATACTGTCAGACCCTATGATCCGTACATGATACAGACATCTGGTATCATTATACTGTCAGACCCTATGAACATGATACAGACATCTGGTATCATTATACTGTCAGACCCTATGATCCGTACAGGATACAGACATCTGGTATCATTATACTGTCAGACCCTATGAGCACGATACAGACATCTGGTATCATTATACTGTCAGACCCTATGATCCGTACAGGATACAGACATCTGGTATCATTACACTGTTATTTTTACTCATCTACCAATAGGTCCCCTTCTTTGTGAAGCATTGGAAAACCTCCCTGGTCTTCGTGGTTGAATCTGTGTTTGAAATTCACAGCTCGACTGAGGGACCTTACAGATAATTGTATGTGTGGTGTACAGAGATGAGGTAGTCATTCAACAATCATGTTAAACACTATTATTGCACACAGGGTGAGTCCATGCAACTTACTTGACTAGCAATTTTGTAATCCTGAACTTATTTAGGCTTCCCATAAAAGGGTTTGAATACTTATAAAAAAAAAATTCTTTTTTTATAATTTGTACAAAACTTCTAAAAACATAATTCCACTTTGACATTACAGGGTATTGTGGGTAGGCCAGTGACACGACGTCTCAATGTAATCCATGTTTAATTCAGGCTGTGACACAACAACATGTGGAAAAAGTCCAAGGGGTGTGAATACTTCCTGAAGTGTATGTTCATGTCTGAACTCAACAGTGGAATAAATAAGTGATTTATGTAAACAGTAGGGGTGGAAACGCTGTAGCAAACCCCCTGTAGGCTGTTCGGCTCGGTCTAGCTCGCCCGTCACCCACAAGCCAATGTGACAGCATTTACTATGCTGGGTGGCTTCGGTTCTACAGCAGTGAAATGAAAACGGAGAACATTGGTCTAGTTCCCCCCCCGTTCAAGAGTAGATGACGCTTGATTTTTTGGGAGTTTAAGCTAAAAAAAACTGTGAGCGAACTATAACTAATTTTAGAAGTGGCAACTCCCACTCCCAGCATTGTTGTAACAGTCGCACGCCACCCAGTCTAAAAACACAACCTAGTTCCAAGTCAATATTTGTTTGATGCTGTAGGCCTCACAGACTGCTGATAGGTTAAAGCAACAAAAATAAAAACAAACACTCTTGGGTCTGTAAGGTTAGGGTACGATCCAAACGAAATGCGACCTATTTTGCAGCTGCAGTAGGCCAAGAAAACCACTCTGACATGCAACAACTCTATAGTCACACGACCCCCCCAAATAAAGTTACCAAGCAGTCGATCCAAGTTAATAATAACTGCAGGTTGCAGTCAAACTGGACAGTAATCAAGATCACCTGTACGGCCACAGTGAAAAGGTACCATCCAACCAAAACTCTAACCCATTCATTAAAAAAAAAACCCAGCCGTAGCCAATCTATCAGGCATTACGGCTCTCTTCTCCCAGTGTCCAGGTTCACAGGACATACCAAAATGATCTACTACTGAACGAGCAAAACGACGTATCGACTAGAGGGTATCAGACGAAAGTTTTAAAAAAAAAGGCGAGTCGCACACTCTAGGAGCTCAGATGCAATAATATTTAATGTCCAACGTTTTTGACAGACAAGCTGTGTTCATCAGGGGATGTACCCTGATGTATACCGGTATATATATATATATATATATATATATATATATATATATATATCCCCTTGATGAACACAGCTCGTCTGAAACGTGCGTTTCTTTTCGCGCCTCTAGATTATCAGATAAAAAGGCATCAGTTATGATGTGCAGCAGCAGAACTGTTGACCTCTACGACGGGACTATGAGGTCGCCTACAGTTAGTCAATCTGGTCTGTCCAGAACAGCTGCCGTTACACCTGGGTGGAAGCAGTGTTTCGATACTAAACAACGCGTGCTGTCAAAACAACGCACGCCCACGTTTGTAGGAGACCGACTACTCGATATGTTCCTTTGTTGTTTCGACTAAAGCACCATTTTTTTTTATTCTACTTTTAAATTTATCTTGGCAAGTCAGTTAAGAACAATTTCTTATTTTCAATGACGGCCAAGGAGCAGTGGGTTAACTGCCTGTTCAGGGGCAGAACGACAGATTTGTACCTTGTCAGCTCGGGGGAAATTGAACTTGCAACCTTTCCAGTTACTAGTCCAACGCTCTGACCACTAGGCTACCTGCTAGGCTCCCTAATCCCACACCCTGCTGATCTTCATAAGGCAATAGACGGGATGACATATGTGGTCTAACTAAAATAATAATCTTGCCCATTTAAAATGCAGTATCATGCTAATGTCAAAGATTGGTAGAGGGCGCTTACACTATATTATCTTGAACATTTGGGAAGGATACAAAATCAAACTCCTCTTCTTTTTTTTGACATACCGTCTATGCTAACGATATCTGCACTTTTACACTAGTATGACTAAAACACTGAGTCATTATGAAAACATGCCTATCTAAAATAGGATTACCGACACAATGGGAATTCAAGATATCAGGCTACATTTTACTCTGAAACCAGAGTGGAGTGCGATTGAGATTGCGTCATCTGTGGATCTGTTGGGGCCGGTACGCGAATTAGAGCGGGTCTAGTGTTTCTGGCATGACGGTGATGTGAGCCATGACCAGCCTTTCAAAGCACTTCATGGCTACCGACGTGAACGTCGAGAAAAGCCATTCTCTTGGGCAGCGGCAAGGAGCGGCAAGGAGCGGCATGCTAGATAAAGAGACCGGTACTAAGACTTATGGAATTATTATGTTGGGTTCCAGGCCACTCTTGAACATCTAAAAGTATATATAAAGTAGAAATTATAACGCCCCTATATAATATATATTTTTAATTCATATTTTCAAATAACTGCCCTTTTTTCTGGCCCGCACATTCATTTTGACAAACAAATCCCCCCCCCCAAAAAAAAAAATAATAATTCTGTGCGGCCCTCCTAAATCCTGATGTGGCCCTCAAGCTAAAAAGGTATGCCCACCCCTGGTCAAGGCTTCTACCAGGCATAGCCTATAGGCTACTGTATGAAAAGCGGACCACATCGACAAATGTGAAGATGGTGCCGCAGTGGATAGCTGTCGTCTCACGAGCTCTTGACCAATTTTGGGTCTAAATCACTAGAGAACAAACTGGACAAGCTCTGTTGGAGACTATCCTATCAACGGGACCTGAAGAACTGAAAAAAATCCTGTGTTTCTCAGAGTCGTGACTGAACAACGACATGGATAATATACATCTAGCTGGTTTTTCTATGCATCGTCAAGAACGATCGCAAGTGTAGGAGTGAGGTTAAGGGTGTTTGTCACTTTGCCCACCAGCTGTCTCTAATATTTAAGGAAGTCTTGAGGTATTGCTCGCCTGAGGTAGAGTACCTCATGATAAGCTGCAGACCATAACATTTACCAAGAGAGTTCATCTATATTTTTAAGACCACACTAAAACAAGCTGTGTAGGACCTTAAGCAAACAAGTAAATGCACATTGAGAGGCAGCGCTCCTAGTGGCCGTCGATTGTAATGCAGGGAAACGGCAATCTGTTTTACCTCATTTTCACCTCTAGATCACTTTTACTCCACACACAGAAATGCATACAAAGCTCTCCCTCGGCCCTACAAAGCTCTCCCTCGGCCCTACAAAGCTCTCCCTCGGCCCTACAAAGCTCTCCCTCAGCCACTTGGCAAATCTGACCATAAATCGTCCTGATTCGTGCTTACAAGCAAAAACTGAAACAGGAAGTACCAGAGACTTGCTCAATAAGGAAGTGGTCCGATGAAGAGGACGCTAAGCTACAAGACTGGAAAATGTTCTGGAATTTACCACAGTCACCGGCTTCATTAATAAGTGCATTGATGAAATTGTCCCCACAGCGACCTTACGCACATATCCCAACCAGAAGCCATGGATTATAGGCTACAGACACACTGAGCTAAAGGCTAGAGCTGCGGCCTTCAAGGAGCAGGACACTAATCCGGATGTTTATAAGAAATCCCACCACGACTTCTGACAAACCATCAAACAATCAAAACGTCAATACAGGACTAAGATCGAATCCTACTACGCTCGTCAGATGTGGCAAGGCTTGCAAACTATCCTGGAATACAAAGGAAAACCCAGCAGCCGAGCTGCCCAGTGACACGAGCCTACCAGACAAGCTAAATTCCTTCTATGCTCGAGGCAAGCAACACTGAACCATGCATGAGGTCACCAGCTGTTCCGGACGACCGTGATCTCGTAGCCGATATGAGTAAGATATTTAAAACAGGTTAACATTTACAATGGACAGACAGATTACCAGGACGCGTACTCAGAGCATGCGCTGACCAGCTGGTAAGAGTATTCACTTACATTTTCAAGATTCGGCATGGGGCCCGCAGATTCTCAAAAAGTTCTACAGCCGCACCATCAAGAGCATCTTCACTGGCTGCATCACCGCCTGGTATAGACACTGCTTGGCATCCAACCACAAGGCGCCACAGAGGGTAATGCATACGGCCCAGTACATCACTGGGGCCGAGCTCCCTGCCATCCAGGACCTCTATACCAGGCGGTGTCAGAGGAAGGCCCCTAAAACTTGGCCAAGACTCCAGGCCACCCAAATCATAGTGTTCTCTCTGCTACCGTATGGCAAGAAGTATTGATGCAACGAGACTGGAATCAACAGGATCCTGAACAGCTTCTACCCCCAAGCCATAAGACTGCTGAATAGTTAGTTAACCAATTGCTATCTGGACTATCTGCATTGACCCTTTTGAATCGTCACATACGCTGCTGCTGTTTATTATCAATCCTGTTGCCTAGTCACTATCCCTACCTATATGTACATATCTACCTTAACTACCTCATTACCCCTGCACATCAACTCGCTACTGGTACCCTGTGTATATAGCCATGTTATTACCTCATACTAGGGATGCACAATATATCGGTGAACATATTGGAATTGGACGATATTAGCTAGAAATGCCAACATCGGTATGGGCCGATGTCTAGTTTAACGCCGATGTTAAAAACCGATGTCAAAGCTACCGTGCATACCTATATAAACGTAGGTTCATGACGTAATGACGCCACGTAAAATGTTGCGCTACACGGGCAACACAGCGTTCCTAACCTAGCCCACACAATGTCTGCTGTGTGGATCGAGCTTTCAACAAGTCGAGCAGTCATTTGAAAGAGTTAACAATTTCAGCGAGACAACTCAAAAGGGAAAATCCATTAACGCCAAGATAATGGAATTCATTGCCCTTGACAATCAACCGTTCTCTGTCGTTGGTGATGTTGGCTTTAGCCGACTGGTCGAGCACCGGTTAACACTACCAAATGCTCTATTTTTCAGATGCCCTACTGGAGTTACACAGTAATAGCGTCCCTGCTATTAGCTTCACGACATACTATGGAACGTCGTTTGGGTCTTTGCGTGTCAAAAAAGATACAGTAGAACTGTCAAGGCAGTACAAAGAAGTCAGCAAACACCGGCCACGAACGATACCGCGTTGGTAATAAAGCATCATTTGTTCAAGCTTTAGCTTGGTACCTAGCTAGCACCAATACAACCAGCCTGAAAACAATAGAAACCAGTAGAAACTGCAGTCATTTTCATTATTCTTAGCGATGATTTAGGAATCCTTGTAAGTAGTAGCAAGATTGCCCCTTGTTGTTCGCCTATTGAAATGGAACTTCATGAAAATAAATAGCTAGCCAGCTACTTAACCCTGTTGCCCAAAGCTAATGTTATAAGCAGCCAGCTGGCTTCATTTGGCAAGTGAGGCTCGACTGGACCGGGTTGTGTTGTGAAGCTAGCCACAATAAGGATTAGGCACAATAGTGAAATTTGCGGTTTGCCTTCAAAATAAAAGTATGTCATTGACGGTGACGCAAATTAATACAAACAGAAGAATTATGCCACACTTTTATTTTGAAGGTTAATCGCAAAGTCCACTATTGTGGCTAATCCTCATTGTGGCTAGCGTCACATAGGTGGGTCCGACCACCATTAATCAAATAAGAACTGTCTTGTAAATGAGGGTTAATTTAGATGATGACACCTAGCTAGATAGTTAGCAGGCTAATTATAGATCCTGAAAACAGATTATCGTTTTGTTTTTTGAGGAAGGACATCGTTTGCATCCATCAGCTAGCTAGCTTTTTTTATTTTAATGACCAGCACTGTAGTTGCGCGAGACAACTTTACCAGCATCATAGCATACAGTATCGATGAATCGCTGTGACATATGAAATACGAGTGAGTGTAAAACGTACTACGTAAAACACTTGTGAAAGTGTTAAAATTATTACGTGTAGTGCAGTCATATTCAGGTCCTGATTGGTCAACAAGCTTATTTGACACTTCAAATAGTGTTTTTTTTTTTTTACAGGCAAAGACCCAAACGGTGTGTTCCGGGGGGGAAGATGGTTCCACCATTGGGGTGCAAGGACAGAGAACAGCTTGGACTGGGCTGAGCGGGAGCTGCCCTCCCGTAGGGGTGGGAGGGCCAAGAGACCTGAGAGTGCTCGGGTTGGGGTTTAGGGTTGGAGCATAGCCTGAAGGTAGGGAGGGCCTCTTGCTGCTCCGTAGGGAAGCATCATGGTCTTGTAGTGGATGCGAGCTTCGACCGGAAGCCAGCGGAGTGCGCGGAGGAGCGGGTTGACATGAGAGAGGGCTGCAGCGTTTCTGGATGAGTTGCAAGGCGTTTGATGGCACAAGAAGTGGAGGATGAGAACAGAGGAGAGAGTCAGCTTTGGCAGTGCGGTGAGAGGGATAGTGAGAGTTGTTCTGTTTTGGAAAGAAACAGAAAGAAGGAATACAGGTCTGTAGCTATTGACGTCAGAGGGGTCGAGTTTTGGTTTTCTTGAGGAGGGGAGCGACTCGGGCCATCTTAAAGTCAGAGGGGACGCAGCCAGTGGTCAGAGATGAGTTGATGAGGGAACTGAGGAATGGGAGAAGGTCTCCAGAGAAGAGTAGGCCTAGTGTTGACACAGAGGGGCAATTCACTGTTAGAGATGTGTCAAGTGTTGGAGACCAGTGACAGATTAGTCCGTGGGGATAATTCTGGGTTTACCGTGACACACCCACCACCTTCTCAAACATCAGACAAGGGCTGCAACTCAAACGGCACCCTATTCTGTTCATAGTGCACTACTTTTGACAAAACCTCATGTCGGGAATAGGGTGTAATTTGGGACACACCCTAGGCCTAGCTCAAGGGCTGCAATGTAGGATCTCAGAAAAGTGCCATCTGTGGTTAAAGTTTCCTACAGTTTGTGTAAACAGCAGCTAGGGCTGCAGTAGGTAGACTTACACAGTAAATAGCTTAATGCATGGCGGGCTACTACTGCCTGCATTTCTTACAGACACATTTAGATGAAGCTAGGATAAATCACTATCCACCATGATATTGGTTCCCTTTAGAGCGGAGCAAAACCTCTCTCCACACACACACACACGTCACAACATTTGTACAAATCAAAATGATCTACATTTGTCATTTTATTTTCTAATGATCTGTTGCTCAGTAAACATGCTTGGACAAGGAGCAAGAAGAAGAAGAACAACTAGAAGCATGGGCTTGGATCACGGCTCGACGACCAGGCGTCGTCGTCCACAATGGAATAATTATACTGACAGACAAAGTAGACCTCCTAAAACAACGCCAAGTAGACAGACTAAAAAAAACAACCGTATGGCCTCAGCTGACAGGAAATAACTGAGATCAAAACAACAATGACTAGCTGTGAATTCTGACATTCTGATTCATGACGTTTGGAGAAAGGGGAGACTTGTGCCCAGAGACGAGCGACTGAAACAGCAGTGCCTGGTGTGAGAGCAGCGGCTTGTTCTAATCCAATCGTTGCAACGGTTTCAGCCCCATACCCCGCCCCGTTTCTTTGCAGACTCGAAGAAGTAGCCAATTAGTTGTTTGGAGAACACAGCGCTTCACACTGGATATGTGAAAGCGATTCGTGCTGGCAGCTGGAAATTACTTTATTTCTGATCACAGATCATTTTAAAATACTCGTCGTAATCATATTTGGAAATTTCTCCACATGCGTTACAATACTCATTGTGTCATAGTATTCTGCACAGCCCTAGTCTAGTGTGGGTAGCTTTTGGAATGCCAGGCCTTGTTCCCCTTGGAATGCTAGGCCTTGTTCCCCTTGGAATGCTAGGCCTTGTTCCCCTTGGAATGCTAGGCCTTGTTCCCCTTGGAATGCTAGGCCTTGTTCTCCTAAGTGTGGAGGCTTGTGTTACAGTCCTGCACGGAACACACCTGAGCTTCTCATCAGGACCTAGGCTACATTAGCTGAATCATTAAAGTACGTTGGAGCAGGGCTGGAACAAAGGCCTGCACATCCACTAGGCTCTCTGGGAACAAGGTCGACCACCCTTGCAGATGCTGTCTGTCCCAAATGGCACCTTATAGTGCAATATGTAGTACGGCTGAAAGATATGGGCAAAAAAAATCTAATTACGATTATTATATATATATATATATATAGTGGTTTGACTTGTTAATGAAATGAAAACACTTGGGTGAACTGTTGGAATCATATCAATATAATGATTTCCATTAAGAAGCTAAGTGGAAAGAGGCATCATTCTTGTTTGGAACAATGTGTTGACTGTATTTGACCTAACAGAACATCATCCACAACAATACTGGATCTAACAGAGGAGCTGGATCTAACAGAGGAGCTGGATCTAACAGAGGAGGAGGAGCTGGATCTAACAGAGGAGGAGGAGCTGGATCTAACAGAGGAGGAGGAGCTGGATCTAACAGAGGAGCTGGATCTAACAGAGGAGCTGGATCTAACAGAGGAGCTGGATCTAACAGAGGAGGAGGAGCTGAGCTGCTTGAGGGACAGGGGGCAGGGCCTGTGTGTGTGGGAAGCAGCTGTTAGAGGAGAGGGAGACAGGACAAAGAGTAAACTAGAAAAAACAAACACTGCAATATGGATATTGCACATGTCAATATTACAATCTCGATACGAATGCGATTAATTGTACAGCCCTACTATTTAGGGAATAGGGTTCCATTTGGGAAGCACCTTCTGGTTCCCGTTTCTCACCTGCACAGACAATGGAGAAATAGACCAAAAGACACCATCGGCAAATGTACTTGAAAGATTGTCAATCATACTCACTGAGAAAACGGCATTCTGGAGTCCAAAAGGGATGGGTGTGAGTCTCGCTAAGGCCACAACTTTGAGTCCGCTACCCCCCTCCACCACCCGGATTACAGCACTGAGCTGTTCAGAGTTCCCCACCTTGTTGACCACCCAGTCCGTCAACAGTCTCTTACACACCAGGTGAGCCACGAAGGTACCTATGAGCACCCCCACCATCACCAGTCCCATACCCAGCACGAAGCCGTAGAGGTATCCCGCAGCCACGTTCAGTACGATGTACCCCCAGCCGAATGGGAAGGACACAATGATCAGACCAACTATGAACAGCAGGGCTCCAACCAGGCTGTCCAAGCTCTCCACCCAGAGGAGAAGGTCCTTGAGGTACTGTCGGACTAGAGCCACGGAGGAGAAGCACACAGCTGTCAGAATGCACGCCAGGAGGGCACTCTTGAAGCAACACGTGGTAATACAACACTGGTGTCTGAACTCCCGGTTGGTGGCGCCACCGGTGAATGACACGCCAGTGTCAATGATGCTCTCCGGGTCTCCGTCAGATTTGCCGACGGCGCCTCCTCTCTCGTCAAAGGCGTTGCATATCAAGATGTCCATTTTATCGCACTCGTCCGGGGAGGATCTCTGGAGCCAGCGGCTCAGCTGGATCTGTCCTTTGACCGCGGCGTGTTTAAGGACCTTTAGGAGGACCTGCAGGGCTGGTGGCGACCCGGCGCCCCACATGGTTGCCCTACAACTGAGTCTCGGGAAGATGGACAGTCGCACCGCCTGGTGGTGCTCAGATTTAAGTAACTTGAATATGAATCGTTTTCCCTCGTCGAAACGACGACGGCTTGAACTTAAATAATGACAACTGAGAAAGATAATTAGTGTGACGTGCCGACAGTGAGAAAGGTTATCGATGACTTCTGTGTTGACGACACATTTCTAATTTTTCAGCACAGAGGACAACTGTTTACATAGGCGTCAAAAAGGGACATTCTTCCAATCTGGGTTGCCATCAGAATAAGAATTATTGTCCAGAGTGACAGTTCTTTATCTCGGGAGACATGCCCAGTCCAAATGATTTAAATGAAAAGCGTTTTCCACATCGCCTCGAATCGGGAGGCGAACGTAAATGACTGCGTTGCAAAGCACCGTTCGATGGGAATGTGGCAAGCCGAGGAACGGCACCTACAAACTGACCCGAAAGTCGCCGTAATTGCTAAAAAAAAACGTTCAAAAATCAATCCCACTATTCATATCGATACGAAACGATCCAAAGATAAATCCGTGCAAGACTCCACAACTTTTGCGGCGACTCTTGTCCTATTTAGCGCTAAAAGAAATATATATATATAAAGGTTGCAACGAGTTTCTCCTCCGGTGGGATCCCGATTCCACTCGGCTCGCTGCTGCCTGTGCAAAGTCCTGCACATCCATTCCAACCGGCACATTCACCGAACATTGACCTTGTGTTCCCGGTGCAAAGGGCTGGCCTAGGGTGAGCCTGCTGTCCAGCTGCGTGTTTATTCCGCGTTTATGCCACAACAGTCATGTTGACGTCGAAGGCTTTTTCATCCCGCAGCCACGGCTCCGGTTGTCTCCCCACAATGCCGAGTCCCACACCATGTGACTACTACCGTTCTGGCCTTGGAGCCACCGAGGAGAAAACAACCCACCGATCCTGTCCGTCTCTGTCTGTCGAGCCACTAACTCCGCCGTGGGTCGGTGGACAAAGCCCAGAGAGGATGGATATAGAGTACCGCGGTACGAGTCATAATACAGCGAAACCGAGTCAGAACAGGGGAATTGGTTCCAATCGGTTTTCCACCTTTTATTTAATTAGGCAAGTCCGTTATGAACAAATTCTTATTTCCAATGACAGCCTACCCCGGCCAAACCCTAGAAACACTTCAAATAAGGGCTGTAGGTTTACCCTGGGGTACCGTTTTGACAAGGTGACTTTTATCAATATATTCGGCCTCCTATTTATTCTCAGAAACAAAAATGCTAATTAGCATCAAAGTAAACATCATGCAAGACTACAGATCCCAGCATGCTCCTGCGGGTCATCTCTAGCTGACGCCTTTACTAACAGGTATTGTGTCAATTTAAAAATTGCACAAGACAGTTCACAGAATTGTCAATTTAAAGACACTTTGCCAATTTAAATCATTACTAAATGTATCTAACATTAGATAGTTAATCCAGAGATTCTTACTTTTGCCTTGATTCGTCAGTCTGGTCCAGAGCATCATGGCATATGTAGTTCTTTATGGCTATCATAAAGAACTACAGTTGCCATGATTCTCTGGCCCAGACTGACGAATCGAGGCAAAAGTAAAAAATCTCTGGATTATCAGCTAATTAGCATTTCATCGGGCGAATATATTGATAAAAGTCACCTTGTCCTAGAGAGATTTACACGGTTATCAAAGCGTCACGCCAGGGTAAACCGACACTAGACACAGCCCTTATTGGAAGTGTTTCTAAAATCCCCCATTCCCTTGTTCGACCACTAGATTGTATGGGTATTATGACTCATACTGTGGTCCTCTATACTAACAAGATTACCAGTCTTCTTCTTCGGTGAGGTTTAACGGCGGTTGGCATTCCAATATGTTGCATTTTGCACCCACAACTGAACTATAGTATAGATCTATTACACTTTGTGATACAAAATGGGAAAAGGTGAGAGAGAGAGAGAGAGAGAGAGAGAGAGAGAGAGAGAAAATATATATATAAATATTTTTTAATTACCCTACCAATTAGCCCTATACTCATTAAAGCCCATCAGGTCATTCCACTGCTTTAACCCTTTCTGATTCTACCCCAGGCCAGCGGCCTCAGAGGACGAGACACCACCACTCATCACATCCTGTAACTCTTCCCAAGTCCAGTGCTGACGGGAGGTTAGGAAGTGCAGCTCAGTTTCCACCTCATTTTGTGGGCAGTGTGCACATAGCCTGTCTTCTCTTGAGAGCCAGGTCTGCATTCGGCGGCCTTTCTCAATAGCAAGGCTATGCTCACTGAGTCTGCACATAGACAAAGATTTCCTTAAGTTTGGGTCAGTCACAGTGGTCAGGTATTCTGCCACTGTGTACTCTCTGTTTAGGGTCAAATAGCATTATAGTTTGCTCATTTCTTTTGTTAGTTCTTTCCAATGTGTCAAGTAATTATCATTTTGTTTTGTCATGATTTGGTTGGATCTGCTGTCCTGGGGCTCTGTGGGGTGTGTTTGTGAACAGAGCCCCAGGACCAGCTTGCTTAGGGGACTCTTCTCCAGGTTCATCTCTCTGTAGGTGATGGCTTTGTTATGGAAGGTTTGGGAATTGCTTCCTTTTAGGTGGTTGTAGAATTTAACGTCTCTTTTCTGGATTTCGATAATTGTCAGGTATCGTGCTAATTCTGCTCTGCAAGCATTATTTGGTACATCTCATTATTGTAATCCTTTTTGAATATTCGATGAGGGTTGTTGACGTCAACTGCCTATATTCAATGGGGATATATGCTTTGCTGTAGCCTCAAACTATGAACATGCATGGACATCTCAAGTCAACTCCAATATGAAAAAACATCCCTAAATTGCCAGGATGTCACGTGTCCTACATATCAGTACACTCATAACAGTTTAAGCATTACGAAACTTCCGTTTGATAAAATAAACCTCACGTAGCAAATAAGCCATTCATTTTGTCGACCAAAATCCGACTTCTCCCATTGACCTCTATACAAAAAAACTCCTTGCTTGGTGTGTTCGAAACAACAGAAACCCGCCACCTGCTGGAGGGAGACAGATTTTCCGCCGAGTTGGGCCTCTCTCTGTCTTTCTCTCCGTCCTCAACAACTGCAGCTTGAAGTCGGAACCAAAGCATTGTGGGAGACCTTGTTTTGTTTTATTAGAAGAAAAACCTAAACAAATGAGATCGCCTACTTGCGACAATATGGCTTATCTAGGTGTTACTGTAATACTGTGTCCCATGTAATAGCCCACACATGGGTTACTGATAACTTTGGCAATTTCCGAGGCTTAACCTGTGTGGGAGAAACCAGCCCTGAATGAGCCCCAGTACCCCAGTACCCCAGACATGGGGTCAATACCAAGTGCATTTGACTGCTTGGCATGCTGTTTACCCAGTCATTTATGTCAACTGGTGTACATGTACAGTGCACTGGGAAAGTATTCAGACCCCTGACCTTTCCCACATTTTGTTACGTTATAGCCTTATTCTAAAATTGATTAAAAAAAAAAAAAAGTTTCATTAATCTACACACATAACCCCATAATGACATCACAATACCTCATAATGACATCACAACACCCCATAATGACATCACAACACCCCATAATGACATCACAATACCTCATAATGACATCACAACACCCCATAATGACATCACAACACCCCATAATGACATCACAATACCTCATAATGACATCACAATACCCCATAATGACATCACAACACAAAGACAATGACAAAGCAAAAACTGGTTTTTAGAAATTTTTGCAATTGTATACATTGTTGTTGTTGTTGAAATATTCCATTTCCATAAATATTCAGACTCTTTACTCAGAACTTTGTTAAAGCACCTTTTGGCAGTGATTACAGCCATGAGTCTTATTGGGTATGAAGCTACAAGCTTGGCACACCTGTATTTGGGGAGTTTCTCCCATTCTTCTCTGCAGATCCTCTCAAGCTCTGCCATGTTGGATAGGGAGCGTCGCTGCACAGCTATTTTCAGGTCCCTCCATGATCGATCGGGTTCAAGTCCGGGCTATGGTGCGGCCACTCAAGGACATTCAGAGACTTGTCCTGAAGCCACTCCTGCGTTGTCTTGGCTGTGTGTTTAGGGTCTTTGTCCTGTTGGAAGGTGAACCTTCACCCCAGCCTGAGGTCCGGAGTGCTCTGGAGCAGGTTTTCATCAAGGATCTCTCTGTACTTTGCTCCGTTCATCTTTCCCTCGATCCTGACTAGTCTCCCAGTCCCTGCCGCTGAAAAACATCCCCACAGCATGATGCTGCCACCAGCATGCTTCACCGTAGGGATGGTGCCAGGTTTCCTCCAGACATGATGCTTGGCATTCAGGCCAAAGAGTTCAATCTTGGTTTCATCAGACCAGAGAATCTTGTTTCTCATGGTCTGAGAGTCTCTAGGTGCCTTTTGGCAAACTCCAAGCAGGCTGTCATGTGCCTTTTACTGAGGAGTGGCTTCCGTCTGGCCACTCTACCATAAAGGCCTGATTGGTGGAGTGCTGCAGAGATGGTTGTCCTTCTGGAAGGTTCTCACATCTCCACGGAGCTCTGTCAGATTGACCATCAGGTTTTTGGTCACCTCCCTGACCAAGGCTCTTCTCCCCCAATTGCTCAGTTTGGCCGGAGGGCCAGCTCTAGGAAGAGTCTTGGTGGTTCCAAACTTCTTCCATTTAAGAATGATGTAGGCGACTGTGTCCTTGGGGACCTTTCAATGCTGCAGAAATATTTTGGTACCCTTCCCCAGATTCGTGCCTCGACACAATCGTGTCTCAGAGCTCTACGGACAATTCCTTCGACCTCATGTCTTGGTTGTTGCTCTGACATGCACGATTAACTGTGGGACCTTATATAGACAGGTGTGTCTTTCCAAATCATTTCCAATAAATTGAATTTACCACAGGTGGACTCCAACCAAGGTGTAGAAACATCTCAAGGATGATCAATGGAAACAGGATACACCTGAGCTCAGCTCAATTTCAAGTCTCATAGCAAAAGGTCTGAATACTTATGTAAATAAGGTATTTCTGTTGTTTATTTTTAATAAAATAGCAAACACATCTTCAAACCTTTTTTGCTTTGTCATTATGGGGTATTGTGATGTCATTATGGGGTATTGTGATGTCATTATGGGGTATTGTGTGTAGATTGATGAGGATTTTTTTATTGATTCAATCCCTTTTAGAATGAGGCTGTAATGTGACAAAATGTGGAAAAAGTCAAGGGGTCTGAATACTTTCTGAATGCACTGTGCATTCATCCACTCACAGTAAAGAAGGCATCAACCTAGCAGTAAAACACATCAATATCTTCAAATAGCAAACCCGAAAAACTAAAGATGACAACTGGTTTGATACGGATTGTAAAATTATCAGGAAAAACACAGCAAACCAAAAGCTATCAAACCAAATGGGACCAGCGTTGTCCGGGTTAGGGAAGGGTTGGGCCCAGCGTCGTCCGGGTTAGGGAAGGGTTTGGCCCAGCGTCGTCCGGGTTAGGGGAGGGTTTAGCCCAGTGTCGTCCAGGTTAGGGAGGGTTTGGCCCAGCGTCGTCCGGGTTAGGGAGGTTTGGCCCAGCGCCGTCCGGGTTAGGGGAGGGTTTGGCCCAGCGTCGTCCGGGTTAGGGGAGGGTTTGGCCCAGCGTCGTCCGGGTTAGGGGAGGGTTTGGCCCAGCGTTGTCCGGGTTAGGGGAGGGTTTGGCCCAGCGTCGTCCGGGTTAGGGGAGGGTTTGGCCGACCGGGATTTCCTTGACCCATCGCGCTCTAGCAACTCCTTGTGGCGGGCCGGGCGCCTGCAAGCTGACTTCGGTCGTCAGTTGGTGGGTGTTTTATCCGACACATTGGTGCCGGCTGGCTTACGGGTTAAGCGAGCCAAGTGTAAAGAAGCAGCGCGGCTTGGCAGGGTCATGTTTCGGAGGACGCATGGCTTTCATCCTTCGCCTCTCCCGAGTCTGTAGGAGAGTTGCAGCTATGAAACCAGACTGTAACTACCAATTGGATATCACGAAAAAGGGTGTGTTTTTATTTTTATTTACTGTAAGAGTTATAAACTTCCTTAATAAGCACAATGTCTTGAGTAAAAGCAAAATTGGATTTATACCCATACATAGCACAACCAATCATATTTACACATCACAATATTACCAAAATGCACGCTTGCTTTATCGACTTCCAAACAGCATTTGATTCTATTTGGCATACAGGACTGTTCTACAAAGTTATTGAAAGTGGTGTAGTGGGTAAAACACAACACCCTCATCACACACTGCCATCTGGTGGGAACTGGAAATACGACACCCACATTACACACTGCCACCTGGTGGGCACTGGAAATACGACACCCACATTACACACTGCCACCTGGTGGGCACTGGAAATACAATCATAATAATATTGCTGTCTGGAGGTGGGATCCAGACTTGCTGTCTGTCTGGAGGTGGGATCCAGACTTGCTGTCTGTCTGGAGGTGGGATCCAGACTTGCTGTCTGTCTGGAGGTGGGATCCAGACTTGCTGTCTGTCTGGAGGTGGGATCCAGTCAGTCAGGGTATATTTTCTACCTACCATTTAAACACCATAGGAGAGTTGTATTGTGCAATAGGATACACACTACATTCGTACTAGGGCCCATATCAAAAGTAGTGCACTAAAAACTGAATAGGGTGCCATTTGGGATGTATACACATCATGGCTGATGCACTGCCATTCACATATAGAGAGAGGTAGATCTGGGACATGGAGTCAGTGTCCCAGTCAGTGACTCCATGTTAGATCAATGATTGCCATGACATTGCAAGAACTCTTCTGTTGATCTAAATAGAAAATCAGCAATCATAAAACGAGAACACGAGTCACATCCGTTCATTTTATTGATAAATTATAATTTTTTAAAAGACCCAAGTCATTTCATATTCCAACTGATTCAAAACAGTTTCAATGTGCTGAATTAAACTATGTACAAAAGAATGAACTATGTAACTCAGTTTCATCATCACATTCAGAACAACATTAGTTAACACCAGCTGGCTGAGTTTCACTGGCTACAGGAAACTCAAATCAGGCAATAAGCAGGAAGTAGGTTACATTCTAGTAGCTCAGGTGGGAGAGGGTCAAAACATTAACAGTACCGTTTCTTTCTGGTGTCGGTTAGAAATAGGACAACAACAACAACAACAACAACAGACAGACGTCATTTCCCACAAGTGGTGTGTTTAAAAATAATAATAATCGCATCTCATTCTGCCACCAATGACGAGAAGGCAATTCAAAAATACAGTAGATAAGTAGGTAGGTACGGTGTGTTGGCCAGCTTCAACAGAAACAGTAGATAAGTAGTTGGGTACGGTGTGTTGGCCAGCTTCAACAGAAACAGTAGATAAGTAGTTGGAGTGCGATGTGTTGGCCAGCTTCAACAGAAACAGTAGATAAGTAGTTGGGTACGGTGTGTTGGCCAGCTTCAACAGAAACAGTAGATAAGTAGTTGGGTACGGTGTGTTGGCCAGCTTCAACAGAAACAGTAGATAAGTAGTTGGGTACGGTGTGTTGGCCAGCTTCAACAGAAACAGTAGATAAGTAGTTGGGTGCGGTTGTGTTGGCCAGCTTCAACAGAAACAGTAGATAAGTAGTTGGAGTGCGGTTGTGTTGGCCAGCTTCAACAGAAACAGTAGATAAGTAGTTGGGTACGGTGTGTTGGCCAGCTTCAACAGAAACAGTAGATAAGTAGTTGGGTACGGTGTGTTGGCCAGCTTCAACAGAAACAGTAGATAAGTAGTTGGGCACGATTGTGTTGGCCAGCTTCAACAGAAACAGTAGATAAGTAGTTGGGTGCGGTTGTGTTGGCCAGCTTCAACAGAAACAGTAGATAAGTAGTTGGTGCACGGTTGTGTTGGCCAGCTTCAACAGAAACAGTAGATAAGTAGTTGGGCACGGTGTGTTGGCCAGCTTCAACAGAAACAGTAGATAAGTAGTTAGATGCGGTGTGTTGGCCAGCTTCAACAGAAACAGTAGATAAGTAGTTGGGTGCGGTGTGTTGGCCAGCTTCAACAGAAACAGTAGATAAGTAGTTGGAGTGCGGTGTGTTGGCCAGCTTCAACAGAAACAGTAGATAAGTAGTTGGTGCACGGTGTGTTGGCCAGCTTCAACAGAAACTGTAGATAAGTAGTTGGCACGGTGTGTTGGCCAGCTTCAACAGAAACAGTAGATAAGTAGTTGGGTACGGTGTGTTGGCCAGCTTCAACAGAAACAGTAGATAAGTAGTTGGGTACGGTGTGTTGGCCAGCTTCAACAGAAACTGTAGATAAGTCGTTTTGGAGCTTGGGTAACTAGCAGCAACATACAGCATGGAGAGAGAGAGAGAGAGAGAGAGAGAGGAGACAGAGATTTTGGAGCTTGGGTAACTAGCAGCAACTGAACAGAATCATTGCATATAATTGTAGTGTAATGGACAACATGTTTTCTTAATAAAAGTTATTCTTCTCATTCGGTTGGTAACAAAATGCAGTACGTAAAATGTGTAACATGTCCATCAGCCAGTCAGTCAGTCAGTACCTGGGCCATGGTCCAGGAGACCGAATCCAGCCACAATGGCTTTTATTTTACCAAAGTCAACTTTCTTTATTTCAATATCAATTACTTAGAATCACACTTTATGATTTATCGAACCAATTAATATCTTAATTACTGATCTTAATATTTTTAAAAGATTTCAGAGTTAATTGCAAAACCAGGGCTGGATTTCTGTTTTCTCTTGGACCGGACTGGACCAGACTGACCTTGGAGCTGTCAGAATCGGAATAGTGACAACGTGAACAACTAAAAGGGAGATTTACAGTACAACGGTCTGTCTGTCTCTCTAGGAAAAGCTGTTCTCTGGATAGCTGACTTTGATGGCGCCCCAGTAACAAGCTCGTATCAGACAGATCAGACCCAGGAGGTAGGAGAACGCCCAGGACACATAGGTGGCATGGTAACGACTGGCAAAGTCCTGTGTGCCCACCTGGAGAGGCAGAGAGAGGGGGAGAGGAGAGAGAGACGGAGACAGAGACAGAGACAGAGACAGAGAGACCGACAGACAGAGAGAGACTCTCTGAATAATGAAATAATACAATGATTTATTCATATTACTGTATCAACATTGTTACATTGTTACTGGTGAAAGTTAAATGAGGATTGTCACTGGAGGTGATAACTGTATCATCACAGTTCAATATATTTCAACTAGAAAAGGACATTTCCTACAACAACAAAAAAAAATTGTGTGCATGTGTATGTCTTGAATTATTCATGGTTAAATCTATTTCAAATGACTCCAATGTATCAGAAAGAGGACAAACACTAAGTCGCTATGGATAAGAACATCTGCTAAATGACTAAAAGTTCAAATGTAATGAAGGACCTCTCCAGACCAACGTCCGCACACAATCCATTCTTCCTTTATTACGTGCATTTTACCCCCAATTACGATCCAATTACGATCTTGTCTCATCTCTGCAATTCCCCAACGGGCCCAGGAGAGCCTGCAGGCACCCAGCCCGCCAGAAGGAGTCGCTAGAGCGCGATTAGCCAAGTAAAGCGCGTCGCCCCCCCCGCCCGGGCCAAACCCTCTCCTAACCCCGACTACGCTTGGCCAATTGTGAGTCTTCCTATGGGACTCCTGGTCACGGCCGGTTGTGATACAGACTGGGATCGAACCTGGATCTGTAGTGACGCCTCTAGCACTGCAGTGCCTTAGACCGCTGCGACACTCAGGAGGTCTAGTAGATTCTTTCTAGAATTATTATTATTATCTGATTATAATATGTTGTGCAAGCCGGAGTCTGGTAAATATGGGATGTCTGCGTCCTGAATTACACCCTATTCCCTATATAGTGCACTTATTTTGACCAGAGTCCTATGGTAGTGCCCTATAAGGGGAATTTAGTATGCCATTTGTTTCAGCCGGGGGGAAACACAGCAGTACTTACGGTTAATCCTACTCCAATAAAGATGCAGATCATTCCCACTGTGATGTAGGCACAACAACGCCTCCTTGGAAGAGCACTACCCACAGACGATCTGGAGGACAGAGAGAAAAGTTTCTGAACAGATATCAATTCATTCACGTGAAAAAATGTGAGAGAGAGAGACACAGACAGACAGACAGACAGACAGACAGCGGCTTTATAGGCCTAGCCAATGAAATCCATGAAATGTGGCTTCAATGAAACTACTGTAGCTAGTTTTCACAATGATCCACCTCTGCCAGGCATCTAAATGATCTTGTAAGCTAGAGGCCGTGATTGGCTGGCTAGGGTCTGGGGAAAGAGCCAAGGGAGAGTCACATGTCTAGCTGTGTGTGTATTCCCTTTACATCCACAGTAAGACTCCACTACCCCTCACATCACATGACCCTCATGTGAATAGGTTCAGAAACATTCCTGGGGTCTTTATTCTCCTCCCTCCCTAGTCTTCCTGGGTCTCTGTAGGTCTTTATTCTCCTCTCCTCTCTCCCTAGTCTTCCTGGGACTCTGTAGGTCTTTATTCTCCTCTCCTCTCTCCCTAGTCTTCCTGGGCCTCTGTAGGTCTTTATTCTCCTCTCCTCTCTCCCTAGTCTTCCTGGGTCTCTGTAGGTCTTTATTCTCCTCTCCTCCTAGTCTTCCTGGGTCTCTGTAGGTCTTTATTCTCTTCTCCTCTCTCCCTAGTCTTCCTGGGTCTCTGTAAGTCTTCATCCTCTCCTCCTCACTGGGTTAATTGAAGTTGCTGAGACCGTCATCATTTTTTTATATTCTGAATTTTCAGGGTGTGCTGCATCACCCTCAGGACCTCTACTTTCTGTGGCCAGTATCACACCTCTAGATGAACTAAGGACTAGACCCAGGGGTGGGCAATTCCAGTCCTCCAGGGCCTGATTGGTGTCATATTTTTGCCCCAGCTAACACACCTGACTCCAATAATCAACCAATGATTTTATTTAATTTAATCAGCGATGAAGAAGTGTGACACCAATCAGGCCCTGGAGGACTAGAGTTAACCACTCCCTGGTAGAGTCTGCAAAACCTGAGAACCACCACAACTCAGCTGCTGAAGTGGCCCTAGTGGAGTCTGGGTAAACTCCAAATCACCAAGCATCCAACAGAGACAACGTTGAACGGTCTTGGACCCGGTCCAGCATCTTTGAGGCAGTTTGAGGCACTTACATTTTCTTGCAGTGAGGACATTTTGCTAGCGTGTTAAATCGGAGCTCCATCCACTGCAGAGGAAAAGACAGGCAGTTGTTAGAGACTACACACACACACACACACACCTCTCACACACACACACACACAGGTTAATACAAAACACATTATTCAGTTCTACTTCTACAGTCGACTACCGAAGACCCCGTCACAGATTTCAACCACACCACCATTCATTCGTTTATGTTGTCTGTGATGCTGGTGTAGGTTGTCACTATTAGGGACCTGACGTACACAAAACATGTCGGACGTTAGTGAAAAGGCTAATTCATATCATGTTTTATTCATTTCATCAATTTGAGTTGATTAGGGGTTAGTTGAAGGTTGTTATTAGCGGAATAAAAGCTGTGTTTTTATTTAAAACTTTATTGGAGCCACAAGGTGCCGTGGAAACCGCAGCTCATAGAGACCTGGTCTGTGGAGGTGGTGTTGTTGTCATGGAGAGCCAGATCGGAAGGGGGCGTGGCAGAGTCCTCGTTACCCTAGACACATAACGGGCAACAACCTTAACAACACACCCGGGTACTGCTACTGTAGGTAGGACCCCGTCCCAAACGGCACCCTATTGGCTCTGGTCTAAAGTAGTGCACTATATAGGGAATAGGGTACCATAGAGTCCTGGTCTAAAGTAGCGCACTATATAGGGAATAGGGTGCCATAGAGCCCTGGTCTAAAGTAGTGCACTATATAGGGAATAGGCTTCCATAGAGCTCTGGTCTAAAGTAGTGCACTATATAGGGAATAGGGTGCCATAGGGCCCTGGTCTAAAGTAGTGCACTATGTAGGGAATAGGGTGCCATTTGGGATGCATTCCCTACTGCATGTATCACTACAACGAACTGCTACCAATGTACCAACTACCCACTCTAAGCATTCTCATTCACCCACACACACACACACACCACACCCCACCACACACACCACACACACCCCACCCCACCAGCGCTCGACTTTGGCGGTCTGTCCCAGCACCTCCAGTTTTGAGGAACTGCGTACAGTCTCCTTTATGAAACCAAGTGGCCCGGATTCACACACAGTGGCAAAACATGGTTGATGAAAGTCAAATGTAGCCGGGATCTGTATTGAAGAGCAATGGAGAGTGCATTCCTATCTTGATTCTGCTTTGTTCAACCTTATTCCACACAATAGTCTGTGAATCCAGTTCACGCCACGCCAGTAGACTGCTGGAGATTGGGACATTTCAGCAAGCGGTTATTCTCTAAAAAATAATGACTAACTAACTAAATAGCCAATTCAAAATCTTGCTAGTTAACCATTTAGCTATGGAGCTAAGCATTAATTTAATTTGAATTTAATTTAACATATAAGGAATTAATAATTAATATAACGTCGTTACCTTTCCACTGACGCGGTTGTGGGAAAGCTGGGATTTCCTCCATTAATCAGAATAGTAATGTAATTCCGACAATATTAACATATTTTAAGAACAAATAGCTTCCGTGCTGAGCATCGATCTCCCAAGAGACATGAATATTTGAGCCTTATAAGGTTATAGAGCTTAGCTACCTTGCTTTGACGTAGCCTGCCTTATCCGTGTTATCCCCGATTCACTGAATGAAGGAATCATTCATTAAAAACAAAGCATTTGGATGTAATGTTGCAATATTTTATATCAGGGGTGGCCAACCATCCTGCAGGAGACCTACTGGGAGTGCAGGCTTTTGTTCCGGCCCTGGTCTAACACACCACGCTGTAGCCTGAACATCAGCCCTGGTCTAATACACCGCGCTGTAGCCTGAACATCAGCCCTGGTCTAACACACCGCGCTGTAGCCTGAACATCAGCCCTGGTCTAATACACCACGCTGTAGCCTGAACATCAGCCCTGGTCTAATACACCACGCTGTAGCCTGAACATCAGCCCTGGTCTAACACACCACGCTGTAGCCTGAACATCAGCCCTGGTCTAACACACCGCGCTGTAGCCTGAGCATCAGCCCTGGTCTAATACACCACGCTGTAGCCTGAACATCAGCCCTGGTCTAATACACCACACTGTAGCCTGAACATCAGCCCTGGTCTAATACACCACGCTGTAGCCTGAACATCAGCCCTGGTCTAACACACCACGCTGTAGCCTGAGCATCAGCCCTGGTCTAATACACCACGCTGTAGCCTGAACATCAGCCCTGGTCTAATACACCACACTGTAGCCTGAACATCAGCCCTGGTCTAATACACCACGCTGTAGCCTGAACATCAGCCCTGGTCTAATACACCACACTGTAGCCTGAACATCAGCCCTGGTCTAATACTCCACACTGTAGCCTGAACATCAGCCCTGGTCTAATACACCACACTGTAGCCTGAACATCAGCCCTGGTCTAATACACCACACTGTAGCCTGAACATCAGCCCTGGTCTAATACACCACACTGTAGCCTGAACATCAGCCCTGGTCTAATACACCACACTGTAGCCTGAACATCAGCCCTGGTCTAATACACCACACTGTAGCCTGAACATCAGCTGCTCAACAGGACCTTGATAAGGTGACTCTGGTGTGTTTCAGGGCTTGATGAAAAGCCTGCACACCCAGTATCTCTCCAGACTGAGTGTTGACCACGTGTTTTAAACAAAAGCATAACACTGTAGTTATTTTACTTTCTGGGGGGGTTAAGTGCCTTTGATCGAGGGCACAATGGCAGGAGATAGTAGGCTTTATAGAGACGCCAATTATTGGTCATGGAATTGTGGTTCAAAGCAATGATACAGTTGAAGTCGGAAGTTTACATACACTTAGGATGGAGTCATTATAACTCGTTTTTCAACCACTCCACAAATGTATTGTTAACAAACTATAGTTTTGGCAAGTCGGTTAGGACATCTACTTTGTGCATGACACAAGTCATTTTTCCATCAATTGTTTACAGACAGATTATTTCAATGTATCAAAATTCCAGTGGGTCAGAAGTTTACATGCACTAAGTTGACTGTGCCTTTAAACAGCTTGGAAAATTCCAGAAAATGACATCATGGCTTCTGATAGGCTAATTAACATAATTTGAGTCAATTGGAGGTGTACCTGTGGATGTATTTCAAGGCCTACCTTCAAACTCAGTGCCTCTTTGCTTGACATGATGGGAAAATCAAAATAAATCAGCCAAGACCTCAGAAAAATTATTGTAGACCTCCACAAGTCTGCTTCATCCATTGGAGCAATTTCCAAATGCCTGAAGGTACCACGTTCATCTGTACAAACAATTGTACGCAAGTATAAACACCATGGGACCACGCAGCCATCATACCGCTCAGGAAGGAGACGCGTTCTGTCTCCTAGAGACGAATGTACTTTGGTGCGAAAAGTGCAAATGTATCCCAGAACAACAACAAAGGACCTTGTGAAGATGCTGGAGGAAACAGATACAAAAGTATCTATATCCACAGTAAAACGAGTCCTATATCGACATAACCTGAAAGGCCACTCAGCAAGGAAGAAGCCACTGCTCCAAAACAGCCATAAAAATGCCAGACTACGGTTTGCAACTGCACATGGGGACAAAGATCGTACTTTTTGAAGAAATGTCCTCTGGTCTGATGAAACAAAAATAGAACTGGTGCACTTCAAAAAATAGATGGCATCATGAGGAAAGAAAATTATGTGGATATATTGAAGCAACATCTCAAGACATCAGTCAGGAAGTTGAAGCTTGGTCGCAAATGGGTCTTCCAAATGGACAATGACCCCAAGCATACTTCCAAAGTTGTGGCAAAATGGCTTAAGGACAACAAAGTCAAGGTATTGGAGTGGCCATCACAAAGCCCTGACCTCAATCCCATAGAAAATGTGTGGGCAGAACTGAAAAAGCGTGTGCGATCAAGGAGGCCTACAAACCTGACTCCGTTACACCAGCTCTGTCAGGAGGAATGGGCCAAAATTCACCCAACTTGTGGAAGGCTACCAGAAACATTTGACCCAAGTTAAACAATTTAAAGGCAATGCTACCAAATACTAATTGAGTGTATATAAACTTCTGACCCACTGGGAATGTGATGAAAGAAATAAAAGCTGAAATAAATCATTCTCTCTACTATTATTCTGACATTTCACATTCTTAAAATAAATTGGTGATCCTAACAGACTGAAGACAGGACATTTTTTAACTAGGATTAAATGTCAGGAATTGTGAAGAATGCACTTGCCTAAGTAAATGTACTTGGCTAAGGTGTATGTAAACTTCCAACTTCAACTGTAAGTCATGGAAAAGTCACAAAATTCCATCTGTCAAAATGTGCGTGAACCCTTAACAGTGAATAATCTCTATAGCATATTGTCATTTGGGAATTTCTGTGAATGGACCAACTTGAAAAAAAAGACAGCTCCTCTTTCATCCCAAGTCAAGCACTGAGAACCACGTAGACAGTCTTTGCCTTATTAGTCTGGTCCCAGATGCGTTTGTGCTGTCTTGCCAAACTCCTATGTCGTTGGCATGACTGCACAACACATTTATTAAGCGTCTCAGTGTAGGAGTGCCGATCAGTTTTGCCTTTTCGATTATAAGGAATGGACAAGAGAGACCTGATCCTAGACCAGCACTACCACTCTGAGACACTTTATGAATACAGGCTAGTCTCTGATAGGCCAGAAGGTGCTGACTGCTGCTCAGAGGGCACACTGATTGGCCACATACGAGGAAGGCGTTTCCACAGTGGCCACAGACCACCCTCGTGCCCTCAGGCTGGACCGGCAGGGCTGGCTGGGCCGGCTGCTCCTCTGGAATCACCATCACCGGGCTCAGGTTGATGATGCGTCTGCTGTGGGGGTGGGGCACACAGAGGGGGAGGGGTTACCATACAGTAGTGATGGATCATTTTGTTTACCCATGTTTCCCAGGTAAGTGGCACTATTGTCCGTTGGTTACTGACTGTCAGTTTGTTACTGGATTCATGGTTTTGAACATTTCCGTATGCAAGAACGCCCATCAGGCTGTTTTGCAAAGGCTGCCAGGATTTTACTTTTCCTGTTTCTTAGAACATTTCTGAAAACCCTCCAGGTGCAAGCAAGGACTTACCTACTGGACTCTAGACCAGCAAGGACTTACCTACTGGACTCTAGACCAGCAAGGACTTACCTACTGGACTCTAGACCAGCAAGGACTTACCTACTGGACTCTAGACCAGCAAGGACTTACCTACTGGACTCTAGACCAGCAAGGACTTACCTACTGGACTCTAGACCAGCAAGGACTTACCTACTGGACTCTAGACCAGCAAGGACTTACCTACTGGACTCTAGACCAGCAAGGACTTACCTACTGGACTCTAGACCAGCAAGGACTTACCTACTGGACTCTAGACCAGCAAGGACTTACCTACTGGACTCTAGACCAGCAAGGACTTACCTACTGGACTCTAGACCAGCAAGGACTTACCTACTGGACTCTAGACCAGCAAGGACTTACCTACTGGACTCTAGACCAGCAAGGACTTACCTACTGGACCAGAAGCCCTGTGTGCACTGTATGCATTCCTGGGGCTGCTGTGGACAGAGAGAAAGAGCTGCCTGCCGTGAACTCTGACCTACCAGTTAGGATCCCCCACCTCAGACCTATCACCTACCAGTTGGGTCTGGGGCATCCTATCACCTACCAGTTGGGTCTGGGGCATCCTATCACCTACCAGTTGGGTCTGGGGCATCCTATCACCTACCAGTTGGGTCTGGGGCATCCTATCACCTACCAGTTGGGTCTGGGGCATCCTATCACCTACCAGTTGGGTCTGGGGCATCCTATCCTCCTAGATGAGTCTTTGCAGATGAGGAGACAGTTACAGGGACAACGTACATACTTCTTCCCAGTCGGTGGGTTTTTGATGGGCTGAAAGAAAGATAAAAAGTGGTTAACTAGTTTTAAGTCCGTTTTAAGTCCGTTTTAAACCAGTTTTGCTATTGAATCCTCTTTAAAGTACACAGACTACGGCTGTATTTCTAACACCTGGTTGTGATTTTATGCATCATTTCATTGTACATAATACATCACAATAACACTGTCATGTGTGCTCCCTCTTCCGGCCTCTAGGTCACCGGACAGACAGACAGACAGACAGACAAAACTCCCTTTGGTTCCTTCCCCAGGCGTTATTGTTTCTGTTTCCTGTCTGTGTGCGGTTCGTGTTCCTTGTGTTGTATTATGTTCTGTTTATTTTATTAAAAACACTCAGTCCCTGAACTTGCTTCCCGACTCTCGTTACAAACACTCTTATTCACCGGGGGACACATCCAATTACATTCCGACTAGTTGGTCATTTTGCTAAGTCATGGCTATATACATTCCGACTAGTTGGTCATTTTGCTAAGTCATGGCTATGGATCCAGGTGTATCGAGCCCCGGTTAAGTCTAGACAGAGCAGAGCATGGCAGTACAAGACCGCTACTAACCCCGTCTTATCGAGGTCAGCCTCGGGCACGCACGGATCGACAGACTATGTGATCCCTCTCAGCTGAGACGACTGAGGCGTTGGGAAACTACTGGCTGTCAAGACATCGACTGCTGTGGTACTGTGGGTCTCCACTGTAGTAGAATAAGGAACAAATCTTTATAGCCGCGTGAAACCAGACCTGACCCACCGCACTCACATTCTGTTTCACTTCACTTGTGGTACGTGAAACAGAATTTGAGCTGCGAGTCTGTGTGTGTGTGTGTGTGTGTGTGTGTGTGCACGCGCAAGTCTGTGTGTGTGAGAGAGAGAGAGAGAGAGAGAGAGAGTGTGCCCACTGTGGGCTCATAGAACAGCCATCACAGTGGAGACTGAAGGATATCTAATGGATATCTAATGTCTAGTTAGAATCCTGTCCTAGACTCTGATCTGATGGTGACATCACTACAGTGTGGTGAGTCTGCATGGTGAGTCTTACCACAAACACACAAACAAGTGCAGGAGAGTCTTACCGTGGCCTCGTTGCACACAGTACACTTCACCACGTGCTGATGAAGCTTGCCATCCAGGTTAATGAGAGACTGGCATACACGGCAGTTGATGACGGGTACCCCCCCTGGGTCGGGACTGGCGATGGCTGTGTAGGGGGGAGGTAGTTCCGCTGGGGGAGAGAGACACACACAGAACCTGGTTAATGATGTTCAGCCCAGAAGACACATTCAATATACACTGCAAACTTCCCAAATGAAGAGAGTTGGAGACAGTCTCCTCTAGTATTAAAGACTACTGTGATCCTGACAGTCTAATCCACATGTTCTGAAGACCTCTAGTATTAAAGACTACTGTGATCCTGACAGTCTAATCCACATGTTCTGAAGACCTCTAGTATTAAAGACTACTGTGATCCTGACAGTCTCCTCCACATGTTCTGAAGACCTCTAGTATTAAAGACTACTGTGATCCTGACAGTCTAATCCACATGTTCTGAAGACCTCTAGTATTAAAGACTACTGTGATCCTGACAGTCTAATCCACATGTTCTGAAGACCTCTAGTATTAAAGACTACTGTGATCCTGACAGTCTCCTCCACATGTTCTGAAGACCTCTAGTATTAAAGACTACTGTGATCCTGACAGTCTAATCCACATGTTCTGAAGACCTCTAGTATTAAAGACTACTGTGATCCTGACAGTCTAATCCACATGTTCTGAAGACCTCTAGTATTAAAGACTACTGTGATCCTGACAGTCTCCTCCACATGTTCTGAAGACCTCTAGTATTAAAGACTACTGTGATCCTGACAGTCTAATCCACATGTTCTGAAGACCTCTAGTATTAAAGACTACTGTGATCCTGACAGTCTAATCCACATGTTCTGAAGACCTCTAGTATTAAAGACTACTGTGATCCTGACAGTCTAATCCACATGTTCTGAAGACCTCTAGTATTAAAGACTACTGTGATCCTGACAGTCTAATCCACATGTTCTGAAGACCTCTAGTATTAAAGACTACTGTGATCCTGACAGTCTAATCCACATGTTCTGAAGACCTCTAGTATTAAAGACTACTGTGATCCTGACAGTCTAATCCACATGTTCTGAGGACCTCTAGTATTAAAGACTACTGTGATGAAGCTGTTCACATCTCCCAATAACGAGTGTTTTAAAATCGGCATACGCTCACTTCGATTTTGACCTTTGGCCGATTAAGATAAGCAGTGTAAAGACTTTACATTACTATTGCACAACCTGCCCTACTGCCATAAATCAGTTTAACTTATCAAATTATTACTGTGCATGTAAACCTACTTAAAATGAGGTTTTAGAAGTGCACTCAATTCAGTGATTCAACGAAGCTCTCTAGGAATCCTGTCCGTCCTCTCACCGAGGAGTACAGCGGTGTACTGACTATTCTGTTCACTTCTACAGGAGTACGAAACGCCTTCATATAAAACCAGTCCGGGTAACCACAACTCAGCTGTGTATTCACTAACCTACAGACTAGAACCCAGTTCGGCAGTCCCACCAACTCTGACCGGGGCTAACCCCCGTTACACACTGGATGGCAGAGGTCTGTAGTCAAATAGAACCCGATAAACCCAGAGAATTAGCCATTCATACAGAGTTAGGATTTTACTTTGACTTTACCAGAAACAAAAAGAGAGAGTGCTTTCAGTATACACTGGGAATGTGTGACAGCTTCTGGGTCAACTTTTTAACATTTCTTTTCTAAATGGTACTCAAGAGCAAAAACAAATGGAAAAAGGTCCATTCGAAAACAGTACGGGACTGGATCCAGGAAGTAAGGCAGGAAAAGCTGGTCACTTTCCCAGCGTATTAGGAGGTCATTATAGTCCAACATTTCAATGTTTACCGTTAATTCTGTGGTGAAATATGGATTAAACGTCAGATATAAATCCCATGGTGTACAAAGGTGAGTAACAATGCTCATTCAGTTTCTCCACTTTATGGCCGTAGGCTGGCTGTGTCGTCCAGAACATAGGGCTATTACGGGCTGTGTTGTCCAGAACGTAGGGCTATTACGGGCTGTGTTGTCCAGAACGTAGGGCTATTACGGGCTGTGCTGTCCAGAACGTAGGGCTATTACGGGCTGTGTTGTCCAGAACGTAGGGCTATTACGGGCTGTGCTGTCCAGAACGTAGGGCTATTACGGGCTGTGTTGTCCAGAACGTAGGGCTATTACGGGCTGTGCTGTCCAGAATGTATGGGTATTATGGGCTGTGTTAGTAGTGAACTATGTAGGGAATAGGGTGCCATAGGGCTCTGGTCTAAAGTAGTGCACTATATAGGGAATAGGGTGCCATTTGGGGTGCAGCCTGGGGGTCAATAAATCACTTTATACTCCTTTTCCTGAAGAACAACTGGTTTTGTTGAGAAGAACTGGCATGGCATAACAATGCTGTTGAAATGCCCGCTGGAGCCAAGCCATTACTTGACAAGTATCTTTAGTGCAATGGTACGTTCCCCAGAAGAAAACCAAATGATGTCGCTCAAACAGAAAGGGGAACTAACAAAGAGTCACTGACAACAACCAAAACAGGTGGGGTTTCAGGAGGGGGTTCTGAAAGACACTCCTGGAGGTGTCCACTGAAAGTTGACCTGGGCCAGCCGCTCTTAGATAGCACCTGGGCCAGCCGCTCTTAGATAGCACCTGGGCCAGCCGCTCTTAAATAGCACCTGGGCCAGCACAGGTGAAACGCCTTCCACCTAACGAGATGGTAACCAGCACAGGTCTAACAAGGTCACACCAATCGGTGCGCACCTGGGGCTAACGAGCTATACGTGCTAAAGTCTAACCTCAAAATATTAATTTAAAAACCAAAGCATGTAACAGTGCACTAAGTGAATTCTCCAAGAAGCTGCTGAATTAGTGTCAAGTAGTGTTCTCTCTGCTAGCGCACGGCAAGTCTGGAACCAGCAGGACCCTGAACAGCTTCTACACCAAGCCATAAGGCTGCTAAATAGTTATTTCAATAGTTAACCGAATAGCTACCTGGACTATCCACCTGAGGTAAATTCAACTGACTGGACATGATCTGGAAAGACAAACACCTGTCTAGATAAGGTCCCACGGCTGACAGTGCATGTCAGAGCAAAAACAAAGCCATGAGGTCGAAGGAATTGTCCGTTGAGAGCCGAGACAGGATTGTGTTGAATCACAGATCTTTGGAAGGGTACCAAAACATTTCTGTCACCATTTCCCCCCCACAACACTTTCCCAGGTTGCCAATACTCTTGCTCAACTTAAAATATCATCTGTCTAACACAAAAAAGTAACTCCTCCAAAAATAGAGGTGGTGTTTTAGCCCAAATTACCCTACAAGTGCATTTAGCCCCCCCTACGCATTTAGCCCGGCTCCTATGCATTTAGCCCCCATACGCATTTAGCCCCGCTCCTACGCATTTAGCCCCCACTCCTACGCATTTAGCCCCCCTCGCAATTGCAAATGTTGTGCATTGGCTGCTTGTCAGAACGCATGTTTCTCTCTTGATGGCACTCGTAACTGGAATGCACCACCAGAGGACTATTTATCTCGAATAGAACACACAACAACAAGCAGACTAGATAAATAGATAAACTATTTGTCGGATTTCTCTATTCATTACTCGTTTTTGTTTGCAGAGGAAAATAAAACATGTGGAATGTTCTAGCTTCTTCAAAGTGAGCTTCGGCAGAAATAAATATGTTCCATATTGTTTTGGCATGGCGGCAAAGATTTTACCGTGGCGCAGTGCCACATACTGCGGCGGAAAGAATGACAGTATGTAACACAACACAAAGCAACAGCACCCAGCAATCTTTGAATTAACATGGAATGAATGATTTAAAAAAAAAATGTATTACACTTAGCACTTGATTTTCAACCGGTCTGTAAACCTTGTTGTCAGGGCTGACGCTACCTCGACCTGTATGGGTCTCTCTGTATGGGTGAATGTGCCGCTTAAGTGGCATTGCATTCCTCTGGATAGGTCCCAACTGGCAGAGCCCATGTAGAGCTGGTTCCAGGTATAAGCGACATAAACGGACGCTTGGAGCCCCGAGCTTTGGGGGAACTCAGGTCGGGGTCTCAACTTTCTGAGAGTAAGAATAGTAGAATACACAAGGTGCAATTTAACTATTTGTTTGTGCATCAGCAGTTTCTCTCTTGTTAAGTCAGCCACTGACATTCACTCAATTAGCCATGTCAGCCACAGGAGGCTGGTGGCACCTTAATTCGGACTTGTGATAATGGCTGGAGAGGAATCAGTGGAATGGCATCAAATACATCAAAAACATGGTTTACGTGTACATCAAAACCACATGGTTTCGGTGTACATTAAGCCACATGGTTTCCGTGTACATTAAGCCACATGGTTTCCGTGTACATTAAACCACATGGTTTCCATGTACATTAAGCCACATGGTTTCCATGTACATTAAGCCACATGGTTTCCATGTACATTAAGCCACATGTTTTCCATGTGTTTCATGCCATTCCATTTGCTCCGTTCCAGCCATTATTATGAGTCGTCCTCCCCTCAGCAGCCTCCTCTGACGTCAGCTAACAATGTTTGGACCGGTAATTAGCTTAGCCAGCTATCTAAACTTGTAGTAATCATGGCCGAATACACAGGGACCCTGACCTGGGGCACCCCATTGATTTCGTTAGTCACCCTGACCTCCAGGGGTCCCCATTGATTTTGTTAGTCACCCTGACCTCCAGGGGGACCCCCAAAAGGCTAGAGCCGGCTCTGGTCAAAAGTAGTGCACCATAATGGGAAATGGGTTCCATTAGGAATGTAGTCTCTGTGTTCTAACTCTGCACCATAATGGGAAAAGGGTTCCATTAGGAATGTAGTCTCTGTGTTCTAACTCTGCACCATAATGGGAAAAGGGATCCATTAGGAATGTAGCCTCTGTGTTCTAACTGAGATCAGGCCAGCTCAGTAGAAAAGCTTGTCTTGACAAAGATGTGTGGTTTACTCCATGTTAGTAGGCTCTCCAGTAATTTCAATGGGGAACATGCTAACTTCACAACGGGCTGTGTGTATTATCATCTGCATATCACTGTGATAAACAGGGGGAATGATGGCCCTAATCATTCAGATCACCCACAAGGGCCCTGTGTGTTTAACTATACATATGAAATACACATAGAGAAGGAATCATCATCAACGACATGCACAACTGGGCCTAGATGTCATGCACGGCTATTAAGGGACAGGAATACCAACCTAAACATGGATGTTTATGATCCGGTCAAATGAAAGAAGTGAATAATACCTATGTTACAGTGGAGGCTGGTGGAAGGATATATAGGAGTACAGGCTCATTGTAATGTCTGGAATGGAATAAATGGAACGGTATTAAACATCAACCATATGGAAACCAGATGTTTGACCCGGTTCCCTAAATATCATTCCAGCCATTACAATGAGCTCATCCTCCTATAGCTCCTCTGACTGCTGGGTTATAAAAAAAAATACTAATTCATAGCCTAGTGGCCTGCGTCTGTTATGTTCAATTTACATGGGCCTAATGTCTTATGGACTCACAGCCACCACAACGTTGAGAGTGGATTCTCCAGGATGTGTGAGGATGTTCTGCTTGTATCCTCTTGATTGATAATGTCCTCCCTGCTCATCTCAAGTAATGGCTGATAACATGACACGTCCTTTCAGAAGACGGGTCAAACATTATTACCCAGCAACACAGATCGTGACGCGAGTCATTTCTGCACAATACGGAATAGCAACTGGAATTTCTCGGAACATATTAGTCCAGGCCTTCTACTGCAAGCTCAACCTTTTTTGGATTTCTGACTGATGGCCTTCTCTTGCCCGTTACAATTTCAACGCACCACGCAAAACAATGCTTCAACACGATACTCCCCAAAATGATTCAGCATTCATGGGGGGGGAGTCATAGCCTAAAGTCGGTTTACCTCTCGGGCTCGTGTCCTGCAGGTACGACGGCGGTTCCGACGGTGTGCCGTTCCCGGAGTTCGGTGCCGATAGCAGCGGGGACCGTTCATCCATGCCTTCGTCGGCCATGGCGGCAGCAGTTGACCCAAAGCAGCCTAATAAACAACGAGTAGAAGTGGAGCCGATGCGGCGGAGCCTCTCCTCTGGCCAGTGTGTTTCTCCTGGGGAGGGGGGTGGAAGCCTCCTGCTCCGGAGAGGGCAGTTCCTCGGAGGTGGAGCTCCAGACACCTAACCGGGACCACGGTGGGAGGGCTATGAGCGACTGAATAGAGAGAGACACCCCTACCCAACCCGTTCCCCCCGGGCACAGTGGTGGCATGCCATTTAGTAGGCCTGCAAAGTAGCCAAAATCATCATTTTAATTCTTTGAGAACAGTTTGCATCCTCCAACATTATAGATTTGAGGCATAATAGACTACTAGGCCATAGGGGCTACTGTAGACAGGCTATATTATATTGTATTATATGTTTAAAAGATTAAACAAAACTATCCCAAAATATGCAATATTATATTCTGATCTTGGCGGTGGAAGAGGTGTTTCCTCCGTGTAAAAGCGCGTTGGGTGTCTAGAAAAAATCACGATAAAAATCCAATCAATCAATGAATGATCTATTCTGTTTTATTCTATTCTGATCTACTGTTTAACAGATAATAAAAACACTCAATGCTACTCTGAATGATATAGGGGGTGTTTTCTAAAACAATGTGGTTTGGTCCAAGCAAAAGATCTGCTAACGTTCTACTTATATCCTTTTCACCTCAGTTACCAATAACAGATGAAATCATATCGATCATATCTCTACTTGCCATAAATAATTCTGAATTAAAATCATTCTGTGATTGTTGATGAAGACAGTATTCTTTTAGACGTATGTGTAATTTTAATTAAGCTTCCCTGTCGTTTTGCTCATTGCCAATCACATATAATCAGATACATAATCGATCTTTTGAGAAACCACCGTTTTAAAGATCCCTGAAAAAAGATTGATAATCAAAGCGATGTGATGATCTGTAACATCGCGATACGATGACCTGTAACATCGCGATACGATGACCTGTAACATCGCGATACGATGACCTGTAACATCGCGATACCACACCAGCCGGAAGAATGGGGCTCAACACGTTTCAAATCTAATGGATGCGCCAGCTGACGGAAAATTACATCTGATATTAATAATGTTCAAATTCTACATAACAGCAACATCATAACGTTGACTTGGATATATATATATATATGTTACAGTATTTCTAAACTCCAGTCATGGAAGAGGGAACGATAGAGACAGCCGAGGAGATCCTAGCCAAGCAACATCGCAAGGAGAAGAAGGACCTGCAAGGTTGGTCAGCTAGATGTTGTAGGATTTACAGCTACACACATTGTACAATGACTGTTTTAATCATGTGTAGTTCAACATGTACCCCTAGTCACGCTGTAGCATCCCGAGGGGGATAGATATGACGTGTCTTATCTGTTATTCTAGCTAGCTAATAGTAACAAGTCTTAACTTGTTGAAAATCAAAACAGCAATTTAGTTTAGCCAAATAAACTGGTATCTGTGGTTAGCTAGCTAGCTAGCTAATTGTTATGGCCCTGTGACTGCTGTAGGCTGTTGTTATGGCCCTGTGACTGCTGTAGGCTGTTGTTATGGCCCTGTGGCTGCTGTAGGCTGTTGTTATGGCCCTGTGACTGCTGTAGGCTGTTGTTATGGCCCTGTGGCTGCTGTAGGCTGTTGTTATGGCCCCGTGACTGCTGTAGGCTGTTGTTATGGCCCCGTGGCTGCTGTAGGCTGTTGTTATGGCCCTGTGGCTGCTGTAGGCTGTTGTTATGGCCCCGTGACTGCTGTAGGCTGTTGTTATGGCCCTGTGGCTGCTGTAGGCTGTTATGGCCCTGTGGCTGCTGTAGGCTGTTGTTATGGCCCCGTGACTGCTGTAGGCTGTTATGGCCCTGTGGCTGCTGTAGGCTGTTGTTATGGCCCCTGACTGCTGTAGGCTGTTGTTATGGCCCTGATCTGCTGTAGGCTGTTGTTATGGCCCCGTATCTGCTGTAGGCTGTTGTTATGGCCCCGTGACTGCTGTAGGCTGTTGTTATGGCCCCGTGGCTGCTGTAGGCTGTTGTTATGGCCCCGTGGCTGCTGTAGGCTGTTGTTATGGCCCTGTGACTGCTGTAGGCTGTTGTTATGGCCCTGTGACTGCTGTAGGCTGTTGTTATGGCCCCGTGGCTGCTGTAGGCTGTTATGGCCCTGTGGCTGCTGTAGGCTGTTGTTATGGCCCCGTGACTGCTGTAGGCTGTTGTTATGGCCCCGTATCTGCTGTAGGCTGTTGTTATGGCCCCGTGGCTGCTGTAGGCTGTTGTTATGGCCCCGTGACTGCTGTAGGCTGTTGTTATGGCCCCGTGGCTGCTGTAGGCTGTTGTTATGGCCCCGTGGCTGCTGTAGGCTGTTGTTATGGCCCTGTGACTGCTGTAGGCTGTTGTTATGGCCCTGTGACTGCTGTAGGCTGTTGTTATGGCCCCGTGGCTGCTGTAGGCTGTTGTTATGGCCCTGTGACTGCTGTAGGCTGTTGTTATGGCCCTGTGACTGCTGTAGGCTGTTGTTATGGCCCTGTGACTGCTGTAGGCTTTTGTTATGGCCCGGTGACTGCTGTAGGCTGTTGTTATGGCCCTGTGGCTGCTGTAGGCTGTTGTTATGGCCCTGTGACTGCTGTAGGCTGTTGTTATGGCCCCGTGGCTGCTGTAGGCTGTTGTTATGGCCCCGTGGCTGCTGTAGGCTGTTGTTATGGCCCCGTGGCTGCTGTAGGCTGTTGTTATGGCCCCGTGGCTGCTGTAGGCTGTTGTTATGGCCCCGTGGCTGCTGTAGGCTGTTGTTATGGCCCCGTGGCTGCTGTAGGCTGTTGTTATGGCCCCGTGGCTGCTGTAGGCTGTTGTTATGGCCCTGTGACTGCTGTAGGCTGTTGTTATGGCCCTGTGGCTGCTGTAGGCTGTTGTTATGGCCCTGTGGCTGCTGTAGGCTGTTGTTATGGCCCTGTGGCTGCTGTAGGCTGTTGTTATGGCCCTGTGGCTGCTGTAGGCTGTTGCTATGGTTGTATGACTACTGTAGGTTATTGTTATGACTACTGTAGGCTATTGTGATAGTTTTATGAATATTGTGATATGTGAGAAGGGGACATTAAACCACTCATAAATGTTTCAGCTAAAATCCAGAGCATGAAAAATGCTGTCCCCAAAAATGACAAGAAGAGGCGTAAACAGCTGACTGAGGACATTGTCAAGCTGGAGGCTGAGCTGAATCAGAAACACAAGGAGGAACTCCAACAACTAGACTCGTCAGGAGGAGGAGAGAACACGGTAACTGTTGCCTACATATCAGCCATACTGATGACCAATCAAATATGTTGTCTACATATCAGCCATACTGATGACCAATCAAATATGTTGTCTACATATCAGCCATACTGATGACCAATCAAATATGTTGTCTACATATCAGCGGTTATATACTATAGTAGTAAGCCTAGTTGGTAACCCAAAGGCCACTGGTTTGAAATCCCGGAGCCGACAACGTGGTAAAAATCTCACCACCTGTGCTCACATGTCTGTTTTGACGATTGTACTTAAGCTCGTTCAGATCTAGGAGTAAAACATTTCCAGTTCCCTGCCCCTTCTGCTTGGAACGAGCTTGAAAAGTTCCTGAAATTACAGGAGCTCGTTCCTTCAAGTTAGTTTAAAGCTCGGTTTAAACACTATGATGGAAATGATGTGTGGGGGATGCCAATGTTTTGACTCCTAGTTGCACCACACTTTCCCAAACCAACTTTCTATTTTGGCACCAGGTCTCTCTTGGAAAAGAGATGGTGCATCTTAACGAGACTAACCCAGTCAAATATAAATAATAAGAAACTTGAGCAAGGCAGTTAACCCCAATTGTCTCCAGGGGCGCTTGACAATGGTGTCCCTGGCTGCGACCCAAGGTTATTATAGTAAACACAAACTGAAGCTGAAAACTATTCATAAAGAAACTATTTATTAAACTGAAATAAAATAACTAACAAATCAGTTTGAAAACTACAACTATACTGAAACTGTTATCTTATATAAAATAAAAAATCATCAGGAATTATGTGACATTTCAAAGGTGTTTTCAAGCTTTTTTGGGGGAGTTTTCAAGCTACTTAATCCTGCGAGTAGATAATTATGCGTCCAGGAGATGGCGACGTTTCAAATTGGCCTAGCTTGTGCATCACTATCAATACAAGGGGAAATTGTCCTAGTAGATACATTCTCCTTACATGTGCTACTCAAGTTAAAAAGCATTGGATTGGTGTAAACATGTATGAGAGAGTTTCCTTATAACATATTTTTGTTGTTGTTGCCAAAGACTATATGTATACTGACGAGAGGCAGGACTCCACACTCTTAATAATGCGAATATATGTTGCAAGAGGCAGACAGCAGGCGGGAGCAGGCTGGAACATTCTAGCCAATGAGAGGGCAGATTTGCATGTGAACAACAGTCACAATTACGATCAAATGCTTTTTCTCAAAGATGCCTCTGCAAGGCCCACTTATATCAGTACATTAGTACAACCTAAACATCATCAAACTTCTATTCGATCAAATATGCCTCGCGTATCAAATTATCAATTCAATTTTATGTTGACCAAATTCGTCACTCTCCCATTGACCTACATGCAAAAATCTCCAATTCCACTGGTTAAAGCTGTATTCTTCGCTCTGACAGATTTTTATTTAGGGGGGTCAAATCTCTCGGTTTGCCTCTTCCTCTCTGGTAGAGGCTTGCAAATGCCCCCCCCATTTGCAAGACATTCCAAAAAACTACTTCTAATAGAAAAACGAAATAAAAACGAATATAATAACACAACACTATAATAACCTTGCTGTGACCCCGCTCCCTGATAACCTTGCTGTGACCCCGCTCCCTGATAACCTTGCTGTGACCCCGGTGTGTAAGAAACACGTTTCCATTTCACACACGTGTCTAACAAGGGCAAATATAAGCACCCCCCCAAAATTATTAATTATGAATTATAACATATTTGTGTCTGTGTGTGAATATCATGTTATTTTTACCTGTTATTTTATTCCATGGAATCATTATAGTTATCACCGGCCACAATCTTCAATTGTAGATAATCACACAGATAAATAACTTGGCATGTTTTAATAACATAAATGTACACCTCCTTCTCTAAGGTGGAAGAGGTTGTGAATGGAGTAGAATCCCTGGCTTTGGACGGAGAGGAAGAGCACAAAGATGCCAAACAAGGGGGAGGTCCATCCAAGGCACAGAAGAGACGGGTGAGCTCTAATTCCTTGTGCCAGTCACTGTACATCTTAATGTATTACCCTTCAATAAGCCCTAAACTCCTGCTGTTTTTTTTTTTTGTCGTTCAAATCCTCTCATTTACCAGGTGCAATAAGATGAGATTCATGTCCTCCCTGTGCTCTCTGAACCCTCCCAGGATAAGAAGGCAGCCGCGGAGAAGGAGAGAGAGCGTCGTATAGCGGAGGCTGAGGTGGAGAACCTGTCTGGGCTGAGACACCAGGAGGGACTGAAGTTGTCCCAGAAGCTAGTAGAGCGCCAGCTGCAGATCAGGGAGATTTCCTCAGGTAGGACCCGCAGCAAGGGGGGCGGTAGGACCCGCAGCAAGGGGGGGCGGTAGGACCTGCAGCGGGGTGGGCGGGGGTTGTGTCTAGCGGTTAGAGAATCAGGCCAGCAAATCGGAGGGTTGCTGGTTCGAATGAGCAAGGCACTTTATGTTTGTCAGCATAAAGCCCTGCAAGTTAATTGGAAAGTAAACTCTCCTCCTCAGATGGCCACTGTATGTACCGTGCTGTGGAGGACCAGTTGGGGCAGCATGGCTTAGGTCTGACCCTGAAAGACCTCCGGGCCCAAACCGCTCAGCACATGAGGAGCCACACGGACGCCTTCCTTCCTTTTCTCACTAACACCAACACAGGGGACATGTACACGGCCGGTGAGGACTAACCCAAGTGTTCCCGTTCACTTCGGGACGGTTTAGTTAGACGTTATCGGGGAGGTTTCCCCAGACGCAGATTAAGCCTTGTCCAGTACTAAAGAGAACCTTTTTATTGAAATAGCTTTTCAGTCCAGGACTAAACGTAATCTGTGTCTAGAAAACCGGCTCTGTGTTTGTCGTTGATGAGGTTTTGACTGGGTGATTCCTCACTAAACTAGAACAGAAAAAAAAATATGCTTTTCATTTTCATGAAATGTAATCCGTTAAATAATTATTTGGAGGAAGGAATCTTTTTTTTGTTGTTGTTGACGTTTGTATCTTAAAGCATAATTGAGAAATAATTAATTGCAGTTGGAATATTTGGGACATTTTTTTGGGGTCATAATTTGAGTAGGATTTATCCATAACAACTTTCTTACGTCAATATATTCAGCATCACTTGTGGTCCTGCTCTGAGGTCACTCCAGTGTGTGATCACCCCTGTGTTTTCAGATGAGTTTGAGAAGTATTGCAGTGACGTGGCAGACACCGCAGCCTGGGGTGGACAACTGGAGGTACCTTTTTGATTTTATTTCAACTTTTATTTTTGACGAAGCGAGTCAAGGCAAGTTAATCCTTTAATCACTTGATCAGGCTATTTGTTTTATCGAAGGATCCAACTGAGCGCCTTGTGTCATAATGATTTAAAATGATTTATAAATAATCGATGAACTGTAAGTTAACATTTTACAAACTACTCATAGTTAGCGTAAAACGGTACCAGAATGGGGTCAGGTATACTCCGTGATTCATGTATGCTGTGATTTGGTTTTCTTGACAGCTGAGAGCTCTGACACAGGTCCTTCAACGGCCAATAGAAGTGCTCCAAGCTGATTCCCCGGCTATAATGATTGGAGAGGAATTTGACAAGTCACCCATCACCCTTATGTAAGCACCATGTCAGTTAGCCTCCATTCTGTTAGCATTATGTCAGTTAGCCTCCATTCTGTTAGCATTATGTCAGTTAGCCTCCATTCTGTTAGCATTATGTCAGTTAACCTCCATTCTGTTAGCATTATGTCAGTTAGCCTCCATTCTGTTAGCATTATGTCAGTTAGCCTCCTATCTGTTAGCATTATGTCAGTTAGCCTCTATTCTGTTAGCATTATGTCAGTTAACCTCCATTCTGTTAGCATTGTCAGTTACCCTCCATTCTGTTAGCATTATGTCAGTTAACCTCCATTCTGTTAGCATTGTCAGTTAGCCTCCATTCTGTTAGCATTATGTCAGTTAGCCTCCTATCTGTTAGCATTATGTCAGTTAGCCTCTATTCTGTTAGCATTATGTCAGTTAGCCTCTATTCTGTTAGCATTATGTCAGTTAACCTCCATTCTGTTAGCATTATGTCAGTTAACCTCCATTCTGTTAGCATTATGTCAGTTAACCTCCATTCTGTTAGCATTATGTCAGTTAGCCTCCATTCTGTTAGCATTATGTCAGTTACCCTCCATTCTGTTAGCATTATGTCAGTTAACCTCCATACTGTTAGCATTATGTCAGTTAACCTCCATTCTGTTAGCATTATGTCAGTTAACCTCCATTCTGTTAGCATTATGTCAGTTACCCTCCATACTGTTAGCATTATGTCAGTTAACCTCCATACTGTTAGCATTATGTCAGTTAACCTCCATTCTGTTAGCATTATGTCAGTTAACCTCCATTCTGTTAGCATTATGTCAGTTAACCTCCATACTGTTAGCATTATGTCAGTTAACCTCCATTCTGTTAGCATTATGTCAGTTAACCTCCATTCTGTTAGCATTATGTCAGTTACCCTCCATTCTGTTAGCATTATGTCAGTTAACCTCCATTCTGTTAGCATTATGTCAGTTAACCTCCATTCTGTTAGCATTATGTCAGTTAACCTCCATTCTGTTAGCATTATGTCAGTTAGCCTCCATTCTGTTAGCATTATGTCAGTTAACCTCCATTCTGTTAGCATTATGTCAGTTAGCCTCTATTCTGTTAGCATTATGTCAGTTAACCTCCATTCTGTTAGCATTATGTCAGTTAACCTCCATTCTGTTAGCATTATGTCAGTTAACCTCCATTCTGTTAGCATTATGTCAGTTAACCTCCATTCTGTTAGCATTATGTCAGTTAGCCTCCATTCTGTTAGCATTATGTCAGTTACCCTCCATTCTGTTAGCATTATGTCAGTTAACCTCCATACTGTTAGCATTATGTCAGTTAACCTCCATTCTGTTAGCATTATGTCAGTTAACCTCCATTCTGTTAGCATTATGTCAGTTACCCTCCATACTGTTAGCATTATGTCAGTTAACCTCCATACTGTTAGCATTATGTCAGTTAACCTCCATTCTGTTAGCATTATGTCAGTTAACCTCCATTCTGTTAGCATTATGTCAGTTAACCTCCATACTGTTAGCATTATGTCAGTTAACCTCCATTCTGTTAGCATTATGTCAGTTAACCTCCATTCTGTTAGCATTATGTCAGTTACCCTCCATTCTGTTAGCATTATGTCAGTTAACCTCCATTCTGTTAGCATTATGTCAGTTAACCTCCATTCTGTTAGCATTATGTCAGTTAACCTCCATTCTGTTAGCATTATGTCAGTTAACCTCCATTCTGTTAGCATTATGTCAGTTACCCTCCATTCTGTTAGCATTATGTCAGTTAACCTCCATTCTGTTAGCATTATGTCAGTTAACCTCCATTCTGTTAGCATTATGTCAGTTAACCTCCATACCTCCCCTTACGTCCCTATCTCGGTTTTCCATGTAATTTGAGTGGTTACATTTCTTCAGCCCCGTTCACGATCAGCCTTGTAGTAAACCAAGTGACGGGGCTGCCATTTAGCAGAAAAAACATATTATCCAAATGATGGATTGTGCCTTTAATTGTTGCGATTGTGTTTCAGTTACATGCGTCATGCGTACGGACTGGGAGAACACTACAACTCAGTGGAACGTCTGAAAGACCCTGCAACTCAAGAGGAATCCTGAGACTCTCATTGAGTTCCATTATAATGAATGATAAAGTCAACTATACTGAAAAAATATATCAACACAACATGTGAAGTGTTGGTTTCATGAGATGAAATAAAAGATCCCAGAAATGTTCCATATGCACAAAAAGCTTGTTTCTCTCAAATGTTGTGCATAAATGTGTTTACATCCCTGTTAGTGAGCATTTCTTCTTTCCCAAGATAATCCATCCACCTGACAGGTGTGACATATCAAGAAGCTGATTAAACAGCATGATCATTACTCAGGTGCACCTTGTGCTGGGGACAATAAAAGGCCACTCTTAAAATGTGCAGTTTTGCCACACAACACAACACCACAGATGTCTCAAGTTTTGAGGGAGTGTGAAATTGTCATGCTGACTGCAGGAATGTCCACCAGAGCTGTTGCCAGAGAAGTGAATGTTAATTTCTCTACCATAAGCCGCATCCAACATCGTTTTAGAGAATTTGGAAGTACGTCCAACCGGCCTCGCAACCGCAAACCACGTGTATGGCGTCGTGTGGGCGAGCGGTTTGCTGATGTCAACGTAGTGAACGGATTGCCCCGTGGTGGCGGTGGGGTTATGGTATGGGCAGGCATAACCTACAGACAACCAACACAATACAATTTTATTGATGGCAATTTGAATGCACAAAAATACCGTGACGATATCCTGTGGCCCATTTTTTGTTTTAAGTTATCTGTGACCAACTGATTCATATCTGTATTCCCAGTCATGTTAATTTCATAGATTAGGGCCTAATGAATTTATTTAAATTGACTGATTTCCTCATATGAACTGTAACTCAGTAAAATCAATGACGTTGTTGCGTGTTGAGTTTTGATATTTTTTGTTCAGTACATATGGTGTTATCAGAATTACGGTTTACTGTCTAAATAAAGTGCTTGCCCAGTCCATGGAATTTGATGGGAGAGAAGAGAGACAGAGAGACTGAAAATAATCCCACCTAACTATGTGGTGCACAGAGAGAGTAAGTATGCCGTCACAGTGAGCTGTGGAAGAACTGGAAGAAACTCTATGCACCCTTCGTCAGTGAATCAATGCATCAGAGCCGGCATCATCATGGAAAGGCTATCTATTAAATATTGCTTCTGGTGGGGCGGCAAGGTAGCCTAGTGGTTAGAGCGTTGGCCTAGTTCAACAAGTTCAAATCCCCGAGCTGACAAGGTAGGTACAAATCTGTCGTTCTGCCCCCTGAACAAGGCAGTTAACCCACTGTTCCTAGGCCATCATTGAAAATAAGAATTTGTTCTTAGCTGAAAAAGTGGTGATTACTGCAATATCGAAGGCTGATTGTCTTGTGTATGCTGATGGACAATACAATTATCAAAATGGTTTTCAATTTGTTTCATTTCCACTGGAAAGACATTAATGCAACAAAAACAGAACATATTGCCAAAATATTATCAAGGACAACAATCACCTGAGCTACTGCCTGTTCACCCGGCTATCATCCAGAAGGCGAGGTCAGTACAGGTGCATCAAAGCTGGGACCGAGAGACTGAAAAACAGCTTTTTATCTCAAGGCCATCAGACTGTTAAATAGCCATCACAAGCTGGTCTCCACCCAGTGCCCTGCCCTGAACGTTAGTCACTGTCACTAGCCGGCTGCCACCCGGTTACTCAACCCTGCACCTTAGAGGCTGCTGCCCTATGTACATAGACATGGAACACCAGTCTCTTTAATAATGTTTACATACTGCTTTACTCATCTCATATGTACAGTTGAAGTCGGAAGTTTACATACACTTAGGATGGAGTCATTATAACTCGTTTTTCAACCACTCCACAAATGTATTGTTAACAAACTATAGTTTTGGCAAGTCGGGTTAGGACATCTACTTTGTGCATGACACAAGTCATTTTTCCAAAAATTGTTTACAGACAGATTATTTCACTTATAATTCACTGTATCACAATTCCAGTGGTTCAGAAGTTTACATACACTAAGTTGACTGTGCCTTGAAACAGCTTGGAAAATTCCAGAAAATGACATCATGGCTTTAGAAGCTTCTGATAGGCTAATTGACAGTTTGAGTCAATTGGACAATTTGAGTCAATTGGAGGTGTACCTGTGGATGTATTTCAAGGACTACTTACGTTGTAAGATCCGGTCACTGGTCAGCTGATATGTAAAACACCTATCCAGGTGTTGTAAGATCCGGTCATAGGTCAGCTGATATGTAAATACCTATCCAGGCATTGTAAGATCTGGTCATAGGTCAGCTGATATGTAAATACCTATCCAGTCATTGTAAGATCTGGCCATAGGTCAGCTGATATGTAAAATACCTATCCAGTCATTGTAAGATCTGGTCATAGGTCAGCTGATATGTAAATACCTATCCAGTCATTGTAAGATCTGGCCATAGGTCAGCTGATATGTAAATACCTATCCAGTCATTGTAAGATCTGGTCATAGGTCAGCTGATATGTAAATACCTATCCAGTCATTGCAAGATCTGGTCATAGGTCAGCTGATATGTAATACCTATCCAGTCATTGTAAGATCTGGTCATAGGTCAGCTGATATGTAAAACACCTATCCAGGTGTTGTAAGATCTGGTCACTGGTCAGCCGATATGTAAAACACCTATCCAGGTGTTGTAAGATCTGGTCATAGGTCAGCTGATATGTAAATACCTATCCAGTCATTGTAAGATCTGGTCATAGGTCAGCTGATATGTAAATACCTATCCAGTCATTGTAAGATCTGGTCACTGGTCAGCTGATATGTAAATACCTATCCAGTCATTGTAAGATCTGGTCATAGGTCAGCTGATATGTAAATACCTATCCAGTCATTGTAAGATCTGGTCATAGGTCAGCTGATATGTAAATACCTATCCAGTCATTGTAAGATCTGGTCACTGGTCAGCTGATATGTAAAATACCTATCTAGGTGTCAGCAACGCTTCGGCAGATGAACGCGCCCAATTGCTTCGTTTTGACAGGCAGTCTAATTCTAATCTTTTTGCAACTAATTGGTTTTATGACCAATCAGATTAGGTCTGAAAAAGATCTGATTTGAAAAGATCTGATGTGATTATCAGAATTGGGCTGCCTGTGTAAACGCAGCCTTTGTAAACATATTGAGCATCTGACCAAATTACTCCAGATCTTACTTCCGGGTTAACCGAGATTAGGCTAAACATAGAAATATAACCAAGTTTTTTTTGGTTTTCTCAGTTTTCATAGACTGGAAAACCCCTAAGTCTACTGGACAACCAATTGGAGGAACTTCCTGTAGAAATTGGTTTTCTCAAGAAGATAGTTGAGATTAATTTAACCAATAACAAGCTGGTCAGACTGTCCAAACAGGTATACAGTTTGTCACAACTGGCCAGATTACAGAACTACCAGACAGTGGCGGTTGGTGACGTTTAAAATGAGGGAGGACAATTAGCACTGCCTTATTTCTCACACCATCCCTGTACGTGTTCTCCTCTGTTCCTACCAGTGCTTCAATAAGAGCGGACATTCATACTATGGTGTTGCGTCTGTATAAAGAGGTACTTCCATTAAAACATCTATTTGATGTACTGTAAGTAATTAGTTCCTGTTCTTTCAATTCTATATGTATTATCTGCATGTCCACCAGATGGCAGCATAGGACCACAGTAAGAGGCCAGACTCCTGACACAACACCATAAGGCCAAAACAATGAGTTAGGTTGGACAGAGAGCTAGGTTGGACAGAGAGCAGGGTTGGACAGAGAGTTAGGTTGGACAGAGAGCAGGGTTGGACAGAGAGCAGGGTTGGACAGAGAGCTAGGTTGGACAGAGAGTTAGGTTGGACAGAGAGCAGGGTTGGACAGAGAGCTAGGTTGGACAGAGAGCAGGGTTGGACAGAGAGTTAGGTTGGACAGAGAGCAGGGTTGGACAGACAGTTAGGTTGGACAGAGAGCTAGGTTGGACAGAGAGCAGGGTTGGACAGAGAGCAGGGTTGGACAGAGAGCAGGGTTGGACAGAGAGTTAGGTTGGACAGAGAGCAGGGTTGGACAGAGAGTTAGGTTGGACAGAGAGTTAGGTTGGACAGAGAGCAGGGTTGGACAGAGAGCAGGGTTGGACAGAGAGTTAGGTTGGACAGACAGCTAGGTTGGACAGACAGCTAGGTTGGACAGAGAGTATAAAGAGTTTGTCGTTGTCCACTACGGAAAATGTACATGAACACACTTAAAACACTATAAGTAAGTAACCACTTGTATTCTATTGTATATACAGAGGATGGTATATTGTTTTGCAAGTTAATGCCATATTATAAACACAGACTTCTTGGCTATTGCATTACTCATTCAGTTAACACACGTTTCTCAATATATTTTAATACTTTATACATGAGCAAAGGTTTTATAGATTTTTACACATTAATTTCCTCAGCGGTATTTCTATCCTCTCCTATTCTGTCATCCTCAGCGTACGTTGATCTGTCTCACAGAAAGCTCATCTTCATGGCCACCTCCTCTATTGTCTTTCTCTCAGGCCGACAGCATCTGTTCTCTTCCAACCTGACAGAGAGAGAGAGAGGAGACTGAATGTCATTTCCACTCTCTGCCTCCAGAGTAGAGAGAGCTCAGCGCATTGTAGCAGTCTGCAGGACTTGCGTCCCAAATGGAATCCTATTCCCTAATAAAGTACACCACTTTTCACCAGAGCCCTATGGAACCTGGTCAAAAGCAGTGCACTACATAGGGAATAGAGTGCTATTTGGGACTCAGCCTCTGTCTAAGGACAGACAGACAGAGTTGGGTCTGGCTCATGAATTATGCATAAGGTTTAATTGCAAACCCAGAAACTAATGCCTTTAGACTGGTTAACAGCAGGGGAACCATACATCTCTGCAAACTGAATGAAAAATCATTTAGGAAAAAAGGCCACTAATTTATGAATATTTAAGGCCGTGCGTGGAAGGATGGCCCGGAGCTCGGAGTTACAGGGTATAATTGTGACATTTTGTTTCAATCAATTCCAAAGTGCTAGTCGAGTTTGGAGGGAAAGTGCACTTAGGAGAGAGACGGCCTTGACAGAGAAACAGGGAGGAAGTCCAGTTGGAATGAAAGCCTGTCAGGGTCATATTTAATGGCTCTTAGAATCCGGGGGCACACTTTTCATTTGACCCCTCACTCACTGTCCTATATCTATCAAACGCCACTTACAAGGCCATTGTACCGTCCAGTCAAGCAGCAGTTTCCTTAATGTTCAGCTTCACATACAGTAGCAGTGCTTTGGCTTGTCTCGTTTGTTTTTGAAAACCAGTTGTCAAGTGAGTGTCCAAAATAAAACAACAAACAAGGCTGGCATTGTAGAGACCACATCTGTTTTAATGTGTGTGTGGGTGTGTGTCCTGTTTTTTTTTGTTTTTGAGTGTGTGTGTGCACGCTCGCTCATGTGTATGTGTGTTAAGTATAGAATTGCTGTTGCTGTAATTCCCCTAATCAACAGAATAGTTAGTTCACTGTTGGATTCGCCAGGACAGTATTCCAAGCCCTAATCAACAGAATAGTTAGTTCAGAAAGAAAAAGCCATGTAGAAATATATTTAACAATTTATTCAACAATGAAGTCTTGACAATATAAGCTTGTTGTTCTGCTACCTCGTGTTGTTAGGCTACCTCGTGTTGTTAGGCTACCTGGTGTTGTTAGTCTACCCCGTGTTGTTAGCCTACCTCGTGTTGTTAGGCTACCTCGTGTTGTTAGGCTACCTCATGTTGTTAGGCTACCTCGTGTTGTAAGGCTACCTCGTGTTGTTAGGCTACCTCGTGTTGTTAGGCTACCTCATGTTGTAAGGCTACCTCGTGTTGTTAGGCTACCTCGTGTTGTTAGGCTACCTCATGTTGTAAGGCTACCTCGTGTTGTTAGGCTACCTCATGTTGTAAGTCTACCCCGTGTTGTTAGGCTACCTCGTGTTGTTAGGCTACCTCATGTTGTTAGGCTACCTAATGTTGTAAGGCTACCTCGTGTTGTTAGGCTACCTCATGTTGTTAGGCTACCTCATGTTGTAAGGCTACCTCGTGTTGTTAGTCTAACTCGTGTTGTTCTGCTACCTCGTGTTGTTAGGCTACCTCGTGTTGTTAGGCTACCTCATGTTGTTAGGCTACCTAATGTTGTAAGGCTACCTCGTGTTGTTAGGCTACCTCATGTTGTTAGGCTACCTAATGTTGTAAGGCTACCTCGTGTTGTTAGGCTACCTAAGGTTGTAAGAATACCTCGTGTTGTTAGTCTAACTCGTGTTGTTCTGCTACCTCGTGTTGTTAGGCTACCTCGTGTTGTTAGAATACCTCATGTTGTTAGGCTACCTAATGTTGTAAGGCTACCTCGTGTTGTTAGGCTACCTCATGTTGTTAGTCTACCTCGTGTTGTAAGTCTACCTCGTGTTGTTAGTCTACCTCATGTTGTTAGGCTACCTCATGTTGTTAATCTAACTCGTGTTGTTCTGCTACCTCGTGTTGTTAGGCTACCTCATGTTGTAAGGCTACCTCGTGTTGTTAGGCTACCTCATGTTGTTTGTCTACCCCGTGTTGTTAGGCTACCTCATGTTGTTAGGCTACCTAATGTTATAAGGCTACCTCGTGTTGTTAGTCTAACTCGTGTTGTTCTGCTAACTCGTGTTGTTAGTCTACCTCGTTTTGTTAGGCTACCTCATGTTGTTAGGCTACCTCATGTTGTTAGTCTACCTCGTGTTGTTAGTCTACCTCATGTTGTTAGTCTACTTGTGTTGTTAGGCTACCTCATGTTGTTAGGCTACCTCATGTTGTAAGGCTACCTCGTGATGTTAGGCTACCTCGTGTTGTTCGTCTACGTCATGTTGTTAGTCTACCTCGTGTTGTTAGGCTACCTCGTGTTGTTAGGCTACCTCATGTTGTAAGTCTACCTTGTGTTGTTAGGCTACCTCATGTTGTAAGTCTACCTCATGTTGTTAGGCTACCTCATGTTGTTAGTCTAACTTGTGTTGTTAGGCTACCTCGTGTTGTAAGTCTACCCCGTGTTGTAAGTCTACCTCGTGTTGTTTGGCTACCTCGTGTTGTTAGTCTACCCCGTGTTGTTAGGCTACCTCGTGTTGTTAGGCTGCCTCATGTTGTTAGGCTTCCCTCATGTTGTTTGGCTACCTCGTGTTGCTAGTCTACCTCATGTTGTTAGGCTACCTCATGTTGTTAGTCTAACTCGTGTTGTTAGGCTACCTCATGTTGTTAGTCTACCCCGTGTTGTTAGCCTACCTCATGTTGTTAGTCTACCCCATGTTGTTAGTCTACCCCGTGTTGTTAGTCTACCCCGTGTTGTTAGACTACCTCATGTTGTAAGTCTACCCCGTGTTGTAAGTCTAACCCGTGTGGTTAGACTACCTCATGTTGTAAGTCTACCCCGTGTTGTAAGTCTACCCCGTGTTGTTAGACTACCTCATGTTGTAAGTCTACCCCGTGTTGTAAGTCTTCCCCGTGTTGTAAGTCTACCCCATGTTGTTAGACTACCTCATGTTGTAAGTCTACCCCGTGTTGTTAGTCTACCTCATGTTGTTAGACTACCTCGTGTTGTTAGTCTACCCCGTGTTGTTAGCCTACCTCATGTTGTTAGTCTACCCTGTGTTTTTTGCCTACCTCATGTTGTTAGACTACCTCATGTTGTTAGTCTACCGCATGTTGTAAGTCTACCTTGTGTTGTTAGGCTACCTCATGTTGTAAGTCTACCTCATGTTGTTAGGCTACCTCATGTTGTTAGTCTAACTTGTGTTGTTAGGCTACCTCGTGTTGTTAGGCAACCTCGTGTTGTTAGGCTACCTCATGTTGTTAGGCTACATCGTGTTGTTAGGCTACCTCATGTTGTTAGTCTACCCTGTGTTGTTAGCCAACCTCATGTTGTTAGACTACCTCATGTTATTAGGCTACCTGGTGTTGTTAGGCTACCTTGTGTTGTTAGGCTACCTCATGTTGTAAGTCTACCTCATGTTGTTAGGCTACCTCATGTTGTTAGTCTAACTTGTGTTGTTAGGCTACCTCGTGTTGTTAGGCTTCCCTCATGTTGTTTGGCTACCTCGTGTTGTTAGTCTACCTCATGTTGTTAGGCTACCTCATGTTGTTAGTCTAACTCGTGTTGTTAGGCTACCTCATGTTGTTAGTCTAACTCGTGTTGTTAGGCTACCTCATGTTGTTAGTCTACCCCGTGTTGTTAGTCTACCCCGTGTTGTTAGACTACCTCATGTTGTAAGTCTACCCCGTGTTGTAAGTCTACCCCGTGTGGTTAGACTACCTCATGTTGTAAGTCTACCCCGTGTTGTAAGTCTACCCCGTGTTGTTAGGCTACCCCGTGTTGTTAGACTACCTCATGTTGTAAGTCTACCCCGTGTTGTAAGTCTACCCCCTGTTGTAAGTCTACCCCATGTTGTTAGACTACCTCATGTTGTAAGTCTACCCCGTGTTGTTAGTCTACCTCATGTTGTTAGACTACCTCATGTTGTTAGACTACCTCATGTTGTATGTCTACCCTGTGTTGTAAGTCTACCCCGTGTTGTTAGTCTACCTCATGTTGTTAGACTACCTCATGTTGTTAGCCTACCTCATGTTGTAAGTCTACCCCGTGTTGTAAGTCTACCTCGTGTTGTTAGTTTACCTCATGTTGTTAGACTACCTCATGTTGTTAGACTACCTCATGTTGTAAGTCTACCCCGTGTTGTAAGTCTACCCCGTGTTGTTAATCTACCTCATGTTGTTAGACTACCTCATGTTGTAAGACTACCCCGTGTTGTAAGTCTACCCCGTGTTGTAAGTCTACCTCGTGTTGTTAGTCTACCTCATGTTGTTAGCCTACCTCATGTTGTTAGACTACCTCATGTTGTAAGTCTACCCCGTGTTGTAAGTCTACCCCGTGTTGTAAGTCTACCTCGTGTTGTTAGTCTACCCCGTGTTGTTAGCCTACCTCATGTTGTTAGTCTACCCTGTGTTGTTAGCCTACCTCATGTTGTTAGACTACCTCATGTTGTTAGTCTACCGCGTGTTGTTAGTCTACCTCATGTTGTTAGTCTACCCCGTGTTGTTAGACCACCTCGTGTTGTTAGGCTACCTCATGTTGTTAGGCTACCTCATGTTGTTAGGCTACCTGGTGTTGTTAGGCTACCTGGTGTTGTTAGGCTACCTCATAGGGGGAAGTATAAAGAATGATCAGTAATTATAATAAACTGGTGCTGTGGTAGCATAGCTGTTCATACATTATAATGTGCTGGTGCTGCGGTAGAATAGGGCTGTTCATACATTATAATGTACTGGTGCTGTGGTAGAATAGGGCTGTCCATATATTATAATGTACTGGTGCTGTGGTAGAATAGGGCTGTTCATATATTATAATGTACTGGTGCTGTGGTAGAATAGGGCTGTTCATACATTATAATGTACTGGTGCTGTGGTAGAATATGACTGTTCATACATTATAATGTACTGGTGCTGTTGTAGAATAGGGCTGTTCATACATTATAATGTACTGGTGCTGTGGTAGAATAGGGCTGTTCATACATTATAATGTACTGGTGCTGTGGTAGAATAGGGCTGTCCATACATTATAATGTACTGGTGCTGTGGTAGAATAGGGCTGTCCATGCATTATAATGTACTGGTGCTGTTGTAGAATAGGGCTGTTCATACATTATAATGTACTGGTGCTGTGGTAGAATAGGGCTGTTCATATATTATAATGTGCTGGTGCTGTGGTAGAATAAGGCTGTTCATACATTATAATGTGCTGGTGCTGTGGTAGAATAGGGCTGTTCATACATTATAATGTACTGGTGCTGTGGTAGAATAGGGCTGTTCTTACATTATAATGTACTGGTGCTGTGGTAGAATAGGGCTGTTCATACATTATAATGTGCTGGTGCTGTGGTAGAATAGGGCTGTTCATACATTATAATGTACTGGTGCTGTGGTAGAATAGGGCTGTTCATACATTATAATGTACTGGTGCTGTGGTAGAATAGGGCTGTTCATACATTATAATGTACTGGTGCTGTGGTAGAATAGGGCTGTTCATATATTATAATGTATGATACGTACTTCCGGCGCCGACAGAGATGGCAGCCTCGCTTCACGTTCTCAGGAAACCATGCAGTATTTTGTTTTTTTATGTATTACTTCTTACATTGTTACCCCGGGAAATATTAAGTTTTATCTATTGGATATAAGAGCAACGTCAACTTACCAACATTACGACCATTACGACCAGGAATACGACTTTCCCAAAGAGGATTCTCGGTTTGTTACCCCAGCCAGGACAATAGACTGGATAGCACCCGGCGACTCAAACGGGCGGCGCCGAGAAAAGAGGGAAACGGGCCGGTCTTTTGGTCAAGCTTACGCCGACGGGCGATCGTGGCACCTCTCCCGAGTATTTTAATCGCCAATGTACAGTGTCTTGACAACAAAGTAGACGAAATCCGTTCAAGGGTTGCCTTTCAGAGAGACATCCGAGACTGCAACGTTCTTTGTTTCACGGAAACATGGCTCACTCAGGACACGTTATCGTCGGAGTCGGTACAGCCACCTGGTTTCTCCACGCATCGCGCCGACAGAAACAAACATCTATCTGGTAAGAAGAAGGGTGGGGGTGTGTGTCTTATGATTAATGAGACGTGGTGTGATCATAACAACATACAGGAACTCAAGTCCTTTTGTTCACCTGACCTAGAATTCATTACAATCAAATGCAGACCGCATTATCTACCAAGAGAATTCTCCTCGATTATAATCACAGCCGTGTACATCCCCCCTCAAGCTGACACATCGACGGCACAGAAAGAAATTCATTTCACTCTATGTAAACTGGAAACCACATATCCTGAGGCTGCATTTATTGTGGCTGGGGATTTTAACAAGGCTAATTTAAGAACAAGGCTCCCGAAATTTTACCAGCATATCGAATGTGCCACCCGGGGCTGGAAAAATCCTGGACCACTGTTATTCCAACTTCCGTGATGCATACAAGGCCATTCTCCGCCCACCTTTTGGCAAGTCTGACCATGACTCCATTTGGTTGCTCCCAGCCTACAAACAGAAACTAAAACAGGAAACGCCCGTTCTCAGGTCTGTTCAACGCTGGTCCGACCAATCTGATTCCACGCTGCAAGATTGCTTCGAGCACGTGGACTGGGATATGTTCCGGATAGCATCAGACAACAACATTGATGACTACGTTGATTCGGGTGAGCGAGTTTATTAGCAAGTGATGTTGTACCCACAGCGACTATTAAAACCTTCCCCAACCAGAAACCGTGGATTGATGGCAGCATTCGCGCAAAACTGAAAGCGCGAACCACTGCTTTTAACCAGGGTAAGGCTACCGGAAACATGACTGAATACAAACAGTGCAGCTATTCCCTCCGCAAGGCAATCAAACAAGCTAAGCATCAATATAGAGACAAAGTAGAGTCACAATTCAACGGCTCAGAGACAAGAGGAATGTGGCAGGGTCTACAGTCAATCACGGACTACAAAAAGAAAACCAGCCCCGTCGCGGACCATGACGTCCTGCTCCCAGACAAACTAAACAACTTCTTTGCTCGCTTTGAGGACAATACAGTGCCACCGACACGGCCCGCTACCAAAACCTGCGGGCTCACCTTCACCGCAGCCAATGTGAGAAAAACATTTAAATGTGTTAACCCTCGCAAGGCTGCCGGCCCAGATGGCATCCCTGGCGTGTCCTCAGAGCATGCGCAGACCAGCTGGCTGGTGTGTTTACGGACATATTCAATCAGTCCCTATCCCAGTCTGCTGTTCCCACATGCTTCAAGAGGGCCACCATTGTTCCTGTTCCCAAGAAAGCTAAGGTGACTGAGCTAAATGACTATCGCCCGTAGCACTCACTTCCGTCATCATGAAGTGCTTTGAGAGATTAGTCAAGGATCATATCACCTCCATCCTGCCAGACACCCTGGACCCACTCCAATTTGCTTACCGTCCTAATAGGTCCACAGACGACGCAATCGCAATCACACTGCATACTGCCCTAACCCATCTGGACAAGAGGAATACCTATGTAAGAATGCTGTTCATCGACTACAGCTCAGCATTTAACACCATAGTTCCCTCCAAGCTCGTCATTAAGCTCGAGACCCTGGGTCTCGACTCAAAGCCTTGTGCAACTGGGTCCTGGACTTCCTGACGGGCCGGGTCCCAGGTGGTGAGGGTAGGAAACAACATCTCCACCCCGCTGATCCTCAACACTGGGGCCCCACAAGGGTGCGTTCTCAGCCCTCTCCTGTACTCCCTGTTTACCCATGACTGCGTGGCCAAGCACGCATCCAACTCAATCATCAAGTTTGCTGACGACACTACAGTGGTAGGCTTGATTACCAACAACGACGAGACGGCCTACAGAGAGGAGGTGAGGGCCTCGGAGTGTGGTGTCAGGAAAATAACCTCTCACTCAATGTCAGCAAAACAAAGGAGATGATCGTGGACTTCAGGAAACAGGAGAGGGAGCACCCCCTATCCACATCGAGGGGACAGTAGTGGAGAAGGTGGAAAGTTTTAAGTTCCTCGTACACATCACGGACAAACTGAAATGGTCCACCCACACAGACAGCGTGGTGAAGAAGGCGCAACAGCGCCTCTTCAACCTCAGGAGGCTGAAGAAATTCGGCTTGTCACCAAAATCACTCACAAACTTTTACAGATGCACAATCGAGAGCATCCTTTCGGGCTGTATCACCGCCTGGTACGGCAACTGCTCCGCCCACAACCGTAAGGCTCTCCAGAGGGTAGTGAGGACTGCACAGGATGTAACAAATGTATCACTAGCCACTTTAAACAATTTTGTATATAATGTTTACGTATCCGACATACTCATATCAAATGTATACACTGTACTCTAAACCATCTACTGAATCTTGCCTATGCCGTTCGGCCATCGACCCAAATCTCTAGCCACTTTAATAATTATAATTGGATGAAATAATGTATCACTAGCCACTTTAAACAATGCCATTTATATAATGTTTACATATCCTACATTACTCATCTCATATATATGTGTATATACTGTACTCCATACCATCTACTGCATCTTGCCTATGCCGGTCAGCCATCGCTCATCCATATATTTATATGTACATACTCGTATTCATTCCTTTACTCTTGTGTGTATAAGGTAGTTGTTGTGAATTTGTTAGATTACTTGTTAGATACTACTGCATGGTCGGAACTAGAAGCACAAGCATTTCGCTACACTCGCATTAACATCTGCTAATCATGTGTATGTGACAAATAAAATTTGATTTGATTTGATATTATGATGTACTGGTGCTGTGGTAGAATAGGGCTGTTCATACATTATAATGTACTGGTGCTGTGGTAGAATAGGGCTGTTCATACATTATAATGTACTGGTGCTGTGGTAGAATAGGGCTGTTCATACATTATAATGTACTGGTGCTGTGGTAGAATAGGGCTGTCCATACATTATAATGTACTGGTGCTGTGGTAGAATAGGGCTGTTCATACATTATAATGTGCTGGTGCTGTGGTAGAATAGGGCTGTTCATACAATATAATGTACTGGTGCTGTGGTAGAATAGGGCTGTCCATACATTATAATGTACTGGTGCTGTTGTAGAATAGGGCTGTTCATACATTATAATGTACTGGTGCTGTGGTAGAATAGGGCTTTTGTTGTAGAATAGGACAGAGTGATGTTGTTGTCTTCTCGTGTTCGTTAAGCTACACCTCTCTTTTGTTTGGCTGTGGTTAGTCTCATATCGTTGAGGAGCTTTCTTTCTCTCTCTCTCTCTCTCTCTCTCTCTCTCTCTCTCTCTCTCTCTCTCTCTCTTTCTCTCACTCGTCTAGCAGACATCTGGACAATCAGACATCTGGGCAATCAGACATCTGGGCAATCAGACATCTGGACAATCAGTCACTCATCCAGCAGACATCTGGACAATCAGTCACTCATCCAGCAGACATCTGGACAATCAGTCACTCATCCAGCAGACATCTGGACAATCAGTCACTCATCCAGCAGACATCTGGACAATCAGTCACTCATCTAGCAGACATCTGGACAATCAGTCACTCATCTAGCAGACATCTGGACAATCAGTCAATCATCCAGCAGACATCTGGACAATCAGACATCTGGACAATCAGTCACTCGTCTAGCAGACATCTGGACAATCAGTCACTCGTCTAGCAGACATCTGGACAATCAGACATCTGGACAACCAGTCACTCATCCAGCAGACATCTGGACAATCAGTCACTCATCCAGCAGACATCTGGACAATCAGTCACTCATCTAGCAGACATCTGGACAATCAGTCACTCATCCAGCAGACATCTGGACAATCAGACATCTGGACAATCAGACATCTGGACAATCAGTCACTCGTCTAGCAGACATCTGGACAATCAGTCACTCGTCTAGCAGACATCTGGACAATCAGTCACTCGTCTGGCAGACATCTGGACAACCAGACATCTGGACAATCAGTCACTCGTCTGGCAGACATCTGGACAACCAGACATCTGGACAATCAGTCACTCGTCTGGCAGACATCTGGACAATCAGACATCTGGACAATCAGTCACTCGTCTGGCAGACATCTGGACAACCAGACATCTGGACAATCAGTCACTCGTCTGGCAGACATCTGGACAGCCAGACATCTGGACAACCAGACATCTGGACAATCAGTCACTCGTCTGGCAGACATCTGGACAACCAGACATCTGGACAACCAATCAGATATCATCTCTCAATGAGCTCAGTATCACGATGATCTCATCTGGTGTTCAGCGTTCGTAAATTCATCCGTTATTCTGTGCTCTGGCACACTCAGACGATTGCTCTGAAATCGGAATAGATAGAAGTAACCAGAGCAAATTAACATTGTCCATTGAGAACGTACAACGATTATACTACTTACTGTAGCTATGCTAAGAATGACCAGAATTATCAAGTCAATTAACATTGGGTAGTTAGTTAGATTATAGTTAATATACTGGCATTGTCACACCCTGATCAGTTTCACCTGTCCTCGTTATTGTCTCCACCCCCCTCCAGGTGTTGCTCGTTTTCCCCAGTGTCTTTATCCCTGTGTTTCTCTCTGTGCCATCCAGCAGACATCTGGACAATCAGTCACTCATCTAGCAGACATCTGGACAATCAGTCACTCATCCAGCAGACATCTGGACAATCAGACATCTGGACAATCAGACATCTGGACAATCAGTCACTCGTCTAGCAGACATCTGGACAATCAGTCACTTGTCTAGCAGACATCTGGACAATCAGTCACTCGTCTGGCAGACATCTGGACAACCAGACATCTGGACAATCAGTCACTCGTCTGGCAGACATCTGGACAACCAGACATCTGGACAATCAGTCACTCGTCTGGCAGACATCTGGACAATCAGACATCTGGACAATCAGTCACTCGTCTGGCAGACATCTGGACAACCAGACATCTGGACAATCAGTCACTCGTCTGGCAAACATCTGGACAGCCAGACATCTGGACAACCAGACATCTGGACAATCAGTCACTCGTCTGGCAGACATCTGGACAACCAGACATCTGGACAACCAATCAGATATCATCTCTCAATGAGCTCAGTATCACGATGATCTCATCTGGTGTTCAGCGTTCGTAAATTCATCAGTTATTCTGTGCTCTGGCACACTCAGACGATTGCTCTGACATCGGAATAGATAGAAGTAACCAGAGCAAATTAACATTGTCCATTGAGAACGTACAACGATTATACTACTTACTGTAGCTATGCTAAGAATGACCAGAATTATCAAGTCAATTAACATTGGGTAGTTAGTTAGATTATAGTTAATATACTGGCATTGTCACACCCTGATCAGTTTCACCTGTCCTCGTTATTGTCTCCACCCCCCTCCAGGTGTTGCTCGTTTTCCCCAGTGTCTTTATCCCTGTGTTTCTCTCTGTGCCAGTTCGTCTTGTACGTTTCCAAGTCAATAAGCGATTTTCCCGTTCTCCTGCTTTTTTCATTCTCCTTTTTCTAGTCCTCCCGGTTTTGACCCTTGCCCGCTTCTGGACTTTGTACCCGCCTGCCTGACCATTCTACCTGCCCTGACCACGAGCCTGTCTGCCATTCTGTACCTCCTGGACTCTGGCCTAGTTTGGACTTTTTGGCCTGTCCACGACCATTCTCTTGCCTACCCCTTTCAGATTAATAAACATTGTAAGACTCCAACCATCTGCCTCCTGTGTCTGCATTTGGGCCGCGCCTTGTGCCCTTGATAGGCAAGTTTGACGTATTAGTAGCTAACTAACGTTACGTCAGGTAGCTAGCTGGACATACAGGTACATACTGCTGTAATGGTACGCTATGTGGTTCGTAAGGACAACAAATTGTCAGCCAACATAACGTGTGACGGAACTTATTTGAGAAGTATTTACTTCATTGCGTTGCTTAACATTTTCTTTGACATTTGTCATAATTAGTTAAAGTAATGAATTTGTATCCGCTCTCGTTGGACTTCGGCTTCAAATCTGAAAATGTTGTGAAGCCACGCCCATTTTCTGAACAATTGCATTATGGGCCCTAAAAGAACGGAAACACAGTCCACTGCTTGTATACTTCATATTTTGGTGAATTTAGTACGACATCCGGGAACTTTTGGCATACTAACTATATCCATACTAGGACCAATAAGCATACTATATACTAACTATATCCATTCTATGAGCAAAAGCATACTGCATACTATATACTAACTATATCCATACTAGGACCAATAAGCATACTATATACTAACTATATCCATACTGCGTACTATATACCAACTATATCCATACTGCGTACTATATACTAACTATATCCATACTGCATACTATATACTAACTATATCCATACTGCATACTATATACTAACTATATCCATACTGCATACTATATACTAACTATATCCATACTGCTTACTATATACTAACTATATCCATACTGCATACTATATACTAACTATATCCATACTGCATACTATATACTAACTATATCCATACTGCATACTATATACTAACTATATCCATACTGCATACTATATACTAACTATATCCATACTGCATACTATATACTAACTATATCCATACTGCATACTATATACTAACTATATCCATACTGCATACTATATACTAACTATATCCATACTGTGACTATATACTAACTATATCCATACTGTGTACTATATACTAACTATATCCATACTAATACTATATACTAACTATATCCATACTGCATACTATATACTAACTATATCCATACTAGTACTATATACTAACTATATCCATACTGCATACTATATACTAACTATATCCATACTGCATACTATATACTAACTATATCCATACTATATACTATATACTAACTATATCCATACTCATAGTACTATATACTAACTATATCCATACCATGTACTATATACTAACTATATCCATACTATGTACTATATACTAACTATATCCATACTAGTACTCATATACTAACTATATCCATACTATTACTATATACTAACTATATCCATACTGCATACTATATACTAACTATATCCATACTATGGTACTATATACTAACTATATCCATACTGCATACTATATACTAACTATATCCATACTGCATACTATATACTAACTATATCCATACTGCATACTATATACTAACTATATCCATACTGCATACTATATACTAACTATATCCATACTGCATACTATATACTAACTATATCCATACTATTACTATATACTAACTATATCCATACTGCATACTATATACTAACTATATCCATACTGCATACTATATACTAACTATATCCATACTGCATACTATATACTAACTATATCCATACTGCATACTATATACCAACTATATCCATACTGCGTACTATATACTAACTATATCCATACTGCGTACTATATACTAACTATATGCATACTATATACTAACTATATCCATACTGCATACTATATACTAACTATATCCATACTGCATACTATATACTAACTATATCCATTCTGCATACTATATACTAACTATATCCATACTGCATACTATATACTAACTATATCCATACTGCGTACTATATACTAACTATATCCATACTGCATACTATATATTAACTATATCCATACTGCGTACTATATACTAACTATATCCATACTGCATACTATATACTAACTATATCCATACTGCATACTATATACTAACTATATCCATACTGCATACTATATACTAACTATATCCATACTGCATACTATATACTAACTATATCCATACTGCATACTATATACTAACTATATCCATACTGCATACTATATACTAACTATATCCATACTGCATACTATATACTAACTATATCCATACTGCATACTATATACTAACTATATCCATACTGCATACTATATACTAACTATATCCATACTGCATACTATATACTAACTATATCCATACTGCATACTATATACCAACTATATCCATACTCATATACTAACTATATCCATATATGCACTATATACTAACTATATGCATACTATATACTAACTATATCCATACTGCATACTATATACTAACTATATCCATACTGCATACTATATACTAACTATATCCATACTGCATACTATATACTAACTATATCCATACTGCATACTATATACTAACTATATCCATACTCATATATACTAACTATATCATACTAATTATATACTAACTATATCCATACTAATCATATACTAACTATATCCATACTGCATACTATATACTAACTATATCCATACTATACTATATACTAACTATATCCATACTGCGTACTATATACTAACTATATCCATACTGTGTACTATATACTAACTATATCCATACTGCATACTATATACTAACTATATCCATACTGCGTACTATATACTAACTATATCCATACTGCGTACTATATACTAACTATATCCATACTCATACTATATACTAACTATATCCATACTGCATACTATATACTAACTATATCCATACTGCATACTATATACTAACTATATCCATACTCAAGTGCACTCATATACTAACTATATCCATACTGCATACTATATACTAACTATATCCATACTGCAAACTATATATTAACTATATCCATACTGCATACTATATACTAACTATATCCATACTATATACTATATACTAACTATATCCATACTGCATACTATATACTAACTATATCCATACTATATACTATATACTAACTATATCCATACTGCATACTATATACTAACTATATCCATACTGCATATATACTATATACTAACTATATCCATTCTGCATACTATATACTAACTATATCCATACTGCATACTATATACTAACTATATCCATACTGCGTACTATATACTAACTATATCCATACTGAGTACTATATACTAACTATATCCATACTGCGTACTATATACTAACTATATCCATACTGCATACTATATACTAACTATATCCATACTGCATACTATATACTAACTATATCCATACTGCATACTATATACTAACTATATCCATATCTGCATATACTATATACTAACTATATCCATACTGCATACTATATACTAACTATATCCATACTGCATACTATATACTAACTATATCCATACTGCATACTATATACTAACTATATCCATACTGCATACTATATACTAACTATATCCATACTGCATACTATATACTAACTATATCCATACTGCATACTATATACTAACTATATCCATACTAGCATACTATATACTAACTATATCCATACTGCATACTATATACTAACTATATCCATACTGCATACTATATACTAACTATATCCATACTCTTGCATACTATATACTAACTATATCCATACTGCATACTATATACTAACTATATCCATACTGCGTACTATATACTAACTATATCCATACTGCGTACTATATACTAACTATATCCATACTGCGTACTATATACTAACTATATCCATACTGCATACTATATACTAACTATATCCATACTGCATACTATATACTAACTATATCCATATCATACTATATACTAACTATATCCATACTGCATACTATATACTAACTATATCCATACTGCATACTATATACTAACTATATCCATACTGCATACTATATACTAACTATATCCATACTGCATACTATATACTAACTATATCCATACTGCATACTATATACTAACTATATCCATACTGCGTACTATATACTAACTATATCCATACTGCGTACTATATACTAACTATATGCATACTATATACTATATACTAACTATATCCATACTGCATACTATATACTAACTATATCCATACTGCATACTATATACTAACTATATCCATACTGCATACTATATACTAACTATATCCATACTGCATACTATATACTAACTATATCCATACTGCATACTATATACTAACTATATCCATACTGCGTACTATATACTAACTATATCCATACTGCATACTATATACTAACTATATCCATACTGCATACTATATACTAACTATATCCATACTGCGTACTCAATTTACTTCACAAATAGTGCAGTTAGTATGAGAATTCGAACACAGCTTGTGTGTGTGTGTGTGTGTGTGTGTGTGTGTGTGTGTGTGTGTGTGTGTGTGTGTGTGTGTGTGTGTGTGTGTGTGTGTGTGTGTGTGTGCGTGTGTGTGCGTGGACCTCTCGTGAGGTAAAGAGCATGAGCAACGTCTGAAAAATATTTGCTTCTGATGTTTTTTCTCTCCAATATTCACTCGTGTACTGTACTGTGTTAGGGTTAAGTACTGTACTGTGTGGTGTTAGGGTTTTGTACTGTGTGGGGTTAGGGTGAGGTACTGTACAGTGTGGTGTTAGGGTGAGGTACTGTGTGGGGTTAGGGTGAGGTACTGTGCAGTGTGGTGTTAGGGTGAGGTACTGTACAGTGTGGGGTTAGGGTGATGTACTGTACAGTGTGGGGTTAGGGTGAGGTACTGTGCAGTGTGGGGTTAGGGTGAGGTACTGTGTGGGGTTAGGGTGAGGTACTGTACAGTGTGGTGTTAGGGTGAGGTACTGTGTGGGGTTAGGGTGAGGTACTGTACAGTGTGTTGTTAGGGTGAGGTACTGTGTGGGGTCAGGGTGAGGTACTGTACAGTGTGGGGTTAAGGTGAGGTACTGTGTGGGGTTAGGGTGAGGTACTGTGTTGGGTTAGGGTGAGGTACTGTATAGTGTGGGGTTAGGGTGAGGTACTGTGTTGGGTTAGGGTGAGGTACTGTGTTGGGTTAGGGTGAGGTACTGTACTGTGTGGGGTTAGGGTGAGGTACTGTACAGTGTAGGGTTAGGGTGAGGTACTGTACAGTGTGGGGTTAGGGTGATGTACAGTGTGAGGTTAGGGTGAGGTACAGTGTGGGGTTAGGGTGAGGTACAGTGTGGGGTTAGGGTGAGGTACAGTGTGGGGTTAGGGTGAGGTACAGTGTGGGGTTAGGGTGAGGTACAGTGTGAGGTTAGGGTGAGGTACAGTGTGGGGTTAGGGTGAGGTACAGTGTGGGGTTAGGGTGAGGTACAGTACTGTGTGGGGTTAGGGTGAGGTACTGTGCAGTGTGCGGTTAGGGTGAAGTACTGTGTGGGTTAGGGTGAGGTACAGTGTGGGGTTAGGGTGAGGTACTGTACTGTGTGGGGCTAGGGTGAGGTACTGTGTGGGTTTAGGGTGAAGTACTGTACTGTGTGGGGTGAGGTACTGTACAGTGTGGGGTTAAGGTGAGGTACAGTGTGGGGTTAGGGTGAGTTACATTATGTGTGGGGTTAGGGTGAGGTACTGTATAGTGTGGGGTTAGGGTGAGGTACTGTACTGTGTGGGGTTACGGTGAGGTACTGTACAGTGTGGTGTTAGGGTGAGGTACAGTGTGGGGTTAGGGTTAAGTACTGTACAGTGTGGGGTTAGGGTGGGGTACAGTGTGGGGTTAGGGTGATGTACTGTACTGTGTGGTGATAGGGTGAGGTACTGTGTGGGGTTAGGGTTAGGTACTGTGTGGGGTTAGGGTTAGGTACTGTGTGGGGTTAGGGTTAGGTACTGTGTGGGGTTAGGGTTAGGTACAGTGTGGGGTTAGGGTTAGGTACTGTACAGTGTGGGGTTAGGGTGGGGTACAGTGTGGGGTTAGGGTGATGTACTGTACTGTGTGGTGATAGGGTTATGTACTGTGTGGGGTTAGGGTTAGGTACTGTGTGGGGTTAGGGTTAGGTACTGTGTGGGGTTAGGGTTAGGTACTGTGTGGGGTTAGGGTTAGGTACAGTGTGGGGTTAGGGTTAGGTACTGTACAGTGTGCGGTTAGGGTGGGGTACAGTGTGGGGTTAGGGTGATGTACTGTGTGGGGTTAGGGTTAGGTACTGTGTGGGGTTAGGGTTAGGTACTGTGTGGGGTTAGGGTTAGGTACTGTGTGGGGTTAGGGTTAGGTACTGTGTGGGGTTAGGGTTAGGTACTGTGTGGGGTTAGGGTTAGGTACTGTACAGTGTGGTGTTTGGATAAATCACAGTTTTTTCAGTAAAAGTCGTGTACTATGACTCATGTTCCTGAATCCTAGCCTATATCATGTTCCTGAATAAACTGATTACGGTTTCGTTTTACATCTGGCATATTCTCCTAGTCAAATACAGCCTATATCTAGCCTAAATCTAGCCTAACACCCTAGCCTAAATCTAGCGTAACACCCTAGCCTATATCTAGCCTAACACCCTAGCCTATATCTAGCCTATATCTAGCCTAACACCCTAGCCTATATCTAGCCTAACACCCTAGCCTATATCTAGCCTAACACCCTAGCCTATATCTAGCCTATATCTAGCCTAACACCCTAGCCTATATCTAGCCTAACACCCTAGCCTATATCTAGCCTAATATCCTGTCCTATATCTAGCCTAACACCCTAGCCTATATCTAGCCTATATCTAGCCTAACACCCTAGCCTATATCTAGCCTAACACCCTAGCCTATATCTAGCCTATATCTAGCCTAACACCCTAGCCTATATCTAGCCTAACACCCTAGCCTATATCTAGCCTAATATCCTGTCCTATATCTAGCCTAACACCCTAGCCTATATCTAGCCTAATATCCTGTCCTATATCTAGCCTAATATCCTGTCCTATATCTAGCCTAATACCCTAGCCTATATCTAGCCTAATATCCTAGCCTATATCTAGCCTATATCTATCCTAATATCTAGCCTATATCTAGCCTAATATCCTAGCCAATATATATCCTAATATCCTAGCCTATATCTAGCCTAATATCCTAGCCTATATCTAGCCTATATCTAGCCTATATCTATCCTAATATCCTAGCCTATGTCTAGCCTAATATCCTAGCCTATATCTAGCCTATATCTATCCTAATATCCTAGCCTATATCTAGCCTATATCTCGTTTTCTCCAGTGTATTTATCCCTGTGTTTCTCTCTTGTGCCAGTTCGTCTTGTATGTTTCCAAGTCAACCAGCGATTTTCCCGTTCTCCTGTTTTTTTCATTCTCCTTTTTCTAGTCCTCCCGGTTTTGATCCTTGCCTGTTTCTGGACTCTATACCCGCCTGCCTGAACATTCTGACTGCCCTGACCACGAGCCTGTCTGCCACTCTGTACCTCCTGGACTCTGGCCTAGTTTGGACTTTTTTAGGGTGAGGTACTATATCTAGCCTAATATCCTGTCCTATATCGAGCCTAATATCCTAGCCTATATATAGCCTAATACCCTAGCCTATATCTAGTCTAATATCCTAGCCTATATCTAGCCTATATCTATCCTAATATCCTAGCCTATATCTAGCCTAATATCCTAGCCTATATCTAGCCTATATCTATCCTAATATCCTAGCCTATATCTATCCTATATCTATCCTAATATCCTAGCCTATATCTAGCCTATATCTAGCCTAATATCTTAGCCTAATATCCTAGCCTATATCTAGCCTGTATCTAGCCTAATATCCTAGCCTATATCTAGCCTATATCTAGCCTAATATCCTAGCCTATATCTAGCCTAATATCCTAGCCTATATCTAGCCTAATATCCTAGCCTATATCTAGCCTAATATCCTAGCCTATATCTAGCCTATAGCGACCCTTTATCTAACCTAATATCCTGTCTTATATCTAGCCTAATATCCTAACCTATATCTAGCCTAATATCCTAGCCTATATCTAGCCTAATATCCTAGCCTACATCTAGCCTAATATCCTAGCCTAATATCCTAGCCTATATCTAGCCTAATATCCTAGCCTATATCTAGCCTATATCTAGCCTAATATCCTAGCCTAATATCCTAGCCTATATCTCATGAACATAGATTGGCTGTATAATGTCAGGGCTTGGCTGTATAACGTCAGGGCTTGGCTGTATAACGTCAGGGCTTGGCTGTATAACTTCAGGGCTTGGCTGCATAACGTCAGGGCCTGGCTGTATGTTTCTTTAACAGCAGAATGGGTTTGGGACTGTGTTTTGGATAGACAGTGAGAGATAACTATGGCGACAGAAGAGAGAGAGAGAGAGAGAGAGAGGGAGAGGGAGAGAGCGAGAGAGAGAGAGAGAGACAGAGACAGAGACAGAGACAGAGACAGAGAGCGAGAGCGAGAGACAGAGAGAGAGCGATATAGAGAGAGAACGTGAGAGATTGAGAGGGAGAGAGAGAGAGAGAGAGAGAGAGAGAGAGAGAGAGAGAGAGAGAGAGAGAGAGAGAGAGAGAGAGAGAGAGAGAGAGAGAGAGAGAGAGAGAGAGAGAGAGAGAGAGAGAGAGAGAGACAGAGAGAGAGCGAGAGCGAGAGCGAGACAGAGAGAGAGAGAGAGAGAGAGAGAGAGAGAGAGAAATAAGAAGAGAGGAGAGAGAGAGAGAGAGAGAGAGAGAGAGAGAGAGAGAGAGAGAGAGAGAGAGAGAGAGAGAGAGAGACAGAGATAGTGATAGTGGTATGGTAATAGAGATAAGATCGATATTCACGATAATAACCGACACATTCCTCAAGGACGTTCTCCCTCCCTCCAACCTGGGGTGTGTGTGCGTGTGTGTGCATGTGTGTGTGTGCATGTGTGTGTGTGTGTGTGTGCGCGTGCGCGTGCGCATCAGAGGCAGATGTTTGACCACTGGAGCTTGGATGCCTTGGGCACTGCGTGTTCTAGAAAATCCCAGCACAGATGCTTCTACCTGGTGTTCACTGGGCATCCTCCAACACCAGGCCACTCAGCCTGCCAATCATGGACATGACAAAGTAATATGGAGTCAGATTGCTTATGGATCACTCAGCTCACTGATTGACAGATTCACAAGTAAATATGCAACATTAGCCGTAAAGTTTTTTGCTTAAATGTTACTTGAGTTGTATGCAAAATCACACATAATTAGTACTAATAAAATGTGTGTGGTGTGTCAAAATACATTATATATCTGTTGGACCATAATGCATCACGTTCAGTCCACTATATCATTCTGTATCGTTCCACTGACCTTTGTCACGAGGATCAAGTGACAGCAGATGGTCAATCTCCCAATTCTTTGCGGTCCTAGATGCAAACAGAAGAGGTAATAACATGGCTATATACAGGGGGTACCAGGTAATAACATGGCTATATACAGGGGGTACCAGGTAATAACATGGCTATATACAGGGAGTACCAGGTAATAACATGGCTATATACAGGGAGTACCGGGTAATAACATGGCTATATACAGGGAGTACCGGGTAATAACATGGCTATATACAGGGACTACCAGGTAATAACATGGCTATATACAGGGGGTACCAGGTATTAACATGGCTATATACAGGGAGTACCAGGTAATAACATGGCTATATACAGGGAGTACCAGGTATTAACATGGCTATATACAGGGAGTACCGGGTAATAACATGGCTATATACAGGGACTACCAGGTAATAACATGGCTATATACAGGGAGTACCAGGTAATAACATGGCTATATGCAGGGAGTACCAGGTAATAACATGGCTATATACAGGGACTACCAGGTAATAACATGGCTATATACAGGGAGTACCAGGTATTAACATGGCTATATACAGGGGGTACCGGGTAATAACATGGCTATATACAGGGACTACCAGGTAATAACATGGCTATATGCAGGGGAGTACCAGGTAATAACATGGCTATATACAGGGAGTACCAGGTAATAACATGGCTATATACAGGGGGTACCAGGTAATAACATGGCTATATACAGGGAGCACCAGGTAATAACATGGTTATATACAGGGGGTACCAGGTAATAACATGGCTATATACAGGGAGTACCAGGTAATAACATGGTTATATACAGGGAGTACCAGGTAATAACATGGCTATATACAGGGAGTACCAGCTAATAACATGGCTATATACAGGGAGTACCAGGTAATAACATGGCTATATACAGGGGGTACCAGGTAATAACATGGCTATATACAGGGAGTACCAGGTAATAACATGGTTATATACAGGGAGTACCAGGTAATAACATGGCTATATACAGGGAGTACCAGGTAATAACATGGCTATATACAGGGAGTACCAGGTAATAACATGGCAATATACAGAGGGTACCAGTACTGAGTTGATGTGCAGGGGAACGAGGTAGTTGAGGTAGTTCAGGTAATGCATATCTGCATTGTCTGTTGTGGTCTAGTACTGTCTTTTTGCTAGCCAGGGCCATCTACTTTAAGTGCTGCCTGTCTTCCCAGGTGCCTACTGTACTTGGTGTGTGAACTGCTTCCTGTCTTCCCAGGTGCCTACTGTACTTGGTGTGTGAACTGCTTCCTGTCTTCCCAGGTGCCTACTGTACTTGGTGTGTGAACTGCTTCCTGTCTTCCCAGGGGCTTACTGTACTTGGTGTGTGAACTGCTTCCTGTCTTCCCAGGTGCCTACTGTACTTGGTGTGTGAACTGCTTCCTGTCTTCCCAGGGGCCTACTGTACTTGGTGTGCGAACTGCTTCCTGTCTTCCCAGGTGCCTACTGTACTTGGTGTGCGAACTGCTTCCTGTCTTCCCAGGGGCCTACTGTACTTGGTGTGCGAACTGCTTCCTGTCTTCCCAGGGGCCTACTGTACTTGGTGTGCGAACTGCTTCCTGTCTTCCCAGGGGCCTACTGTACTTGGTGTGCTTAACTGCTTCCTGTCTTCCCAGGGGCCTACTGTACTTGGTGTGCGAACTGCTTCCCTGTCTTCCCAGGGGCCTACTGTACTTGGTGTGCGAACTGCTTCCTGTCTTCCCAGGGGCTTACTGTACTTGGTGTGCGAACTGCTTCCTGTCTTCCCAGGGGCTTACTGTACTTGGTGTGCGAACTGCTTCCTGTCTTCCCAGGTGCCTACTGTACTTGGTGTGCGAGCTGCTTCCTGTCTTCCCAGGGGCTTACTGTACTTGGTGTGTGAACTGTTTCCTGTCTTCCCAGGGGCCTACTGTACTTGGTGTGCGAACTGCTTCCTGTCTTCCCAGGGGCTTACTGTACTTGGTGTGCGAACTGCTTCCTGTCTTCCCAGGGGCTTACTGTACTTGGTGTGCGAACTGCTTCCTGTCTTCCCAGGGGCTTACTGTACTTGGTGTGCGAACTGCTTCCTGTCTTCCCAGGGGCCTACTGTACTTGGTGTGTGAACTGCTTCCTGTCTTCCCAGGGGCCTACTGTACTTGGTGTGCGAACTGCTTCCTGTCTTCCCCGGGGCCTACTGTACTTGGTGTGCGAACTGCTTCCTGTCTTCCCAGGGGCCTACTGTACTTGGTGTGCGAACTGCTTCCTGTCTTCCCAGGGGCCTACTGTACTTGGTGTGCGAACTGCTTCCTGTCTTCCCAGGGGCCTACTGTACTTGGTGTGCGAACTGCTTCCTGTCTTCCCAGGGGCCTACCCTACTTGGTGTGCGAACTGCTTCCTGTCTTCCCAGGGGCCTACTGTACTTGGTGTGTGAACTGCTTCCTGTCTTCCCAGGGGCCTACTGTACTTGGTGTGTGAACTGCTTCCTGTCTTCCCAGGGGCCTACTGTACTTGGTGTGTGAACTGCTTCCTGTCTTCCCAGGGGCCTACTGTACTTGGTGTGTGAACTGCTTCCTGTCTTCCCAGGGGTCTACTGTACTTGGTGTGTGAACTGCTTCCTGTCTTCCCAGGGGCCTACTGTACTTGGTGTGTGAACTGCTTCCTGTCTTCCCAGGGGCCTACTGTACTTGGTGTGTGAACTGCTTCCTGTCTTCCCAGGGGCCTACTGTACTTGGTGTGTGAACTGCTTCCTGTCTTCCCAGGGGCCTACTGTACTTGGTGTGTGAACTGCGGAGTTGTTCGAGGAAGGAAAGAGAGGAAGGTTTTCTCAGTATCTAGCATAATTATTTACAGACTATATAATTTTGCTCTTTTGTAGCTTTGGCAACTGTGTGTGTTTTCTATACCTGTTGGCTCCTCTCCCTGTAGGCTTTACAGACGCTCCCCACCTCGGGGCTACAACCCTTCTAATGTAGTGTACCCTGCGCGCACAACCCATGTGTAATTCTGGGTCTCTGACAGCGTTCATGTCAGCCTATGTTCCCCTTCAGTCCATAGAATTTGTTTGGCCCTGATGAAGACATGGATCACAGCAGAGAACAATGCTACACGTGCTGCTCGTTCTTCATCTGACTATATTTTCTCCCATGGTCCGAGAGCATCTGGTCTCTCCTGAGTGGAGATTTTCTATTTCTCCCTCACTCACCTGTCCATCTCCTCATTTGACCAACTGGAGTAGAAACCAACAGACCAACTGGATTAGAAACCAACAGACCAACTGGAGTAGAAACCAACAGACCAACTGGAGTAGAAACCAACAGACCAACTGGAATAGAAACCAACAGACCAACTGGAATAGAAACAAACAGACCAACTGGAGTAGAAACCAACAGACCAACTGGAGTAGAAATCAACAGACCAACTGGAATAGAAACCAACAGACCAACTGGAATAGAAACAAACAGACCAACTGGAGTAGAAACCAAAAGACCAACTGGAATAGAAACCAACAGACCAACTGGAATAGAAGTCAACAGACCAACTGGAGTGGAAACCAACAGACCAACTGGAGTAGAAACCAACAGACCAACTGGAGTAGAAACCAACAGACCAACTGGAATAGAAACCAACAGACCAACTGGAATAGAAACAAACAGACCAACTGGAATAGAAACCAACAGACCAACTGGAGTATAAACCAACAGACCAACTGGAGTAGAAACCAACAGACCAACTGGAGTAGAAACCAACAGACCAACTGGAATAGAAACAAACAGACCAACTGGAGTAGAAACCAACAGACCAACTGGAATAGAAACAAACAGACCAACTGGAGTAGAAACCAACAGACCAACTGGAGTAGAAACCAACAGACCAACTGGAATAGAAACCAACAGACCAACTGGAGTAGAAACCAACAGACCAACTGGAGTAGAAACCAACAGACCAACTGGAGTAGAAACCAACAGACCAACTGGAATAGAAACAAACAGACCAACTGGAGTAGAAACCAACAGACCAACTGGAATAGAAACAAACAGACCAACTGGAATAGAAACCAACAGACCAACTGGAGTAGAAACCAACAGACCAACTGGAATAGAAACAAACAGACCAACTGGAGTAGAAACCAACAGACCAACTGGAATAGAAACAAACAGACCAACTGGAATAGAAACAAACAGACCAACTGGAGTGGAAACCAACAGACCAACTGGAATAGAAACCAACAGACCAACTGGAATAGAAACAAACAGACCAACTGGAGTAGAAACCAACAGACCAACTGGAGTAGAAACCAACAGACCAACTGGAATAGAAACAAACAGACCAACTGGAGTAGAAACCAACAGACCAACTGGAATAGAAAAACAAACAGACCAACTGGAGTGGAAACCAACAGACCAACTGGAATAGAAACCAACAGACCAACTGGAATAGAAACCAACAGACCAACTGGAGTAGAAACAAACAGACCAACTGGAGTAGAAACCAACAGACCAACTGGAGTAGAAACCAACAGACCAACTGGATTAGAAACCAACAGACCAACTGGAGTAGAAACCAAAAGACCAACTGGAGTAGAAACCAACAGACCAACTGGAGTAGAAACCAACAGACCAACTGGAATAGAAACCAACAGACCAACTGGAATAGAAACAAACAGACCAACTGGAGTAGAAACCAACAGACCAACTGGAGTAGAAATCAACAGACCAACTGGAATAGAAACCAACAGACCAACTGGAATAGAAACAAACAGACCAACTGGAGTAGAAACCAAAAGACCAACTGGAATAGAAACCAACAGACCAACTGGAATAGAAGTCAACAGACCAACTGGAGTGGAAACCAACAGACCAACTGGAGTAGAAACCAACAGACCAACTGGAGTAGAAACCAACAGACCAACTGGAATAGAAACAAACAGACCAACTGGAGTAGAAACCAACAGACCAACTGGAGTAGAAACCAACAGACCAACTGGAGTAGAAATCAACAGACCAACTGGAGTAGAAATCAACAGACCAACTGGAATAGAAACCAACAGACCAACTGGAATAGAAACAAACAGACCAACTGGAGTAGAAACCAAAAGACCAACTGGAATAGAAACCAACAGACCAACTGGAATAGAAGTCAACAGACCAACTGGAGTGGAAACCAACAGACCAACTGGAATAGAAACCAACAGACCAACTTGAGTAGAAACCAACAGACCAACTGGAATAGAAACCAACAGACCAACTGGAATAGAAACAAACAGACCAACTGGAGTAGAAACCAACAGACCAACTGGAGTAGAAACCAACAGACCAACTGGAGTAGAAATCAACAGACCAACTGGAATAGAAACCAACAGACCAACTGGAATAGAAACAAACAGACCAACTGGAGTAGAAACCAAAAGACCAACTGGAATAGAAACCAACAGACCAACTGGAATAGAAGTCAACAGACCAACTGGAGTGGAAACCAACAGACCAACTGGAATAGAAACCAACAGACCAACTGGAATAGAAACCAACAGACCAACTGGAGTAGAAACCAACAGACCAACTGGAGTAGAAACCAACAGACCAACTGGAATAGAAACCAACAGACCAACTGGAGTGGAAACCAACAGACCAACTGGAATAAAAACCAACAGACCAACTGGAATAGAAACTAACAGACCAACTGGAATAGAAACCAACAGACCAACTGGAATAGAAACTAACAGACCAACTGGAATAGAAACAAACCGTTTTAGACTATTTGTTTTATTCCGAGTTGTTTTGGACTGGAATAGAAACAAATTGGTCAAAACAGCTGTAATAGAAACAAAGAGTAAAGAACAACTGTAATAGAAATGAACAGCTAGACACACACACCTCAGCCTCTCTCTCTCTCTCACACACCTCAGCCCAACACACACACACACACACACACACACACACACACACACACACACACACACACACACACACACACACACACACACACACACACACACACACACACACACACACACACACACACACACACACACACACACAGACACCATTACAGCTTTATCTCATCTCCTGCAGCCCTGCCGCTGCTCCAGTCCTCTGCTCTACTTTACTAATAACCTGTTCCTTATCAGACACCCTGAACCTCTGCCTGTTATCAAAGAGTCAATTAAAGGAGCGGGGAAAGGTGAAGGATTCAAATAACGGAGACAGCTGTTTTTCTCTGTTTGACTAAATCCATTTGTATTGTTACCGGTCGAGAGCAGCTCCCCAGACCGCGAGCTTAATTCAAGCCCTTGTCTAGTCCTCTATACCTGCTGCTGCTTGATAAAGAGAGGGAGGGAGGGAGGGAGGGAGAGGGAGAGAGAGAGAGAGAGAGAGAGAGAGAGAGGGAGGGAGGGAGGGAGAGAGAGAGAGAGAGAGAGAGAGAGAGAGAGAGAGAGAGAGAGAGAGAGAGAGAGAGAGAGAGAGAGAGAGAGAGAGAGAGAATGAACTGTGTAGGAGAATGGAAAGAATATCAGAGCATTCCACCTCATCCCAGAGCTGTCTCAACTCCAGAGCTGTCTCACCTCCAGAGCTGTCTCAACTCCAGAGCTGTCTCAACTCCAGAGCTGTCTCAACTCCAGAGCTGTCTCACCTCCAGAACTGTCTCAACTCCAGAGCTGTCTCAACTCCTGAGCTGTCTCACCTCCAGAGCTGTCTCAACTCCAGAGCTGTCTCAACTCCAGAGCTGTATCAACTCCAGAGCTGTCTCAACTCCAGAGCTGTCTCAACTCCAGAGCTGTATCAACTCCAGAGCTGTATCAACTCCAGAGCTGTCTCAACTCCAGAGCTGTATCAACTCCAGAGCTGTCTCAACTCCAGAGCTGTATCAACTCCAGAGCTGTCTCAACTCCAGAGCTGTATCAACTCCAGAGCTGTATCAACTCCAGAGCTGTCTCAACTCCAGAGCTGTCTCAGTGCACTACTTTTCACCAGGGCCCATAATGCATTGTGTAGGAAATTAGAGTGTCATTAGGGACGTGAGAATCATAGTGACGATGTCATAGTGACGTAGTCATAGTGATGATGTCATAGTGATGATGTCAGGGCGGTGAGGAAACATCTACATGTGGTGTTTAAGCCCTAATCTAATTGTCTGACTGAGAATGTCGACTCTTCAACATCGTCCTGTCTGTATCTATGTCCCAAATGGCACCCTAGTCCCTATATAGGGCCCCTTATGGGCCCTGCTCAGACGTGGTGCACTACACAAGGAATAGGGTGCTATTCTCTGCCTTTGCCTGCTCCTCCTCCTCTCCTTAGAGACAGGTTAGTGTTAGAGACTAGACAGGTTAGTGTTAGAGACTAGACAGGTTAGTGTTAGAGACAGGTTAGTGTTAGAGACTAGACAGGTTAGTGTTAGAGACTAGACAGGTTAGTGTTAGAGACTAGACAGGTTAGTGTTAGAGACTAGACAGGTTAGTGTTAGAGACAGGTTAGTGTTAGAGACTAGACAGGTTAGTGTTAGAGACAGGTTAGTGTTAGAGACTAGACAGGTTAGTGTTAGAGACAGGTTAGTGTTAGAGACTAGACAGGTTAGTGTTAGAGACTAAACAGGTTAGTGTTAGAGACAGGTTAGTGTTAGAGACTAGACAGGTTAGTGTTAAAGACTAGACAGGTTAGTGTTAGAGACTAGACAGGTTAGTGTTAGAGACAGGTTAGTGTTAGAGACTAGAAAGGTTAGTGTTAGAGACTAGACAGGTTAGTCTTAGAGACTAGACAGGTTAGTGTTAGAGACAGGTTAGTGTTAGAGACAGGTTAGTGTTAGAGACTAGACAGGTTAGTGTTAGAGACAAGACAGGTTAGTGTTAGAGACTAGACAGGTTAGTGTTAGAGACTAGACAGGTTAGTGTTAGAGACTAGACAGGTTAGTGTTAGCGACTAGACAGGTTAGTGTTAGAGACAGGTTAGTGTTAGAGACTAGACAGGTTAGTGTTAGAGACATGTTAATGCTAGAGACTAGACAGGTTAGTGTTAGAGACTAAACAGGTTAGTGTTAGAGACTAGACAGGTTAGTGTTAGAGACAGGTTTGTGTTAGAGACAAGACAGGTTAGTGTTAGAGACTAGACAGGTTAGTCTTAGAGGCAGGTTAGTGTTAGAGACTAGACAGGTTAGTGTTAGAGACTAGACAGGTTAGTGTTAGAGACAGGTTAGTGTTAGAGACTAGACAGGTTTGTGTTAGAGACTAGACAGGCTAGACAGGTTAGTGTTAAAGTTATTGTTTGGGTCGGGTTAAAATTGACTGGTTTGTCTTGTGGTGCAGGCCTATTATTTTGTACCCCTCTAATATAAATTATAAAGAATTTTACTGACCTAGATCTAGTACGTATTAAATGATGCTAGATGGTGTCCTAAAGACCTGGGTTTCCAGTGACCAGTATAGTAACTTTTAAAATGAACTTGACTGCCTCCTATGGACCTCAGTAAAAATAGTTAGGCATTTTCTGAAATGATGGACTGATTGGCTAATATAGGACCATGAAGAGACTCAGTTATTAAAATCTACAAGGGATCAACAGATAGACACTTTCATAAATAATGACTACACTACATGACCAACAGACACCTGCTCGTCCAACATCTCATTCCAAATGCTATAACTGCTATAACAGCCTCCACTCTTCTGGGAAGGCTTTTAAACTAGATGTTGGAACATTGCTGAGGGGACTTGCTTTCTTTTTCAGCCACAAGAGCATTAGTCGAGGTCGGGCACTGATGTTGGGCGATTAGGCCTGGCTCGCAGTCCATTGCGAACAGAGATGGATTGAGACGCATCCCAATGCGAACAGATATGGATTGAGATGCATCCCAATGCGAACAGATATGGATTGAGACGCATCCCAATGTGAACAGATATGGATTGAGACGCATCCCAATGCGAACAGCTATGGATTGAGACGCATCCCAATGAGAAGAGAAATGGATTGAGATGCATCCCAGTGCGAACAGATATGGATTGAGATGCATCCCAATGCGAACAGATATGGATTGAGATGCATCCCAATGCGAACAGAAATGGATTGAGATGAATCCCAATGCGAACAGAAATGGATTGAGACGAATCCCAATGCGAACAGATACGGATTGAGATGCATCCCAATGCGAACAGAAATGGATTGAGACGCATCCCAATGCGAACAGAAATGGATTGAGACGCATCCCAATGCGAACAAATATCTCTAGTATAAACTGTCAAATTTGTATCTGGATGTTTTTATTATGCTAATTAGATTTCCATGGGGCCGCAGAAATCAGAATCCAACAATAACATAGAAGGGCTTGAAATCCAGCGCTTAAAAACAAAGGTGTCTCACAGAGAATCTAGAAAGAAATCCAAACCTCTCTGGATTACAACCGAACTTTAAGAAACGTACCATATTACGTATTGGATTGCAATTTTTTTTTTTTACATTACCGTGTACTTTACCAATAAAAAAATGTAAGGGTCTGACGGTGAAGTGGACATGCTCGGTACTAATATCCCTAAAAAAAAATTATATATAAGATTTTGCTACCATTGAAAAGTCAATACATGTCTCTTCGTGGAAATATCACCCTGATTCATTATTTAGTCAATTCCCAGTTTACCTATTTACTTGCCTACGCTAAACAATTAGTTTTTTTTTTATGGCTTACGTAGGTTTTGGGGTATGTGTTACTTTACTATTTATATTTTTTGAGGATCTGACCCTTTTGTCAAGTTTTTGCCTAAGATGACATACCCAAATCTGCCTGTAGCTCAGGACCTGAAGCAAGGATATGCATATTCCATTTGAAAGGAAACACTTTGAAGTTTGTGGAAATGTGAAATTAATGTAGGAGAATATAACACAACAGATCTGGTAGAAGATAATACAAAGAAAAAATCAGCTTTGAAATGCAAGAGAAAGGCCACGATGTATTATTCCAGTTTAGGTACAATTTAGATTTTGGCCAGTGTATGTGCAAAGTTTTAGACTGATCCAATGAACCATTGCATTTCAGTTCAAAATGTTGTATCAAGACTACCCAAATGTGCCTAATTGGGCACTCTCCTCAAACAATAGCATGGTATTATTTCACTGTAATAGCTACTGTAAATTGGACAGTGCAGTTAGATTAACTATAATTTAAACCTTTTGCCCATATCAGATATTACTATGTCCTGGGAAATGTTCTTGTTACTTACAACGTCATGCTAATCACATTAGCGCACGTTAGCTCAACTGTCCCGTGGGGGACCCACCGATCCCGTAGAGGATAATGTACTTTTTACTCCATACATTCCTGTGACGTTACATTTTAATACTTAGCAGGACAGGAAAATAGTGAAATTCACACAATTATCAAGAGAACATCCCTGGTCATCCCTACTGCCTCTGATCTGGAGAACTCACTAAACAGAGAACATCCCTGGTCATCCCTACTGCCTCTGATCTGGAGGACTCACTAAACAGAGAACATCCCTGGTCATCCCTACTGCCTCTGATCTGGAGGACTCACTAAACAGAGAACATCCCTGGTCATCCCTACTGCCTCTGATCTGGAGGACTCACTAAACAGAGAACATCCTGGTCATCCCTACTGCCTCTGATCTGGCGGACTCACTAAACAGAGAACATCCCTGGTCATCCCTACTGCCTCTGATCTGGAGGACTCACTAAACAGAGAACATCCCTGGTCATCCCTACTGCCTCTGATCTGGCGGACTCACTAAACAGAGAACATCCCTGGTCATCCCTACTGCCTCTGATCTGGAGGACTCACTGAACAGAGAACATCCCTGGTCATCCTTACTGCCTCTGATCTGGAGGACTCACTGAACAGAGAACATCCCTGGTCATCCCTACTGCCTCTGATCTGGAGGACTCACTAAACAGAGAACATCCCTGGTCATCCCTACTGCCTCTGATCTGGCGGACTCACTAAACAGAGAACATCCCTGGTCATCCCTACTGCCTCTGATCTGGCGGACTCACTGAACAGAGAACATCCCTGGTCATCCCTAATGCCTCTGATCTGGATGACTCACTGAACAGAGAACGTCCCTGGTCATCCCTACTGCCTCTGATCTGGCGGACTCACTAAACAGAGAACATCCCTGGTCATCCCTACTGCCTCTGATCTGGAGGACTCACTAAACAGAGAACATCCCTGGTCATCCCTACTGCCTCTGATCTGGCGGACTCACTGAACAGAGAACATCCCTGGTCATCCCTACTGCCTCTGATCTGGCGGACTCACTGAACAGAGAACATCCCTGGTCATCCCTAATGCCTCTGATCTGGAGGACTCACTGAACAGAGAACATCCCTGGTCATCCCTACTGCCTCTGATCTGGATGACTCACTAAACACTAATTCTTTGTTTGCAAATTACATCTCAGTGTTACAGTTTTCCCATGGCTTTCCATAAATTAAAAAACAAACAAGAAAATTGTGCTGTCTGGTTTGCTTTGTATAAGGAATTTTGAATGATATATACTTTTAATTTTCATACTTAAGTATATTTTAGCAATTACATTTACTTTTGATACTTAAGTATATTTAAAACCAAAATACTTTTAGCCTTTTACTCAAGTAATATTTTACTGGGTTACTTTCACTTTTACTTGAGTCATTTTCTAATAAGGTATCTTTTACTGTCTATTTGTAAAAAAATCACCCTGATTAATTATTTTGTCAATTATTTACATATTTACTTGCCTATGCTAAACGATTTGTTTTGATTAATTATATGAGCAAAAAATATTTCACTTTATTTGGAAATGGCAAGCCAGACAAAATTAAAGATGCTTAATATATAATGAACATGAGCTCGTGGGGGCAGAAATGATTAAATATTAAAGCATTCAACCTCTCACTAAAATCATCAGTCATACAACAGTTATACTTAAACCCGAACTGGTTTCTCCAGTAGATTTAGTAAGAATGTCTCACCCCTTGTTTAATGGCCCTTTCCCCCTGTATACAGATAATCGGCTCTCACTTTCAGTTAAGTGAAAATGGAACCATTTTCTAAAACAAGCCATACAAAGCTGGTTGCAACTTCAGTTTCATCCGCCCAAAAAAGACAGAACAAATACTGCAACAAATATTATGGTTAAACTCAAAAAATACTTTATTTTTTTTTAATTTTTATTTTATTTAAATTATTCTTAATGGAAGAAGTGTTCATTATATTATGAATAGGAAAAGTTATGACACGTGCATAAAAGGGACATTTCATATTCATATTGATGATGTGGAAATTGCTGGTTTTTATGTTTTGTAGTAAAAATATAGCGGAAGATAAGTGTTTCCAATGACATCATCAACCAATTAGTAGACAATCAGTAGGCAATTAGTAGGCCATGCCTGATTGGTTCAAATTGAACGATGCTGATTTATTTATTTTATTTTACTAGCCAGTTAAGAACAAATTCTTATTTACAATCACGGCCTACCCCAGGCCAAACCCAGACGACGCAGGGTCAATTGTGCGCCGCCCTATGGGACTCCCAATCACAGCTGGTTGTGATACAGCCTGGAATCGAACCAGGGTCTATAGTGACACCTCTAGCACCGAGAGGCAGTGCCTTAGACCGCTGAACACTCTGGAGACACAAAACTTAAAGATGTTCAAATTAAATTATTATGCAAAATTCCTGATACCAGCATAATGTTATGTAATGTATATGGGGAGAACAGCCACCTCAGCTCTTCCCTAATGTTATGTAATGTATATGGGGAGAACAGCCACCTCAGCTCTTCCCTAATGTTATGTAATGTATATGGGGAGAACAGCCACCTCAGCTCTTCCCTAATGTTATGTAATGTATATGGGGAGAACAGCCACCTCAGCTCTTCCCTAATGTTATGTAATGTACAGGAGAACAGCCACCTCAGCTCTTCCCTAATGTTATGTAGTGTATATGGGAGAACAGCCACCTCAGCTCTTCCCTAATGTTATGTAATGTGTATATGGGGAGAACAGCCACCTCAGCTCTTCCCTAATGTTATGTAATGTATATGGGGGAGTACAGCCACCTCAGCTCTTCCCTAATGTTATGTAATGTATATGGGAGAACAGCCACCTCAGCTCTTCCCTAATGTTATGTAATGTATATGGGGAGTACAGCCACCTCAGCTCTTCCCTAATGTTATGTAATGTATATGGGGAGTACAGCCACCTCAGCTCTTCCCTAATGTTATGTAATGTATATGGGGAGAACAGCCACCTCAGCTGTTCCCTAATGTTATGTAATGTATATGGGAGAACAGCCACCTCAGCTCTTCCCTAATGTTATGTAGTGTATATGGGAGTACAGCCACCTCAGCTCTTCCCTAATGTTATGTAATGTATATGGGGAGAACAGCCACCTCAGCTCTTCCCTAATGTTATGTAATGTATATGGGAGTACAGCCACCTCAGCTCTTCCCTAATGTTATGTAATGTATATGGGGAGAACAGCCACCTCAGCTCTTCCCTAATGTTATGTAGTGTATATGGGGAGAACAGCCACCTCAGCTCTTCCCTAATGTTATGTAATGTATATGGGGAGTACAGCCACCTCAGCTCTTCCCTAATGTTATGTAATGTATATGGGGAGAACAGCCACCTCAGCTCTTCCCTGTTATGTAATGTATATGGGGAGTACAGCCACCTCAGCTCTTCCCTAATGTTATGTAATGTATATGCGGAGAACAGCCACCTCAGCTCTTCCCTAATGTTATGTAATGTATATGGGAGAACAGCCACCTCAGCTCTTCCCTAATGTTATGTAGTGTATATGGGAGAACAGCCACCTCAGCTCTTCCCTAATGTTATGTAATGTATATGGGGAGAACAGCCACCTCAGCTCTTCCCTAATGTTATGTAATGTATATGGGGAGAACAGCCACCTCAGCTCTTCCCTAATGTTATGTAATGTATATGGGGAGTACAGCCACCTCAGCTCTTCCCTAATGTTATGTAATGTATATGGGGAGAACAGCCACCTCAGCTCTTCCCTAATGTTATGTAATGTATATGGGGAGAACAGCCACCTCAGCTCTTCCCTAATGTTATGTAGTGTATATGGGAGAACAGCCACCTCAGCTCTTCCCTAATGTTATGTAATGTATATGGGAGAACAGCCACCTCAGCTCTTCCCTAATGTTATGTAATGTATATGGGGAGAACAGCCACCTCAGCTCTTCCCTAATGTTATGTAATGTATATGGGGAGTACAGCCACCTCAGCTCTTCCCTAATGTTATGTAATGTATATGGGAGAACAGCCACCTCAGCTCTTCCCTAATGTTATGTAATGTATATGGAGAGAACAGCCACCTCAGCTCTTCCCTAATGTTATGTAATGTATATAGGAGAACAGCCACCTCAGCTCTTCCCTAATGTTATGTAATGTATATGGGAGAACAGCCACCTCAGCTCTTCCCTAATGTTATGTAGTGTATATGGGGAGAACAGCCACCTCAGCTCTTCCCTAATGTTATGTAATGTATATGGGAGAACAGCCACCTCAGCTCTTCCCTAATGTTATGTAATGTATATGGGGAGTACAGCCACCTCAGCTCTTCCCTAATGTTATGTAATGTATATGGGGAGAACAGCCACCTCAGCTCTTCCCTAATGTTATGTAGTGTATATGGGGAGAACAGCCACCTCAGCTCTTCCCTAATGTTATGTAATGTATATGGGGAGTACAGCCACCTCAGCTCTTCCCTAATGTTATGTAATGTATATGGGGAGAACAGCCACCTCAGCTGTTCCCTAATGTTATGTAATGTATATGGGGAGAACAGCCACCTCAGCTCTTCCCTAATGTTATGTAGTGTATATGGGGAGTACAGCCACCTCAGCTCTTCCCTAATGTTATGTAATGTATATGGGGAGAACAGCCACCTCAGCTCTTCCCTAATGTTATGTAATGTATATGGGGAGTACAGCCACCTCAGCTCTTCCCTAATGTTATGTAATGTATATGGGGAGAACAGCCACCTCAGCTCTTCCCTAATGTTATGTAGTGTATATGGGAGAACAGCCACCTCAGCTCTTCCCTAATGTTATGTAATGTATATGGGGAGTACAGCCACCTCAGCTCTTCCCTAATGTTATGTAATGTATATGGGGAGAACAGCCACCTCAGCTCTTCCTGTTATGTAATGTATATGGGGAGTACAGCCACCTCAGCTCTTCCCTAATGTTATGTAATGTATATCTGGAGAACAGCCACCTCAGCTCTTCCCTAATGTTATGTAATGTATATGGGAGAACAGCCACCTCAGCTCTTCCCTAATGTTATGTAGTGTATATGGGGAGAACAGCCACCTCAGCTCTTCCCTAATGTTATGTAATGTATATGGGAGAGAACAGCCACCTCAGCTCTTCCCTAATGTTATGTAATGTATATGGGAGAACAGCCACCTCAGCTCTTCCCTAATGTTATGTAATGTATATGGGGAGTACAGCCACCTCAGCTCTTCCCTAATGTTATGTAATGTATATGGGGAGAACAGCCACCTCAGCTCTTCCCTAATGTTATGTAATGTATATGGGGAGAACAGCCACCTCAGCTCTTCCCTAATGTTATGTAGTGTATATGGGGAGAACAGCCACCTCAGCTCTTCCCTAATGTTATGTAATGTATATGGGGAGAACAGCCACCTCAGCTCTTCCCTAATGTTATGTAATGTATATGGGGAGAACAGCCACCTCAGCTCTTCCCTAATGTTATGTAATGTATATGGGGAGTACAGCCACCTCAGCTCTTCCCTAATGTTATGTAATGTATATGGGGAGAACAGCCACCTCAGTCTTCCCTAATGTTATGTAATGTATATGGGGAGTACAGCCACCTCAGCTCTTCCCTAATGTTATGTAATGTATATGGGGAGTACAGCCACCTCAGTCTTCCCTAATGTTATGTAATGTATATGGGGAGTACAGCCACCTCAGCTCATGCTGATGCTCCAGATACTCAACTAGTCTAAAGAAGGCCAGTTTTATTGCTTCTTTAATCAGGACAACAGTTTTCAGCTGTGCTAACATAATTGCAAAAGGGTTTTCAATTGGTCAATTAGCCTTTTAAAATGATGAACTTGGATTAGCTAACACAACGTGCCATTGGAACACAGGAGTGATGGTTGCTGATAATGGGCCTCTGTACGGCCTATGTAGATAATCCATTAAAAATCTTCAATTTCCAGCTACAATAGACAACATCTGTACGCCTATGTAGATATTCCATAAAGAATCAGCCATTTCCAGCTACAATAGTAATTTACAACATTAACAATGTCTACACTGTGTTTCTTGATCAATTTGATGTTATTATAATGGACAGAAAAAACGTGCTTTTCTTTAAAAAAACAAGGACATTTCTAAGTGACCCCAAACTTTTGATCGGTAGTGTATGTATGCATATTACCTCGACTACTCCGTACCGATACCCATTGAATATAGTCTCGTTATTGTTATTTTATTCTGCTACTTTTTTCCCCCCTTTAGTTTGTTTAGAAAATTGTTTTCACTTACGTTTAAAAAATTCTGCATTGTTGGTTTAAGGGCTCGTAAGTCAGCATTTCACTGTAAGGTCTACCCCCCGTTGTATTCGGGCGCATGTGACAAATTAAAATAGCATTTGATTTGAATTAATGATAAAACAATATAAGTTGGTTATCCCTATCAAGTGGATAATAGGCAGAGCTTCACAGTCAAAACCCAAACAGGACAGTAGTCTCAGAGGGATGTATTAAGGTATTTATTACACAATAAAGACAACAACAATACCCGAATTTTACTGTAAAGACTCACAGACTGACAGACCATAGATTACAGCCCAAAAGTAACTATAACAAAGATAAAAAGAAAACAAAAGAAGAGAGAATAAAATAGAGAAGAACCCCCGTTCTGAATAACCCCCGTTCTGACATAGTAGACTCCGAATGCTGTAGAGAGACTATCCCCGTCAGTGTCCGTCTATAACATGTGGTTCCTGTCTCTATTAAGTATTGGACAATAACTTTAAATCATTTTTTCTTTCACAAATTTTTTTTCTCAGAGACCCACCCTCATGTCCGATCCCTAAGTCATACCATCTATTTGCTCTTCAACTGCCCCCGTTCCTTTACACATAGTAAAATAAAAATGCAATTTCCCTCTTGATACAAATTGTAAAAAACAGGCATGCGTAAAAAATTCACTAGCCTTTAATTATTTGTAATTGAAACCCCATGAGTTCAACCTAACCAAGCGGTCTAGCATGTCTTACAACAGAGAACATGACAAGGGAGGAGGAGAGGAGGGGAGGAGGAGAGGAGGAGAGGAGGAGAGAAGAGGGGAGGAGGAGAGGAGGAGAGGAGAGGAGGAGAGAAGAGGAGAGGAGGGGAGGAGGGGAGGAGGAGAGGAGGGGAGGAGGAGAGAAGAGGGGAGGAGGAGAGGAGGAGAGGAGGAGAGAAGAGGGGGAGAAAGAGGAGAAAAATGTTGATTCTCATCGCCTGTGACCACTGCTTGTCAAAACACCTTCCTTTTAGAATCAGCATCAACAGTTTAAAATGTAATATGTTGTATTCAAGAAATCAAACTCTGCAATTCTAATATAAACGTGACAATAAATGAACCTAAAAACTTTTGGCTTTTTTCATTCATTTTTTTTTTCTTCTCATTTTATTCATCTTAATTCATTTAGGTTTTTATTTATTATGAGGTCTGCATTGTTACCAAGAAGTGATACGGTTTCACAGCTGCGTGAGCTTTGGGTTTTAGTTATGTTTAGCTCTGCCCATTTGGTTTGACTAGCCCAGTGTCTGCCTGGTGACTGGTGCTTGGATCTGCTATCAGAGGTAGAGTACTGAGACTATTTGCCACGGAGAGGTTGTAGCAAAACAGACAGACAGATCAAGGAGAACAGGAGGAGGTGGAGAGAGACAGATCAAGGACAAGAGGAGATGGAGAGAGACAGATCAAGGAGCAGAGGAGATGGAGAGAAACAGATCAAGGAGAACAGGAGATGGAGAGAGACAGATCAAGGAGAAAAGGAGACCAGCAGAATGATATAGTAGCAGAGGTTTTCAAGGAATAATTAAACTATAACTTTCCTCTTTTTTTTTTAAAGGTTTTTCATTTGTTTTATCCAGGTTTTCGCCGCAGATAACAATGAATTAAACACACATCTGTTTTTATAACTTTTTAAATACATGACTTATACACAAGTGTTAAACAGCTGCTTCTTCACAGCCTATCGTAGAAGACACGAGGAGATGGACGATTTACTTAAACCGTTTAGAGTCCGGGACAAGAGCAGGTGGTTTATACAAGAGGACAATATCAACAGCCTGGCGGAAACCACGTAACAAACTCCTCTCCCTCCGAGAGGTCAGAAGTCAAATACGTTTCCATTAGCACCAATGTATTGTGGGTAGAAGAGTCTTCTGTCTGTGTACGGACCAGGAAAGGGGTGAGTGCTCGCTTTCTATCAATAATAAGAGGTATGTTGGAACTCTGTGAGGAGTTTCAAGGAGCCAGCAGCGTACCAACCTGCATTCCACTGCTGGCTTCCTCTGAAGCTAAGCAGGGTTGTTCCTGGTTGGTCCCTGGATGGGATACCAGATGCTGCTGGAAGTGGTGTTGGAGGGCCAGTAGGAGGCACTCTTTCCTCTGGTCAAATTGTTTTTTCCCAATGCCCCAGTGCAGTGATTAGGGACATGGCCCTGTGTAGGGTGTCGTCTTTCGGATGGGACGTTAAACAGGTGTCCTGACTCTCTGTGGTCACTAAAATATCCTATGGCACTTATTGTAAGAGTAGGGGGTGTTAACCCAGTTGTCCTGGTTACATTCCCAATCTGTCCACCTAACCATGCCCAGCTTCCAATTGGCTCATTCACATCCCCACCTTATCTCCCCTGTAACTATTCTCCAGTTTGTTGCTGTACATTACCATGTCAATTGACCTGGTAAAGGGTTTATATAAATAACGAAGGATATGGATTCGAATTCTGTTTCAGTCGCTGTGAGAAGGTTCAAGGAAATTAACAAGTTATTTCAAATGACATGAGGCGATCGGACCAAGCAGCGGAATGGTAGCCGTAACGTTTCCCCTTTGCGGGTCACGACCCTGAACTAAAGTAAAACAGACGTCGGGTGAAGTCTGTTTCTGCATCCCAAATGGCTCCCTATGTAGTGCACTACATAAGGAATGGGGAGTCATCTCGTATGCAATTTATAATCTAATATCTGGGTCTAATAGAAAAAAAGCATAATTCACTGAATGATGGTAAACCCCCTGAAAATTGATTTTGTTATGTTCCATATTGGTGATTATTGCTGCTATTTTGAAGCATGGAATCCAAACTAAATTGGTTAGTTTAAAAGGGGAAATGTAGTTTGGATTCCCAGGCTATCTATTTGGTTGTAAAATGTCAGAAAATCACCTGTCTCATATACTTTGACACATGTCTTTATAACCCCCCCCAACCTACACTGAGCAGGGCTGGTTGCCCAGTACTGGACAGACAACGGTTGAATGTGTTTCATGAGAACAAGAAACTTGAAACAGGTTTAGATGCAAGCTTGAATATCACAACAACAATACGTAACCATGGTAACGTCATGTGAATCTCTCTTATTTTTTTTAATCTTCAGGATCCAGGATTTGTTTGGTTCTTCGTTGTCTGTGTCTGAAATGACACCCTATTACCCTATAAAGTGCACTACCTTTTTAACCAGTCGTGCACTAGTTCAGGAATAGGGTGCCGTTTGGGACACGGATTTTTTGTGTCTGTCTTTGGCTGTCTTCGGTGTTGTGATGAATTCTTCTGTAATAATTGTTCTGTTCTCAAAGAGCTCTACTAAAAAGTGTTAAAGCTGCGTTTGGAAAGTTTCTTTCCTAGTGTTTTATAACTTTTTCATTTTCTTTTTCATTTTTTTTCCTTCTTTGTTGTAAAAAATAAAACTAACAACAACAGATACCTAACCAACATCGTCCAGTAATGTGTATGCACTGTCTGTGGCTATTGAAAGAAAAGTTATGACCTCTTGGTATTTAATGCTCGAGTAATAAAACGGTATTAACAGTAAGTTAAGTTAGCTACACTTTCTGCTTTACAGAAAAGAAAAGACACAGACACGCTAGCACTAAAGTACATATGTAGAAAAACGTGTAAATTATGGGCTCTACACTGGAGAAGAAAAAAAAATAGCCAAAAAGAAGCAGGCCAAAATAACCTTTGTGACGGTGCAAATACATTGATGTAGGTCCCTGGTACAAAACATTTCGCTTAGCATTCCGTGAAACATGCTAGTTCTCAGAAGAGATCTGAATCAGTCGTAGGGTAGCAGAGAAGCAGCTCTGAGGAGATAAGCTTGTGTATTTTCTTCTAGGACAAACATCCTTCTTTAAAAGTACTAGGAGGTAATAACTACCACTGACACGTACACACAGGAAACAGGAAACAGCTCAGAAACATGATGCCTTTTTCCTCTCCTGTTGCTAGGGAGACAAGGGCGGGCAGGGGGAAGGGGACGGAAGTTGTGGCTGGTTTGAAAAAAGAAATACACGTCGTCACAACTGTCCAACACATTCATTAAATAACCACAGGAGACAGTACAGGACAGACGTGTTAAACACCATCACATCTACACAAAGGAAAAAAAAGAACAGAAAACACGTTGGTAGGAGTTGTCTGAAGTTGAGGACAGAGTGGAGTTGATTCAGAGTAGAGTTGATTCAGAATAGAGTTGAGGACAGAGTAGAGTTGATTCAGAGAAGAGTTGATTCAGAGTAGAGTTGATTCAGAGTAGAGTTGAGGACAGAGTAGAGTTGATTCAGAGAAGAGTTGATTCAGAGTAGAATTGATTCAGAGTAGAGTTGATTCAGAGTAGAGTTGATTCAGAGTAGAGTTGATTCAGAGTGGAGTTGATTCAGAGTAGAGTTGATTCAGAGTAGAGTTGATTCAGAGTAGACGGAAGAGTTAAGCAGGACAGGGAAAGAGAGTCAAGTTGAGTTCAGAGTGAACCACTGTTTTCTCTCACTGATTCTTAGATTCATCCTCTTCAAGCCCTTTGTTTCCCGACTGGTTGTCATACTGATGAGCTCCGGCGCAGGTCAATAACCTCAAATTCTGGTCACTTCCAGGTTTGGAACAGAGAGATAGAAAGTGCAGGTGTAACATACTTCAGACAGAGAACTTCTTTCCATGTACTGCAGTCAGGTAGTAGTTATATCTTGGTACATCGTGGTATCCAGGGGTCAGGTATTAGTTATATCATGGTATCCAGGGGTCAGGTATTAGTTATATCATGGTATCCAGGGGTCAGGTATTAGTTATATCATGGTATCCAGGGGTCAGGTATTAGTTATATCATGGTATCCAGGGGTCAGGTATTAGTTATATCATGGTATCCAGGGGTCAGGTATTAGTTATATCATGGTATCCAGGGGTCAGGTAGTAGTTATATCATGGTATCCAGGGGTCAGGTATTAGTTATATCATGGTATCCAGGGGTCAGGTAGTAGTTATATCATGGTACATCGTGGTATCCAATGGTCAGGTATTAGTTATATCATGGTACATCGTGGTATCCAGGGGTCAGGTAATAGTTATATCTTGGTACATCGTGGTATCCAGGGGTCAGGTATTAGTTATATAATGGTACATCGTGGTATCCAGGGGTCAGGTAGTAGTTATATCATGGTATCCAGGGGTCAGGTATTAGTTATATCATGGTATCCAGGGGTCAGGTAATAGTTATATCATGGTATCCAGGGGTCAGGTATTAGTTATATCATGGTATCCAGGGGTCAGGTATTAGTTTTATCTTGGTACATTGTGGTATCCAGGGGTCAGGTATTAGTTATATCATGGTACATCGTGGTATCCAGGGGTCAGGTATTAGTTATATCATGGTATCCAGGGGTCAGGTATTAGTTATATCTTGGTACATCGTGGTATCCAAGGGTCAGGTATTAGTTATATCATGGTACATCGTGGTATCCAGGGGTCAGGTAATAGTTATATCATGGTATCCAGGGGTCAGGTATTAGTTATATCATGGTATCCAGGGGTCAGGTATTAGTTATATCATGGTATCCAGGGGTCAGGTAATAGTTATATCATGGTATCCAGGGGTCAGGTATTAGTTATATCAAGGTATCCAGGGGTCAGGTATTAGTTATATCTTGGTACATCGTGGTATCCAGGGGTCAGGTATTAATTATATCATGGTACATCGTGGTATCCAGGGGTCAGGTAATAGTTATATCTTGGTACATCATGGTATCCAGGGGTCAGGTATTAGTTATATCTTGGTACATCGTTGTATCCAGGGGTCAGGTATTAGTTATATCATGGTATCCAGGGGTCAGGTATTAGTTATATCATGGTATCCAGGGTCAGGAAATAGTTATTTTGTGGTATCCAGGGTCAGGTAATAGTTATATCATGGTATCCAGGGGTCAGGTATTAGTTATATCATGGTATCCAGGGGTCAGGTATTAGTTATATCATGGTATCCAGGGGTCAGGTATTAGTTATATCATGGTATCCAGGGGTCAGGAAATAGTTATATTGTGGTATCCAGGGGTCAGGTAATAGTTATATCATGGTATCCAGGGGTCAGGTATTAGTTATATCATGGTATCCAGGGGTCAGGTAGTAGTTATATCATGGTATCCAGGGGTCAGGTAGTGGTTATATCATGGTATCCAGGGGTCAGGTATTAGTTATATCATGGTATCCAGGGGTCAGGTAGTAGTTATATCATGGTATCCAGGGGTCAGGTAGTGGTTATATCATGGTATCCAGGGGTCAGGTATTAGTTATATCATGGTATCCAGGGGTCAGGTATTAGTTATATCTTGGTACATTGTGGTATCCAGGGGTCAGGTATTAGTTATATCATGGTACATCGTGGTATCCAGGGGTCAGGTATTAGTTATATCATGGTATCCAGGGGTCAGGTATTAGTTATATCTTGGTACATCGTGGTATCCAAGGGTCAGGTATTAGTTATATCATGGTACATCGTGGTATCCAGGGGTCAGGTAATAGTTATATCATGGTATCCAGGGGTCAGGTATTAGTTATATCATGGTATCCAGGGGTCAGGTATTAGTTATATCATGGTATCCAGGGGTCAGGTAATAGTTATATCATGGTATCCAGGGGTCAGGTATTAGTTATATCAAGGTATCCAGGGGTCAGGTATTAGTTATATCTTGGTACATCGTGGTATCCAGGGGTCAGGTATTAATTATATCATGGTACATCGTGGTATCCAGGTGTCAGGTAATAGTTATATCTTGGTACATCATGGTATCCAGGGGTCAGGTATTAGTTATATCTTGGTACATCGTTGGATCCAGGGGTCAGGTATTAGTTATATCATGGTATCCAGGGGTCAGGTATTAGTTATATCATGGTATCCAGGGGTCAGGAAATAGTTATATTGTGGTATCCAGGGGTCAGGTAATAGTTATATCATGGTATCCAGGGGTCAGGTATTAGTTATATCATGGTATCCAGGGGTCAGGTATTAGTTATATCATGGTATCCAGGGGTCAGGTATTAGTTATATCATGGTATCCAGGGGCCAGGAAATAGTTATATTGTGGTATCCAGGGGTCAGGTAATAGTTATATCATGGTATCCAGGGGTCAGGTATTAGTTATATCATGGTATCCAGGGGTCAGGTAGTAGTTATATCATGGTATCCAGGGGTCAGGTAGTGGTTATATCATGGTATCCAGGGGTCAGGTATTAGTTATATCATGGTATCCAGGGGTCAGGTAGTAGTTATATCATGGTATCCAGGGGTCAGGTATTAGTTATATTATGGTATCAAGGGGTCAGGTAGTAGTTATATCATGGTATCCAGGGGTCAGGTAATAGTATTAGTTATATCATGGTATCCACGGGGTCAGGTAATAGTTATTTAATGGTATCCAGGGGTAATAGTTATATCATGGTATCCAGGGGTCAGAAATTAGTTATATCATGGTATCCAGGGGTCAGGTAATAGTTATATCATGGTATCCAGGGGTCAGGTAGTAGTTATATCATGGTATCCAGGGGTCAGGTAGTGGTTATATCATGGTATCCAGGGGTCAGGTATTAGTTATATCATGGTATCCAGGAGTCAGGTAATAGTTATATCATGGTATCCAGGGGTCAGGTAGTAGTTATATCATGGTATCCAAGGGTCAGGTATTAGTTATATTATGGTATCCAGGGGTCAGGTAGTAGTTATATCATGGTATCCAGGGGTCAGGTAATAGTATTAGTTATATCATGGTATCCACGGGGTCAGGTAATAGTTATTTCATGGTATCCAGGGGTAATAGTTATATCATGGTATCCAGGGGTCAGAAATTAGTTATATCATGGTATCCAGGGGTCAGGTAATAGTTATATCATGGTATCCAGGGGTCAGGTAGTAGTTATATCATGGTATCCAGGGGTCAGGTAGTGGTTATATCATGGTATCCAGGGGTCAGGTATTAGTTATATCATGGTATCCAGGAGTCAGGTAATAGTTATATCATGGTATCCAGGGGTCAGGTAGTAGTTATATCATGGTATCCAAGGGTCAGGTATTAGTTATATTATGGTATCCAGGGGTCAGGTAGTAGTTATATCATGGTATCCAGGGGTCAGGTAATAGTATTAGTTATATCATGGTATCCACGGGGTCAGGTAATAGTTATTTCATGGTATCCAGGGGTAATAGTTATATCATGGTATCCAGGGGTCAGAAATTAGTTATATCATGGTATCCAGGGGTCAGGTAATAGTTATATCATGGTATCCAGGGGTCAGGTAATAGTATTAGTTATATAATGGTATCCAGGGGTCAGGTAGTAGTTATATCATGGTATCCAAGGGTCAGATAGTAGTTATATCAAGGTATCCAGGGGTCAGGTAGTAGTTATATCATGGTATCCAGGGGTCAGGTAATAGTATTAGTTATATCATGGTATCCAGGGGTCATGTAGTAGTTATATCATGGTATCTAGGGGTCAGGTAGTAGTTATATAATGGTATCCAGGGGTCAGGTAGTAGTTATATCATGGTATCCAGGGATCAGGTAATAGTTATATCATGGTATCCAGGGGTCAGGTAGTAGTTATATCATGGTATCCAGGGGTCAGGTATTAGTTATATCATGGTATCCAGGGGTCAGGTAATAGTTATATCATGGTATCCTGGGGACAGGTAGTAGTTATATAATGGTATCAAGAGTCAGGTATTAGTTATATCATGGTATCCAGGGGTCAGGTAGTAGTTATACCATGGTATCCAGGGGTCAGGTAATAGTTATATCATGGCATCAGGTAATAGTTACATCATGGTATCCAGGGGTCAGGTAATAGTTATATCATGGTACCCAGGGGTAATAGTTACATCATGGTATCCAGGGGTCAGGTAATAGTTATATCATGGTATCCAGGGGTAATAGTTACATCATGGTATCCAGGGGTCAGGTAGTAGTTATATCATGGTATCCAGGGGTAATAGTTATATCATGGTATCCAGGGGTAATAGTTACATCATGGTATCCAGGGGTCAGGTAGTAGTTATATCATGGTATCCAGGGGTCAGGTAATAGTTATATCATGGTATCCAGGGTTAGTAGTTATATCATGGTATCCAGGGGTCAGGTATTAGTTATATCATGGTATCCAGGGGTAATAGTTATATCATGGTATCCAGGGGTCAGGTAGTAATTATATCATGGTATCCAGGGGTCAGGTAGTAGTTATATCATGGTATCCAGGGGTCAGGTAGTAGTTATATCATGGTATCCAGGGGTCAGGTAGTAGTTATATCATGGTATCCAGGGGTCAGGTAGTAGTTATATCATGGTATCCAGGGTTGGTGATTTGTATTGTTCCTTGCTCTTCCATCCCTCAGGGAGGGAGACATCTTCGTATTAGTAAGTCCACTGACCTGGATATTATTTCTGGTTCATTTACAATCTGCTCCACATCTGCACCTTTCTGCTGGCAGCTACAGTCTCTCTGTCTGTAACCCACAGATACCAGCCACCTGTCTGTCTGCCCCTCTGTCTATAACCCATAGATACCATCCACCTGTCTGTCTGCCCCTCGGTCTGTAACCCATAGATACCATCCACCTGTCTGTCTGTAACCCACAGATACCATCCACCTGTCTGTCTGCCCCTCTGTCTGTAACCCACAGATACCATCCACCTGTCTGTCTGCCCCTCGGTCTGTAACCCATAGATACCATCCACCTGTCTGTCAGTCCCTCTGTCTGTAACCCATAGATACCATCCACCTGTCTGTCAGTCCCTCTGTCTGTAACCCATAGATACCATCCACCTGTCTGTCTGCCCCTCTGTCTGTAACCCATAGATACCATCCACCTGTCTGTCTGTAACCCCCAGATACCCACCACCTGTCCTTCTCTCTCTCTCTCTCTCTCTCTCTCTCTCTCTCTCTCTCTCTCTCTCTCTCTCTCTCTCTCTCTCTCTCTCTGTCTGTTCTTTGTATTTGTTTTCTTCCCATAATACGAGAGTTGGCGTCTGCTTTTTCCACAGTGTTTGTGTTGTAGTAATGTTCCAAAGGCGTGTTGTTTGGTGTCTTCGTGAGGTCAGCTAGTTTCATATCATATCCCAGGTAACAACAGGAAAACAACAACACATTTAGAAAACAGAACTTAACAAAAGGGGAGGTCAGATGTATTTGTCTGGAGTTTCACTGCTGTAATCCACTCACTTTCTATGTTCATATTTACATTAAAAAAAAAAGAAATAAAAGAATAACGATAAACAACATCAAACAGACGACAACAGACGCTAACAACAACAGTAACAATAAGGGCATTGATAACAACATCAACAACAACAACAACAATAATAATAATAATAATTAAAACAAATAATATCTTTGTGTTCTTAGTTAATCATGGCAAGTCAATGTGACTGATCTACATGTATGAACCTCCTGTGTCGTGTGGAACCTCCACTACTCCAAGATAAGTCTATGTCTCTCGTTGTAGCGTTAACGCCTTAGCATTTACTGGGAGTTTCCCCATGGCTCCCCGGTGTCTCGCCGGTTTAGTGCGGCGTGGTTTCCAGCGTAGAGGGGGTTCCTGGAGTGGCGGAGCGGGGTGTGGCGATGGGCGGGGTTCCGGCTGGGCTGCCACCTCCACTAGAGGGCGTAGTGGAGGAGCTGATGGGAGCGGAGGTCTCTGTACCCTGACCCTGACCCTGACCCTGCTGCTGGGCTGCCTGGGAAGCCTGGAGGGTCTGGCCACACACGTGGTGGTGTTTCTCCCAGTCCTTGTGCTGGCAGAAGGAGCCGCAGTAGCGAGCCGTGTTGCAGCCACTGCAGGTCTCGCTCGCCTTCCGCCCGCAGTTCCAACAACTCTACACACAGAGAGTGAGAGAGGAGAGAGAGAGAGAGAGAGAGAGAGAGAGAGAGAGAGAGAGAGAGAGAATTAGTACGATTTGGGATTTGAATAATTTCAATGCTTTGTAATAGGAAAACATTATTTAAAGTCCTTTTAATAAGAACACTGATTTATCAGTGTAGAAAAAAAAGAGCATTTTGCCCTTCACAGGATTTCACAGCGAGCAAATTAGTCTTAAATTAATGTGCATGAAGACAACAAAAGAAAGCAGAAAGAAACAGAAAGCAACCTACAACTGAACTATTGTACACCACCACATCCCACAGAGTGAAACATGAGGACACATTTGTGACAGGTCAGATTGTTCTCCCCAAGTCTGTTTGGTTTTAACTAAGAGTTATACAGCTACTGAGCCATACTCTGGAAGGCTCTCTCCTGAAAAGCTACTGAGCCATACTCTGGAAGGCTCTCTCCTGAACAGCTACTGAGCCATACTCTGGAAGGCTCTCTCCTGAACAGCTACTGAGCCATACTCTGGAAGGCTCTCTCCTGAACAGCTACTGAGCCATACTCTGGAAGGCTCTCTCTTGAACAGCTACTGAGCCATACTCTGGAAGGCTCTCTCCTGAACAGCTACTGAGCCATACTCTGGAAGGCTCTCTCCTGAACAGCTACTGAGCCATACTCTGGAAGGCTCTCTCCTGAACAGCTACTGAGCCATACTCTGGAAGGCTCTCTCCTGAACAGCTACTGAGCCATACTCTGGAAAGCTCTCTCCTAAACAGCTACTGAGCCATACTCTGGAAGGCTCTCTCCTGAACAGCTACTGAGCCATACTCTTGAAGGCTCTCTCCTGAACAGCTACTGAGCCATACTCTGGAAAGCTCTCTCCTAAACAGCTACTGGGCCATACTCTGGAAGGCTCTCTCCTGAACAGCTACTGAGCCATACTCTGGAAAGCTCTCTCTGAACAGCTACTGAGCCATACTCTGGAAAGCTCTCTCCTGAACAGCTACTGAGCCATACTCTGGAAAGCTCTCTCCTAAACAGCTACTGGGCCATACTCTGGAAGGCTCTCTCCTGAACAGCTACTGAGCCATACTCTGGAAAGCTCTCTCCTGAACAGCTACTGAGCCATACTCTGGAAAGCTCTCTCCTGAACAGCTACTGAGCCATACTCTGGAAAGCTCTCTCCTGAACAGCTACTGAGCCATACTCTGGAAAGCTCTCTCCTAAACAGCTACTGAGCCATACTCTGGAAGGCTCTCTCCTGAACAGCTACTGAGCCATACTCTGGAAAGCTCTCTCCTGAACAGCTACTGAGCCATACTCTGGAAGGCTCTCTCCTGAACAGCTACTGAGCCATACTCTGGAAAGCTCTCTCCTAAACAGCTACTGAGCCATACTCTGGAAGGCTCTCTCCTGAACAGCTACTGAGCCATACTCTGGAAAGCTCTCTCCTGAACAGCTACTGAGCCATACTCTGGAAGGCTCTCTCCTGAACAGCTACTGAGCCATACTCTGGAAGGCTCTCTCCTGAACAGCTACTGAGCCATACTCTGGAAAGCTCTCTCCTAAACAGCTACTGAGCCATACTCTGGAAGGCTCTCTCCTGAACAGCTACTGAGCCATACTCTGGAAAGCTCTCTCCTAAACAGCTACTGAGCCATACTCTGGAAGGCTCTCTCCTGAACAGCTACTGAGCCATACTCTGGAAAGCTCTCTCCTAAACAGCTACTGAGCCATACTCTGGAAGGCTCTCTCCTGAACAGCTACTGAGCCATACTCTGGAAAGCTCTCTCCTAAACAGCTACTGAGCCATACTCTGGAAAGCTCTCTCCTGAACAGCTACTGAGCCATACTCTGGAAAGCTCTCTCCTAAACAGCTACTGAGCCATACTCTGGAAGGCTCTCTCCTGAACAGCTACTGAGTCATACTCTGGAAAGCTCTCTCCTAAACAGCTACTGAGCCATACTCTGGAAAGCTCTTTTCTAAACAGCTACTGAGCCATACTCTGGAAGGCTCTCTCTTGAACAGCTACTGAGCCATACTCTGGAAAGCTCTCTCCTGAACAGCTACTGAGCCATACTCTGGAAAGCTCTTTTCTAAACAGCTACTGAGCCATACTCTGGAAGGCTCTCTCTTGAACAGCTACTGAGCCATACTCTGGAAGGCTCTCTCCTAAACAGCTACTGAGCCATACTCTGGAAGGCTCTCTCCTGAACAGCTACTGAGCCATACTCTGGAAATCTCTCTCCTAAACAGCTACTGAACCATACTCTGGAAAGCTCTTTCCTAAACAGCTACTGAGCCATACTCTGGAAGGCTCTCTCTTGAACAGCTACTGAGCCATGCTCTGGAAAGCTCTCTCCTGAACAGCTACTGAGCCATACTCTGGAAAGCTCTTTCCTAAACAGCTACAGAGCCATACTCTGGAAGGCTCTCTCCTAAACAGCTACTGAGCCATACTCTGGAAGGCTCTCTCCTGAACAGATACTGAGCCATACTCTGGAAATCTCTCTCCTAAAGAGCTACTGAACCATACTCTGGAAAGCTCTTTCCTAAACAGCTACTGAGCCAAACTCTGGAAGGCTCTCTCCTGAACAGCTACTGATCCATACTCTGGAAAGCTCTTTCCTAAACAGCTACTGAGCCATACTCTGGAAGGCTTTCTCCTAAACATGGCTGTACACAAGTAGAGTCAGATGTGGGCTGAGCGGTGAGTGTTGGTTTCCATGCTAACTGATTAAACGCTGCATTTAGGACCCTTATATAGTGATCAGTAAGTCCCTCCACAACATCCTCCTCGGCAGAATTGGTACCACCTTTCCAAACACAATCTGGGGGAAAGGGGAAGAGAGCGAAAGAGAGAGCAAAAGACTCTTGCGTGGCCGTGTACTCTTGAAACTGGTGTAGGCAATATCCTGTTTAGTGTCTCCTCATGGAATGGATGTAGGCTATATCCTGTTTAGAGTCTCCTCTTGGAACTAATGTAGGCTATATCCTGTTTAGTGTCTCCTCTTGGAACTGGTGTAGGCAATATCCTGTTTAGTGTCTCCTCTTGGAATGGATGTAGGCTATATCCTGTTTAGAGTCTCCTCTTGGAACTAATGTAGGCTATATCCTGTTTAGTGTCTCCTCTTGGAACTGGTGTAGGCAATATCCTGTTTAGTGTCTCCTCTTGGAACTGGTGTAGGCTATATCCTGTTGAGAGTCCTCTTGGAACTGGTGTAGGCTATATCCTGTTTAGTGTCTCCTCTTGGAACTGGTGTAGGCAATATCCTGTTTAGTGTCTCCTCTTGGAACTGGTGTAGGCAATATCCTGTTTAGTGTCTCCTCTTGGAACTGGTGTAGGCTATATCCTGTTTAGAGTCTCCTCTTGGAACTGGTGTAGGCTATATCCTGTTTAGTGTCTCCTCTTTGAACTGGTTTAGGCTATATCCTGTTTAGTGTCTCCTCTTGGAACTGGTGTAGGCTATATCCTGTTTAGTGTCTCCTCTTGGAACTGGTGTAGGCAATATCCTGTTTAGTGTCTCCTCTTGGAACTGGTGTAGGCTATATCCTGTTTAGAGTCTCCTCTTGGAACTGGTGTAGGCTATATCCTGTTTAGTGTCTCCTCTTGGAACTGGTGTAGGCTATATCCTGTTTAGTGTCTCCTCTTGGAACTGGTGTAGGCTATATCCTGTTTAGTGTCTCCTCTTGGAACTGGTGTAGGCAATATCCTGTTTAGTGTCTCCTCTTGGAACTGGTGTAGGCAATATCCTGTTTTGAGTCTCCTCTTGGAACTGGTGTAGGCTATATCCTGTTTAGTGTCTCCTCTTGAAGCTAATGTAGGCTATATCCTGTTTAGAGTCTCCTCTTGAAACTGGTGTAGGCAATATCCTGTTTGGTGTCTCCTCTTGGAACTGGTGTAGGCTATATCCTGTTTGGTGTCTCCTCTTGGAACTGGTGTAGGCTATATCCTGTTTAGTGTCTCCTCTTGGAACTGGTGTAGGCTATATCCTGTTTAGTGTCTCCTCTTAGAACTGGTGTAGGCAATATCCTGTTTAGTCTCCTCTTGGAACTGGTGTAGGTTATATCCTGTTTAGTGTCTCCTCTTGGAACTGGTGTAGGCTATATCTTGTTTAGTGTCTCCTCTTGGAACTGGTGTAGGCTATATCCTGTTTAGTGTCTCCTCTTGGAACTGGTGTAGGCTATATCCTGTTTAGTGTCTCCTCTTGGAACTGGTGTAGGCTATATCCTGTTTAGTGTCTCCTCTTAGAACTGGTGTAGGCTATATCCTGTTTAGTGTCTCCTCTTGAAGCTAATGTAGGCTATATCCTGTTTAGAGTCTCCTCTTGAAACTGGTGTAGGCAATCCTGTGTGGAACTGTTGTAGGCTATATCCTGTTTAGTGTCTCCTCTTGGAACTGGTATAGGCTATATCCTGTTTAGTGTCTCCTTTGGAACAGGTGTAGGCTATATCCTGTTTAGAGTCTCCTCTTGGAACTGGTGTAGGCTATATCCTGTTTAGAGTCTCCTCTTGAAACTAATGTAGGCTATATCCTGTTCGGTGTCTCCTCTTGGAACTGGTGTAGGCTATATCCTGTTTAGTGTCTCCTCTTGGAACTGGTGTAGGCTATATCCTGTTTGGTGTCTCCTCCTGGAACTGGTGTAGGCTATATCCTGTTAAGTGTCTCCTCTTGGAACTGGTGTAGGCTATATCCTGTTTAGTGTCTCCTCTTGGAACTGGTGTAGGCTATATCCTGTTTAGTGTCTCCTCTTGAAGCTAATGTAGGCTATATCCTGTTTAGAGTCTCCTCTTGGAACTAGTGTAGGCTATATGCTGTTCGGTGTCTCCTCTTGGAACTGGTGTAGGCAATATCCTGTTTAGTGTCTCCTCTTGGAACTGGTGTAGGCTATATCCTGTTTAGAGTCTCCTCTTGGAACTGGTGTAGGCTATATTCTGTTTAGTGTCTCTTCTTGGAACTGGTGTAGGCTATAACCTGTTTGGTGTCTCCTCTTGGAACTGGTGTAGGCTATATCCTTTTTAGTGTCTCCTCTTGGAACTGGTGTAGGCTATATCCTGTTTTGGTTGTCTCCTCTTGGAACTGGTGTAGGCTATATCCTGTTTAGTGTCTCCTCTTGGAACTGGTGTAGGCTATATCCTGTTTAGTGTCTCCTCTTGGAACTGGTGTAGGCTATATCCTGTTTGGTGTCTCCTCTTGGAACTGGTGTAGGCTATATCCTGTTTGGTGTCTCCTCTTGGAACTGGTGTAGGCAATATCCTGTTTAGTGTCTCCTCTTGGAACTGGTGTAGGCTATATCCTGTTTAGTCTCCTCTTGGAACTGGTGTAGGCTATATTCTGTCTAGTGTCTCTTCTTGGAACTGGTGTAGGCTATATCCTGTTTGGTGTCTCCTCTTGGAACTGGTGTAGGCTATATCCTGTTTAGTGTCTCCTCTTGGAACTGGTGTAGGCTATATCCTGTTTGGTGTCTCCTCTTAGGACTGGTGTAGGCAATATCCTGTTTAGTGTCTCCTCTTGGAACTGGTGTAGGCTATATCCTGTTTTGTGTCTCCTCTTGGAACTGGTGTAGGCTATATCCTGTTTAGAGTCTCCTCTTGGAACTGGTGTAGGCTATATCCTGTTTAGTGTCTCTTCTTGGAACAGGTGTAGGCTATATCCTGTTTAGAGTCTCCTCTTGGAACTGGTGTAGGCATTCTGGTATAATACATCTATACTAAATACATTCTGGTATAATACATCTATAATAAATACATTCTGGTATAATACATCTATAATAAATACATTCTGGTATAATACATCTATAGTAAATACATTATGGTACATAGTAGATCAATAATAAATAGATTCTGGTATAATACATCTATAATAAATAGATTCTGGTACATAGTAGATATATAATACACTCTTGTACATAGTAAATCAATAAAGTGTGTCCTACCTCGCTGGAGTCCTCCTGCTGGTTGATGACAGTCAGTGCGTCCTCCGCTGCCTGTCTCTTGGCCTCTGCCACCGTACGCTCCATCTTGGACCGTTCCGAGCTGATCATCTGATGGGCCTTCCTCTCCGCCTCTGAAACCGCCTTCTGGAGCTCTGACATGGCCTGGCGCTTCACGTCGTTCACAGCCTCTTCTGAAACACATTCAGAGATATCATCAAGGACCCAATCAGCACCCTACCACCTAACCCTAACCCCCTAAACACTAGCCCCTAACCCTAACCCTAACCCCCTACCCCTAACCTACCCTAGCCCTACATTATTAAAGACATTTAATGAGCCCAATCCCAAATGGTTGTACCGTTATCCAATACATATGCAGTATATGTGGTGTCATACGTTATCTAAAACATACTGTATATAATGATATAGGCTACTGCACATTACACAGCACAGAAGAACATAACCCCCTAAACACTATTGTCATTCAAAAGCATATGAAGCATGTAAATACCCCTGTCTGGATTTGATTAGAGATTTGATCTAAAATTCAAGTCTGATGCTACTTGAGTAGAATTTAATTAGCACTACATTAAAGACATTTTATGAGCACTACATTAAAGACATTTAATGAGCCTTACATTACAGACATTTAATGAGCCCTACATTAAAAACATTTTATGAGCTCTACATTAAAGACATTTAATGAGCCCTACATTAAATACATTTAATGAACCCTACATTAAAGACATTTTATGAGCACTACATTATTAAGGACATTTAATGAGGCCTACATAAAAGAAATGTAATGAGCCCTACATAAAAGACATTTAATGAGCCCTACATTTAAGACATTTAATGAGCCCAAGCCCAAATGATTGTGCCGTTATTCAATACATATGCAGTATATGTGATGTCATACATTATCAAAAACATACTGTATATTATGATATAGTCTACTGCACATTACACACCACAGAAGAACATAACAGGCCATAGATATATTATGATATAGTCTACTGCACATTACACACCACAGAAGAACATAGCAGGCCATAGATATATTATGATATAGTCTACTGCACATTACACACCACAGAAGAACATAACAGACCATAGATATATTATGATATAGGCTACTGCACATTACACACCACAGAAGAACATAACAGGCCATAGATATATTATGATATAGTCTACTGCACATTACACACCACAGAAGAACATAGCAGGCCATAGATATATTATGATATAGTCTACTGCACATTACACACCACAGAAGAACATAACAGACCATAGATGTATCTAGCTATATGCTCTCTAGGGTAAATAAATGAAACTAGCTCCAGTAGGCTAGTCTTTTTGAGTGTGGACTGTATTGCTGTACTGTATTGTATTCTACTGTATTATATGGACTGGAATTAAGCACATCTTCCAAACTATAATAAAGCAAGGAGAGAATATGCGATTCTGGTGCAGCACATGCAGCCTACAAAGTTACAAGTATTGGCTTGCGAATCTGATTTTAATTTGGAAATATAATAGAGCCTATTTGTATAATAGGCTGACGCATACATTTGAAGTCAGAAGTTTACATCCACTTAGGTTGGAGTCATTAAAACCCGTTTTCAACCACTCCACACATTTCTTGCTAACAAACTATAGTTTTGGGAAGTCGGTTAGTACATCTACTTTGTGTATGACTCAAGTCATTTTTCCATCAATTGTTTACAGACAGATTATTTCACTTATAATTCACTGTGTCACAATTCCAGTGGGCCAGAAGTTTACATACACTAAGTTGACTGTGCCTTTAAACAGCTTGGAAAATTCCAGAAAGTGATGTCATGGCTTTAGAAGATTCTGATAGGCTAATTGACATCATTTGAGTCAATTTGAGGTGTACCTGTGCATGTATTTCAAGGCCTACCTTCAAACTCAGTGCCTCTTTGCTTGACATCATGGGAAAATCAAAAGAAATCAGCCAAGATTCAGAAAAAAATGGTAGACCTCCACAAGTCTGGTTCATCCTTGTGAGCAATTTCCAAATGCCTGAAGGTACCACGTTCATCTGTACAAAAAATAGTACGCAAGTATAAACACCATGGGACCACACAGCCGTCATACCGCTCAGGAAGGAGACGCGATCTGGCTCTTAGAGATGAACGCACTTTGGTGCGAAAAGTGCAAATCAATCCCAGAACAACAGCAAAGGACCTTGTGAAGATGCTGGAGGAAACAGGTACAAAAGTATCTATATCCACAATAAAACAAGTCCTAAATCGACATAACCTGAAAGGCCGCTCATCAAGGAGAAAGCCACTGCTCCAAAACCGCCAAAAGACTACGGTTTGCAACTGCACATGGGGACAAAGATTGTACTTTTTGGAGAAATGCCCTCTGGTCTGATGAAACAAAAATAGAATTGTTTGGCCATAATGAACATTGTTATGTTAGGAGGAAAAAGGGGGAGGCTTGCAAGCTGAAGAACATCCCAACCGTGAAGCATGGGGATGGTAGCATCATGTTGTGGGGGTGCTTTGCTGCAGGAGGGACTGGTGCACTTCACAAAATAGATGGCATCATGAGGAAGGAAAATTATGTGGATACTTCCAAAGCATACTTTGGAAGCATACTTCCAAAGTTGTGGCAAAATGGCTTAAGGACAACAAAGTTAAGATGTTGGAGTGGCCATCACAAAGCGCTGACCTCAAATTTCTGAGCAGAACTGAAAAAGCGAACGATCAAGGAGGCCTACAAACCTGACAACGTTACACCAGCTCTGTCAGGAGGAATGGGCCAAAATTCACCCAACTTATTGTGGGAAGCTTGTGGAAGGCTACCAGAAACATTTGACACAAGTTAAACAATTTAAAGGCAATGCTACCAAATACTAATTGAGTGTATGTAAACTTCTGACCCACTGGGAATGTGATGAAAGAAATAAAAGCTGAAATAATTCATTCTCTCTACTATTCATTCTGACATTTCACATTCTTAAAATAAAGTGGTGATCCTAACTGACCTGAGACCGGGAATTTTTACTGGGATTAAATGTCAGGAATTGTGAAAAACTGTATTTAAATGTATTTGGCTAAAGACGTATGTAAAATTCTGACTTCAACTGTACATACCTTTCATAAGATTTCCCCTAATGTTATTAGCCGTCCTCCTACTTCTCTCTCTACTGTTGCTTTATTCCTTCCTCACTTTCAACAGTTAAATGAAATACGTTTTGTTGTCCTTATCTTCATCATTCCAATGACATCCGTAAATAATATAGGACTAGAATTAGATGCAGACGGCTTTCACTTCTCTTCACCAACATTGAATGGTTATGGGTCTGAATTAATAACTGCTATAGTCTACCACCATCTGAATGGTTATGGGTCTGAATTAATAACTGCTATAGTCTACCGCCATCTGAATGGTTATGGGTCTGAATTAATAACTGCTATAGTCTACCACCATCTGAATGGTTATGGGTCTGAATTAATAACTGCTATAGTCTAACCACCATCTGAATGGTTATGGGTCTGAATTAATAACTGCTAACCTACCACCATCTGAATGGTTATGGGTCTGAATTAATAACTGCTAACCTACCACCATCTGAATGGTTATGGGTCTGAATTAATAACTGCTATAGCCTACCACCATCTGAATGGTTATGGGTCTGAATTAATAACTGCTATAGCCTACCACCATCTGAATGGTTATGGGTCTGAATTAATAACTGCTATAGTCTACCACCATCTGAATGGTTATGGGTCTGAATTAATAACTGCTATAGTCTACCACCATCTGAATGGTTATGGGTCTGAATTAATAACTGCTATAGCCTACCACCATCTGAATGGTTATGGGTCTGAATTAATAACTGCTATAGTCTACCCCCATCTGAATGGTTATGGGTCTGAATTAATAACTGCTATAGTCTACCACCATCTGAATGGTTATGGGTCTGAATGAATAACTGCTATAGCCTACCACCATCTGAATGGTTATGGGTCTGAATTAATAACTGCTATAGTCTACCACCATCTGAATGGTTATGGGTCTGAATTAATAACTGCTATAGTCTACCACCATCTGAATGGTTATGGGTCTGAATGAATAACTGCTATAGCCTACCACCATCTGAATGGTTATGGGTCTGAATTAATAACTGCTATAGTCTACCGCCATCTGAATGGTTATGGGTCTGAATTAATAACTGCTATATTCTACCCCCATCTGAATGGTTATGGGTCTGGATTAATAACTGCTATAGTCTACCACCATCTGAATGGTTATGGGTCTGAATTAATAACTGCTATAGTCTACCACCATCTGAATGGTTATGGGTCTGAATTAATAACTGCTATAGTCTACCACCATCTGAATGGTTATGGGTCTGAATTAATAACTGCTATAGTCTACCACCATCTGAATGGTTATGGGTCTGAATGAATAACTGCTATAGCCTACCACCATCTGAATGGTTATGGGTCTGAATTAATAACTGCTATAGTCTACCGCCATCTGAATGGTTATGGGTCTGAATTAATAACTGCTATATTCTACCCCCATCTGAATGGTTATGGGTCTGGATTAATAACTGCTATAGTCTACCACCATCTGAATGGTTATGGGTCTGAATTAATAACTGCTATAGTCTACCACCATCTGAATGGTTATGGGTCTGAATTAATAACTGCTATAGCCTACCACCATCTGAATGGTTATGGGTCTGAGTAAATAACTGCTACAGCCTACCACCATCTGAATGGTAATGGGTCTGAATTAATAACTGCTATAGCCTATTGCCAACGCGCGTTCTCTCTTCTTTCAAACCGCCAGTGAGTTCCATAGGCTGCTGTTTTTTAACATTCAGCAAACGAGAGCTTGCGTCCCTCTTCCAATACATGCCAAAAAAATAATAATGTTCAGCGAGATATTGTAGTCTAGCTTTTCCTGCATGGGACTCCAGGAGCGTTATTAAAGGAGAGAGGCCAACGGAACACAGGTGCTTACGGATTGCGCAAGAGACAGAGGCTCTGAGTTAGAAGCTTATAATGCGTAACCCTATCATTCATTAGCTCAATATAAGGCTAATACTGCATATAATTTATTACGTGAAAGAGGAAGGACATCTAGAAGAGGATGATCTATTTCTGATGCAATTTGAATGGAGTGTTGACGGAGAGAGAGGAAGACCGCCAAAGAGAGCTCACGCTTGCACTGATTTAAAACAACGATATTTGACTGTTTTAAAACTCTGCAGCTGCAATACAATAATAATAATAATAATCTTTTCAGATAAAAAATAAGGTTAATAAGGATAATAAATACCCCCAAAAATTAGAAGCGCATTCGGTTCTTGTACTAAATCAAATCAAATTTTATTTGTCACATACACATGGTTAGCAGATGTTAATGCTGTAGCATAGGCTTTTCTGCAGCATAGGCTGTAGCATAGGCTTTTCTGCAGGAATTGTAGGCCTACCTGTCATGAGAAAAAAAGTCACCATGATGAGATGATAGGTCTACATTCATTGTGATCTGTGCTCCACCCTGAGATGGGCTGTCCCTCTCCACCCTGAGTATTGATTCATTATGCAGAGGCCGTAGAGAAGCCAGATTTAGACATCGCATATCATTTAACAGTTCCATTTGAAGTCATGCTGTTCTTATAAATAATGTATTATAATTTACCAGTTTCTCGCAGTTATTTATCCAGGAAAAGGCAGTGGTTTTGGGTGGTATATTTGAGTAAATCTCGCTCGCCCACACGACGCCATACAACCTGTCTGCCATCTGCCCAGTCCCGGGATTCATCCGCGACTTCTCTAGTGTGCAAGTGGCCATCGAAGGTGAGCATTTGCCCACTAAAGTTGGTTACGACGCCGAACTGTAGTCCGGTCAGGACCCTGGTGAGGACGACGAACAGATGAGCTTCCCTGAGACGGTTTCTGAGAGTTTGTGCAGAAATTCTTCGGTTGTGCAAAACCCACGGTTTCATCAGCTGTCCGGGTGGTTGGTCTCAGACCATCCTGCAGGGGAAGAAGCCGGATGTGGAGGTCCTGGGTTGGCACGGTTACACGTGGTCTACGGTTCTGAGCCCGGTTGGATGTACTGCCAAATTCTCTAAAACGACTTTGGAGGCGGCTTATGGTAGAGAAGTGTACATTAAATTAACTGGCAACCGCTCTGGTGGACATTCCTGCAGTCAGCATGACAATTGCACGCTCCCTCAAAACTTCAGAAATCTGTGGCGTTGTGTGACAAAACTGGATGGATTATCTTGGCAAAGGAGAAATGCTCACTTAACAGGGATGTAAACAAATTTGTGCACAGCATTTGAGAGAAATAAGATTTTTGTGGGTATGGAAGATTTCTGGGATCTTTTATTTCAACTCATGACCGTGGGACCTGTCACGACTTCCACCGACGGTGGCTTCTCTGCCTGTTCGGGCGGCGTTCGGCGGTCGTCGTCACCGGCCTATAAGCTGCCACCGACCCCCTTTTCCTTTCCGTTGATTTTTCTGTACCTGTTCCTTGTTTGTGGTTTTTGTTAGGGCTATTTAAGCCGGTTAGGCCCGCCTCCTTTTTTGTGCGGGCTTGTTTTCTGTTTTGTCGGTGGACTGTTGGTTGTATGTTTCTCTTGCTGTGTTCGGTGTCCTGTTTTGGGCCGCTCTTCTGTATAGTTCGCCTGTTGTTTTGGCGTTTGACATTTTACGCACCGCAATAGAGTCGGTTTCCTGATCCTCTGCTCTCTGCGCCTGACTCCGCACCCACCACTCCTAGCCGTGTGACAGGACCACACTTTACATGTCGCGTTTATATATATTTTTTTCTTCTTCAGTATAAGTGAAAAGAGTGGAGATCCTTTTTCCATCAAGTAACAATACAATATATCATGTGAGTTATCCTAGCAGACCTATGACTTTATAAAGTAGACTTTCATAAAGAACGATCCGCAGTGAGCTAATTTCACTGTAGGCTTATTATTGTCTAATTACTTTCCATATGCAAGACTAATTACTATACTCTTTTAAAAAAAATAAAGTAGTTGTGTGACGTTTAATTGGTTTGATCCACTAGAGAGAGGCTGCACGATGTCTGGGTTTACAGTACACGCATACATAATTGGAAAATTAAAGTGCACTGATGATTTCTGCGTTTGATAAAGACGAGTAGTCAACACGAAAATCCAAACATTTGATGCTTTTGTTTAGGCTTTTCACTGTATTCCATATTAGGTCATTTATCAGGTCATCCTTTGTATATTTATTTAAATTTCAATGTAAAAGATGCTCATTAGGCGCTGGCACGTTCTCTAGGCTTAAACATGTGGGTGGTAAATTTAACGTCAGAAGCGAGACGGCGGCGATTTTTTGTTTGCCTACATCAAGGCTGTAACTTGACTAATTGTGTATGCAAATCAGGCAATTTATATTTAAATTATGCATTTCTATTGTGCTCCCAACAGCACAGCAGAGTAGGAGGAGGAGAGGAGAGGGGCGGAGAGGAGAGGAGGACCAGAGGAGGAGGAGGGGAGGAGGAGGAGGATAGGAGGAGGAGGAGGAGGAGGAGGAGGAGGAGGAAGAGGAAGAGGAGGAGGAGGAGGAGGAAAAGGAGGGTTAGGGGACGAGGACCAGAGGAGGAGGGGAGGAGGAGGAGGATAGGAGGAGGAGAGGAAGAGGAGGAGGGGACGAGGAGGAGGAGGAGGAAGAGAGGAAGAGGAGGGCACGAAGAGGAGGAAAATGAGGGTTAGGGGACGAGGACCAGAGGAGGAGGGGAGGAGGAGGACATTGTGCATGGCGTGTGTGTGTGTGTGTGTGTGTGTGTGTGTGTGTGTGTGTGCGTGCGTGCGTGCGTGCGCGTGCGTGCGTGTGTGTGCGTGTGTGTGTGTCTGAATGTTTATCACCGCCTGAACACGTTTCATTCCGCTCCAACAGATGTGTTGGGTGCCAGTCCTCCGTTGTATAAAATCCTCTATAGGAATCACAGGGCCGTGAAAAGGTATTTACCCCCTTTTCTAATGTTCTCTACTTCTGCACATTTTTGATACTGATCTTCAACCAAAACCACATTTTAGATAAAGGGAACCAGAGTGAACAAATAACACAAGAATTACATACTTACATACAATGTCCCTGTGTGAAAAAACGAATTGTCCCCTTTTACACTCAATAACTGGTTGTGCCACCTTTAGCTGCAATGACTCCAACCAAACGCAAATGACTCCAACCAAACGCAAATGACTCCAACCAAACGCAAATGACTCCAACCAAACGCAAATGACTCCAACCAAACGCAAATGACTCCAACCAAACGCAAATGACTCCAACCAAACGCAAATGTCGCTGAATTACAGCAGTTCTGCATGCAAAATTCCTCCACAGCGACGTGAGAGACTTTTCAACAACTGCAGGAAGTGTTTGGTTGCAGTCAAAATATGCAAAATTTTAGAAATAAGAAACGTCCCTGTACGTCTCCGCTGGATAAATGGTAGTGAACCTAACACTCTCAAAAAGAACGTATTATTTAGAGGGGAAGATAAGAAAAATATAATGTATTTTGAAGATGCCACCAATGTAATTCAATGTTTTTAGAGATCATAAGTGTGATTCATTCATAAAACTGTAAGAGAAAAAGGGTTCCAAAAGGGTTCTTCGACTGTCCCCATAGAAGAACCCCTTTTAGTTCCAGAAAGAACCCTTTTTGGTTCCAGGTAGAACCCTTTTTGGTTCCAGGTAGAACCCTTTTTGGTTCCAGGTAGAACCCTTTTTGGTTCCAGGTAGAACCTTTTTGGGTTACATGTAGAACCCTCTTTGTAAAAGGTTACTTACTGACACTGATCAGGCTGGACAGACCAGCTACTTACTGACACTGATCAGCCAGGACAGACCAGCTACTTACTGACACTGATCAGGCTGGACAGACCAGCTACTTACTGACACTGATCAGGCTGGACAGGCCAGCTACTTACTGACACTGATCAGGCTGGACAGACCAGCTACTTACTGACACTGATCAGCCAGGACAGACCAGATACTTACTGACACTGATCAGCCAGGACAGACCAGCTACTTACTGACACTGCTCAGGCTGGACAGACCAGCTACTTACTGACACTGATCAGGCTGGACAGACCAGCTACTTACTGACACTGATCAGGCTGGACAGACCAGTTACTTACTGACACTGATCAGCCAGGACAGACCAGATACTTACTGACACTGATCAGCCAGGACAGACCAGCTACTTACTGACACTGATCAGGCTGGACAGACCAGCTACTTACTGACACTGATCAGGCTGGACAGACCAGCTACTTACTGACACTGATCAGCCAGGACAGACCAGCTACTTACAGACACTGATCAGGCTGGACAGACCAGCAACTTACTGACACTGATCAGGCTGGACAGACCAGCTACCTACTGACACTGATCAGCCAGGACAGACCAGCTACTTACAGACACTGATCAGGCTGGACAGACCAGCTACTTACTGACACTGATCAGGCTGGACAGACCAGCTACTTACTGACACTGATCAGGCTGGACAGACCAGCTACTTACTGACACTGATCAGTCTGGACAGACCAGCTACTTACTGACACTGATCAGCCAGGACAGACCAGCTACTTATTGACACTGATCAGCCAGGACTGACCAGCAACTTACTGACACTGATCAGGCTGGACAGACCAGCTACTTACTGACACTGATCAGGCTGGACAGACCAGCTACTTACTGACACTGATCAGCCAGGACAGACCAGCTACTTACTGACACTGATCAGCCAGGACAGACCAGCTACTTACTGACACTGATCAGCCAGGACAGACCAGCGACTTAATGACACTGATCATGTGTATGAGAGAGAGAGAGGGAGGGAGGGAGGGAGGGAGGGAGGGAGGGAGGGAGGGAGGGAAAGATGCTCACCGGCTTTCTTCCAGATCTCTTCAGGTACGTATCCGGTCGTCACTGGTCTGTTGAGAATCTCCTGGTGAATCTCTGGAAGACAGACACACAGCCCAGTCAACTAGTAGACAGACACACAGCCCAGTCAACTAGTAGACAGACACACAGCCCAGTCAACTAGCAGACAGACACACAGCCCAGTCAACTAGCAGACAGACAGACAGCCCAGTCAACTAGCAGACAGACACACAGCCCAGTCAACTAGTAGACAGACACACAGCCCAGTCAACTAGCAGACAGACACACAGCCCAGTCAACTAGCAGACAGACACACAGCCCAGTCAACTAGCAGACAGACACACAGCCCAGTCAACTAGCAGACAGACACACAGCCCCAGTCAACTAGCAGACAGACACACAGCCCAGTCAACTAGCAGACAGACACACAGCCCAGTCAACTAGCAGACAGACACACAGCCCCAGTCAACTAGCAGACAGACACACAGCCCAGTCAACTAGCAGACAGACACACAGCCCAGTCAACTAGTAGACAGACACACAGCCCAGTCAACTGGTAGACAGACACACAGCCCAGTCAACTAGTAGACAGACACACAGCCCAGTCAACTAGTAGACAGACACACAGCCCAGTCAACTAGTAGACAGACACTCAGCCCAGTCAACTAGCAGACAGACAGACAGCCCAGTCAACTAGCAGACAGACACACAGCCCAGTCAACTAGTAGACAGACACACAGCCCAGTCAACTAGTAGACAGTGATAAAACACACAGCAGTAAAAGGTACGTTACTATACTATAATGTAGATCGTTTTACCTGTAGTGTAGTTATCCTGTCCTGTAGGACTCTGCCCTCTGCTCTGGGTCCTGCTGGCTCCTTTCTTCAGGTCCTCTGCGTCGCTGTATCGTCTGATCCAGTAGTTAAGCTCCTCCCTGTCGGCCTCCTGGCAGCGCCGCAGCACGGTGAGAGAACGCCTCGTCTTCTCCACCATGTCCATGATGCAGTTCAGCAGCTGAGGAGGGGGAAGGCGCTGAGTGAAGCACCATAGACACCACAGACAATATGTTCTAAATCTATAACCAGCACCACAGACAATATGTTCTATATTTACAACCAGCACCACAGACAATATATTCTATATTTACAACCAGCACCACAGACAATATATTATATATTTATAACCAGCACCACAGACAATGTTATATATTTATAACCAGCACCACAGACAATATGTTCTATATTTATAACCATCACCACAGACAATATGTTCTATATTTACAACCAGCACCACAGACAATATATTCTATATTTACAACCAGCACCACAGACAATATATTATATATTTATAACCAGCACCACAGACAATGTTATATATTTATAACCAGCAAAACAGACAATATGTTCTATATTTATAACCATCACCACAGACAATATGTTCTATATTTATAACCAGCACCACAGACAATATGTTCTATATTTAAAATCTGCGTCACAGACAATATGTTATATATTTAACACCAGCAAAACAGACAATATATTCTATATTTATAAACAGCACCACAGACAATATGTTCTATATTTATAAACAGCACCACAGACAATATGTTATATATTTATAACCAGCACCACAGACAATAACTTATATATTAATAACCAGCACCACAGACAATATGTTCTATATTGATATCAGCAAAACAGACAATATGTTCCATATTTATAACCAGCACCACAGATAATATGCTCTATATTTATAGCCAGCACCACAGACAATATGTTCTATATTTATAACCATCCCCACAGACAATACGTTCAATATTTATAACCATCACCACAGACAATATGTTATATATATATAAGCAGCACCACAGACAATATGCTCTATATTTATAACCATCACCACAGACAATATGTTCTATATTTATAACCAGCACCACAGACAATATGCACTATATTTATAACCATCACCACAGACAATATGTTCTATATTTATAACCAGCACCACAGACAATATGTTATATATTTATAACCATCACCACAGACAACATGTTCTATATTTATAACCAGCACCACAGACAATATGTTCTATATTTATAACCAGCACCACCGACAATATGTTCTATATTTATAACCAGGACCACATACAATATGTTCTAAATGTATAACCAGCACCGCAGACAATATGTTCTAAATCTATAACCTGCACCACAGACAATATGTTATATATTTATAACCAGCAAAACAGACAATATGTTCTATATTTATAAACAGCACCACAGACAATATGTTCTATATTTATAAACAGCACCACAGACAATATGTTATATATTTATAACCAGCACCACAGACAATAACTTATATATTAATAACCAGCACCACAGACAATATGTTCTATATTGATATCAGCAAAACAGACAATATGTTCCATATTTATAACCAGCACCACAGATAATATGCTCTATATTTATAGCCAGCACCACAGACAATATGTTCTAAATCTATAACCAGTACCTCAGACAATATATTCTATATTTGTATCCAGCACCACAGACAATATGTTCTATATTTATAACCAGCACCACAGACAATATGGTCTATATTTATAACCAGGACCACAGACAATATGTTATATATTTATAACCAGGACCAAAGACAATATGTTCTAAATCTATAACCAGTACCTCAGACAATATATTCTATATTTGTATCCAGCACCACAGACAATATGTTCTTTATTTATAACCAGCACCACAGACAATATGTTCTAAAGCTATAAAAAACACCACAGACAACATGTTATATATTTATTACCAGCACCACAGACGATATGTTCTATATTTTAACCAGCACCACAGACAATTGTATTCTATATTTATAACCAGCACCACAGACAATATGTTATATATTTATAACCAGGACAACAGACAGTATGTTTTAAAAATCTATAACCAGCACAGCAGACAATATGTTCTAAATCTATAACCAGCACCACAAACAATATGTTCTATATTTATAACCAGGACCACAGACAGTATGTTCTAAATCTATAACAAGCACCACAGACAATATGTTATATATTTATAACCAGCACCGCAGACAATATGTTCTAAATCTATAACCAGCACCACAAACAATATGTTCTATATTTACAACCAGCAACCATAGGTGCTATGTTCTATATTTACAACCAGCACCACAGGCACTATGTTATATATTTATAACCTGCACCACAGACAATATGTTATATATTTAAAACCAGCACCACTGACAATATGCTCTATATTTATAACCAACACCACAGACAATATGTTATATATTTATAACCAATACCACAGACAATATTTACTATATTTATAACCAGCACCACAGACTATAACTTATATATTTATAACCAGCACCACAGACAATATATTCTATATTTCTTTCAGCAAAACAGACAATATGTTCTATTTTTATAACCAGCACCACAGACAATATGTTCCATATTTATACCTATCACCACAGACAGTATGTTCTATATTTATAACCAGCACCACAGACAATATGTTTTATATGTATAACCAGGACCGAAGACATTATGTTCTATATTTATATCAGCAAAACAGACAATATGTTCTATATTTATAACCAGCACCACAGACAATATGTTCTATATTTATATCAGCAAAACAGACAATATGTTCTATATTTATAACCAGCACCACAGACAATATGTTAAATATTTATAACCTGCACCAAAGACAATAATTTATATATTTATAACCATCACCACAGACAATGTTATATATTTATAACCATCACCACAGACAATATGCTCTATATTTATAACCATCACCACAGAAAATATGTTAAATATTTATAACCTGCACCAAAGACAATAAGTTATATATTTATAACCATCACCACAGACAATGTTATATATTTATAACCATCACCACAGACAATATGCTCTATATTTATAACCATCACCACAGACAATGTTATATATTTATAACCAGCACCACAGACAATAAGTTATATATTTATAACCAGCACAACATACAATATGTTCTACATTTAAACCAGCACCACAGACAATATGCTCTATATTTACAGCCAGCACCACAGACAATACGTTCTATATTTATAACCATCACCACAGACAATATGTTATATATTTAAAACCAGCACCACTGACAATATGCTCTATATTTATAACCAGCACCACAGACAATATGTTATATATTTATAACCAGGACCACATACAATATGTTCTAAATGTATAACCAGCACAGCAGACAATATGTTCTAAATCTATAACCTGCACCACTTACAAAATGTTCTATATTTATAACCTGCACCACCAACAATATGTTCTATATTTAAAATCTGCGTCACAGACAATATGTTATACATTTATAACCAGCAAAACAGACAATATGTTCTATATTTATAACCATCACCACAGACAATATGTTATATATTTATAACCAGCACCACAGACAATAACTTATATATTAATAACCAGCACCACAGACAATATGTTCTATATTGATATCACTAAAACAGACAATATGTTCCATATTTATAACCAGCACCACAGATAATATGCTCTATATTTATAGCCAGCACCACAGACAATATGTTCTATATTTATAACCATCCCCACAGACAATACGTTCAATATTTATAACCATCACCACAGACAATATGTTATATATATATAAGCAGCACCACAGACAATATGCTCTATATTTATAACCAGCACCACAGACAATATGCTCTATATTTATAACCATCACCACAGACAATATGTTCTATATTTATAACCAGCACCACAGACAATATGTTATATATTTATAACCATCACCACAGACAACATGTTCTATATTTATAACCAGCACCACAGACAATATGTTCTATATTTATAACCAGCACCACAGACAATATGTTATATATTTATAACCAGCACCACAGACAATATGTTATATATTTATAACCGTCATCGCAGACAATATGTTCTATATTTATAAAAAGCACCACAGACAATATGTTCTATACTTATAACAAGCACCACAGACAATATGTTCTAAATCTAAAACCAGCACCGCATACAATATATTCTATATTTGTATCCAGCACCACAGACAATATGTTCTATATTTATAACCAGCACCACAGACAATATGTTCTAAAGCTATAAAAAACACCACAGACAACATGTTATATATTTATTACAAGCACCACAGACGATATGTTCTATATTTTAACCAGCACCACAGACAATTGTATTCTATATTTATAACCAGCACCACAGACAATATGTTATATATTTATAACCAGGACCACAGACAGTATGTTCTAAATCTATAACCAGTACAGCAGACAATATGTTCTAAATCTATAACCAGCACCACAAACAATATGTTCTATATTTATAACCAGGACCACAGACAGTATGTTCTAAATCTATAACAAGCATCACAGACAATATGTTATATATTTATAACCAGCACCGCAGACAATATGTTCTAAATCTATAACCAGCACCACAAACAATATGTTCTATATTTACAACCAGCAACCATAGGTGCTATGTTCTATATTTACAACCAGCACCACAGGCACTATGTTATATATTTATAACCTGCACCAAAGACAATAAGTTATATATTTATAACCATCACCACAGACAATGTTATATATTTATAACCAGCACCACAGACAATATGTTATATATTTATAACCAGCACCACAGACAATATGTTCTATATTTAAACCAGCACCACATACAATATGCTCTATATTTATAGCCAGCACCACAGACAATACGTTCTATATTTATAACCATCACCACAGACAATATGTTATATATTTAAAACCAGCACCACTGACAATATGCTCTATATTTATAACCAACACCACAGACAATATGTTATATATTTATAACCAATACCACAGACAATATTTACTATATTTATAACCAGCACCACAGACTATAACTTATATATTTATAACCAGCACCACAGACAATATATTCTATATTTCTTTCAGCAAAACAGACAATATGTTCTATTTTTATAACCAGCACCACAGACAATATGTTCCATATTTATACCTATCACCACAGACAGTATGTTCTATATTTATAACCAGCACCACAGACAATATGTTTTATATGTATAACCAGGACCGAAGACATTATGTTCTATATTTATATCAGCAAAACAGACAATATGTTCTATATTTATAACCAGCACCACAGACAATATGTTCTATATTTATATCAGCAAAACAGACAATATGTTCTATATTTATAACCAGCACAACAGACAATATGTTAAATATTTATAACATGCACCAAAGACAATAATTTATATATTTATAACCATCACCACAGACAATGTTATATATTTATAACCATCACCACAGACAATATGCTCTATATTTATAACCATCACCACAGACAATATGTTAAATATTTATAACCTGCACCAAAGACAATAAGTTATATATTTATAACCATCACCACAGACAATGTTATATATTTATAACCATCACCACAGACAATATGCTCTATATTTATAACCATCACCACAGACAATATGTTATATATTTATAACCTGCACCAAAGACAATAAGTTATATATTTATAACCATCACCACAGACAATGTTATATATTTATAACCAGCACCACAGACAATATGTTATATATTTATAACCAGCACAACATACAATATGTTCTACATTTAAACCAGCACCACAGACAATATGCTCTATATTTACAGCCAGCACCACAGACAATACGTTCTATATTTATAACCATCACCACAGACAATATGTTATATATTTAAAACCAGCACCACTGACAATATGCTCTATATTTATAACCAGCACCACAGACAATATGTTATATATTTATAACCAGGACCACATACAATATGTTCTAAATCTATAACCTGCACCACATACAATATGTTCTATATTTATAACCTGCACCACCAACAATATGTTCTATATTTAAAATCTGCGTCACAGACAATATGTTATACATTTATAACCAGCAAAACAGACAATATGTTATATATTTATAACCAGCACCACAGACAATAACTTATATATTAATAACCAGCACCACAGACAATATGTTCTATATTGATATCAGCAAAACAGACAATATGTTCCATATTTATAACCAGCACCACAGATAATATGCTCTATATTTATAGCCAGCACCACAGACAATATGTTCTATATTTATAACCATCCCCACAGACAATACGTTCAATATTTATAACCATCACCACAGACAATATGTTATATATATATAAGCAGCACCACAGACAATATGCTCTATATTTATAACCAGCACCACAGACAATATGCTCTATATTTATAACCATCACCACAGACAATATGTTCTATATTTATAACCAGCACCACAGACAATATGTTATATATTTATAACCATCACCACAGACAACATGTTCTATATTTATAACCAGCACCACAGACAATATGTTCTATATTTATAACCAGCACCACAGACAATATGTTATATATTTATAACCAGCACCACAGACAATATGTTATATATTTATACATCGCAGACAATATGTTCTATATTTATAAAAAGCACCACAGACAATATGTTCTATATTTATAACAAGCACCACAGACAATATGTTCTAAATCTAAAACCAGCACCGCAGACAACATATTCTATATTTGTATCCAGCACCACAGACAATATGTTCTATATTTATAACCAGCACCACAGACAATATGTTCTAAAGCTATAAAAAACACCACAGACAACATGTTATATATTTATTACCAGCACCACAGACGATATGTTCTATATTTTAACCAGCACCACAGACAATTGTATTCTATATTTATAACCAGCACCACAGACAATATGTTATATATTTATAACCAGGACCACAGACAGTATGTTCTAAATCTATAACCAGCACAGCAGACAATATGTTCTAAATCTATAACCAGCACCACAAACAATATGTTCTATATTTATAACCAGGACCAAAGACAGCATGTTCTAAATCTATAACAAGCACCACAGACAATATGTTATATATTTATAACCAGCACCGCAGACAATATGTTCTAAATCTATAACCAGCACCACAAACAATATGTTCTATATTTACAACCAGCAACCATAGGTGCTATGTTCTATATTTACAACCAGCACCACAGGCACTATGTTCTATATTTATAACCAGCACCAAAGACTGTATGTTCTATATTTATAACCAGCACCACAGACAATATGTTCTATATTTATAACCAGCACCACAGACAATATGTTCTATATTTATAACCAGGACCACAGACAATATGTTCTAAATCTATAACCAGCACCACAGACAATATGTTATATATTTATAACCAGCACCACTGACAATATGTTCTATATTTATAACCTGCGTCACAGACAATATGTTCTATATTTATAACCTGCACCAAAGACAATAAGTTATATATTTATAACCATCACCACAGACAATGTTATATATTTATAACCATCACCACAGACAACATGCTCTATATTTATAACCATCACCACAGACAATATGTTATATATTTATAACCTGCACCAAAGACAATAAGTTATATATTTATAATCATCACCACAGACAATGTTATATATTTATAACCAGCACCACAGACAATATGTTCTATATTTAAAACCAGGACCACAGACAATATGTTCTATATTTATAACCTATATTTATAACCATCACCACAGACAATATGTTAAATATTTATAACCTGCACCAAAGACAATAAGTTATATATTTATAACCATCACCACAGACAATGTTATATATTTATAACCATCACCACAGACAACATGCTCTATATTTATAACCATCACCAGAGACAATATGTTATATATTTATAACCTGCACCAAAGACAATAAGTTATATATTTATAATCATCACCACAGACAATGTTATATATTTATAACCAGCACCACAGACAATATGTTATATATTTATAGCCAGCACCACAGACAATACGTTCTATATTTATAACCATCACCACAGACAATATGTTATATATTTAAAACCAGCACCACTGACAATATGCTCTATATTTATAACCAACACCACAGACAATATGTTATATATTTATAACCAATACCACAGACAATATTTACTATATTTATAACCAGCACCACAGACTATAACTTATATATTTATAACCAGCACCACAGACAATATATTCTATATTTATTTCAGCAAAACAGACAATATGTTCTATTTTTATAACCAGCACCACAGACAATATGTTCCATATTTATACCTATCACCACAGACAGTATGTTCTATATTTATAACCAGCACCACAGACAATATGTTTTATATGTATAACATGGACCGAAGACATTATGTTCTATATTTATATCAGCAAAACAGACAATATGTTCTATATTTATAACCAGCACCACAGACAATATGTTAAATATTTATAACCTGCACCAAAGACAATAAGTTATATATTTATAATCATCACCACAGACAATGTTATATATTTATAACCATCACCACAGACAATATGCTCTATATTTATAACCATCACCACAGACAATATGTTAAATATTTATAACCTGCACCAAAGACAATAAGTTATATATTTATAACCATCACCACAGACAATGTTATATATTTAAAACCATCACCACAGACAATATGCTCTATATTTATAACCATCACCACAGACAATATGTTATATATTTATAACCTGCACCAAAGACAATAAGTTATATATTTATAACCATCACCACAGACAATGTTATATATTTATAACCAGCACCCCAGACAATATGTTATATATTTATAACCAGCACCACAGACAATATGTTCTACATTTAAACCAGCACCACAGACAATATGCTCTATATTTACAGCCAGCACCACAGACAATACGTTCTATATTTATAACCATCACCACAGACAATATGTTATATATTTAAAACCAGCACCACTGACAATATGCTCTATATTTATAACCAACACCACAGACAATATGTTATATATTTATAACCAATACCACAGACAATATTTACTATATTTATAACCAGCACCACAGACAATATGTTATATATTTAAAACCAGCACCACTGACAATATGCTCTATATTTATAACCAACACCACAGACAATATGTTATATATTTATAACCAATACCACAGACAATATATTCTATATTTATTTCAGCAAAACAGACAATATGTTCTATTTTTATAACCAGCACCACAGACAATATGTTCCATATTTATACCTATCACCAAAGACAGTATGTTCTATATTTATAACCAGCACCACAGACAAAATGTTTTATATGTATAACCAGGACCGAAGACATTATGTTCTATATTTATATCAGCAAAACAGACAATATGTTCTATATTTATAACCAGCACCACAGACAATATGTTCTATATTTATATCAGCAAAACAGACAATATGTTCTATATTTATAACCAGCACCACCGACAATATGTTAAATATTTATAACCTGCACCAAAGACAATAAGTTATATATTTATAACCATCACCACAGACAATGTTATATATTTATAACCCTCACCACAGACAATATGCTCTATATTTATAACCATCACCACAGACAATATGTTATATATTTATAACCAGCACCACAGAAAATATGTTATATATTTATAACCAGCACCACAGACAATATGTTCTATATTTATTTCAGCAAAACAGACAATATATTCTATATTTATAACCAGCACCACAGACAATATGTTCCATATTTATACCTATCACCACATCCAATATGTTCTATATTTTTAACCAGCACCACAGACAATATGTTTTATATTTATAACCAGGACCACAGACATTATGTTATATATTTATAATCAGCACCATAGACAATATGATCTAAATCTATAAAAAGCACCACAGACAACATGTTATATATTTATTACCAGCACCACAGACAATATGTTCTATATTATAACTAGCACCACATACAGAATGTTCTAAATCTATAACAAACACCACAGACAATTTATTCTATATTTATAACAAGCACCACAGACAATATGTTCTATATTTAAAACCAGGACCACAGACAATATGTTCTATATTTAAAACCAGGACCACAGACAATATGTTCTAAATCTATAACTAGCACCACAAACAATATGTTCTATATTTACAACCAGCAACCATAGATGCTATGTTCTATATTTACAACCAGCACCACAGGCACTATGTGCTATATTTATAACCAGCACCAAAGACAGTATGTTATATATTTATAACCAGCACCGCAGACAATATATTCTATATTTATATCCAGCACCACAGACAATATGTTATATATTTATAATCAGCACCATAGACAATATGATCTAAATCTATAAAAAGCACCACAGACAACATGTTATATATTTATTACCAGCACCACAGACGATATGTTCTATATTATAACGAGCACCACAGACAGTATGTTCTAAATCTATAACTACCACCACAGACAATTTATTCTATATTTATAACCAGCACCACAGACAATATGTTCTATATATATAACCTGCGTCACAGACAATATGTTATATATTTATAACCAGCAAAACAGACAATATGTTCTATATTTATAACCAGCACCACAGAAAATATGTTATATATTTATAACCAGCACCACAGACAATATGTTCTATATTTATTTCAGCAAAACAGACAATATGTTCTATATTTATAACCAGCACCACAGACAATATGTTCCATATTTATACCTATCACCACATCCAATATGTTCTATATTTTTAACCAGCACCACAGACAATATGTTTTATATTTATAACCAGGACCACAGACATTATGTTATATATTTATAATCAGCACCATAGACAATATGATCTAAATCTATAAAAAGCACCACAGACAACATGTTATATATTTATTACCAGCACCACAGACAATATGTTCTATATTATAACTAGCACCACATACAGAATGTTCTAAATCTATAACAAACACCACAGACAATTTATTCTATATTTATAACAAGCACCACAGACAATATGTTCTATATTTAAAACCAGAACCACAGACAATATGTTCTATATTTAAAACCAGGACCACAGACAATATGTTCTAAATCTATAACTAGCACCACAAACAATATGTTCTATATTTACAACCAGCAACCATAGGTGCTATGTTCTATATTTACAACCAGCACCACAGGCACTATGTGCTATATTTATAACCAGCACCAAAGACAGTATGTTATATATTTATAACCAGCACCGCAGACAATATATTCTATATTTATATCCAGCACCACAGACAATATGTTATATATTTATAATCAGCACCATAGACAATATGATCTAAATCTATAAAAAGCACAACAGACAACATGTTATATATTTATTACCAGCACCACAGACGATATGTTCTATATTATAACGAGCACCACAGACAGTATGTTCTAAATCTATAACTACCACCACAGACAATTTATTCTATATTTATAACCAGCACCACAGACAATATGTTCTATATATATAACCTGCGTCACAGACAATATGTTATATATTTATAACCAGCAAAACAGACAATATGTTCTATATTTATAAAAATCACCACAGACAATATGCTCTACATTTATAACCATCACCACAGACAATATGCTCTAGATTTATAACCATCACCACAGACAATATGTTATATATTTACAACCTGCACCAAAGACAATAAGTTATATATTTATAACAATCACCACAGACAATATGTTATATATTTATAACCATCACCACAGACAATATGTTATATATAACCAGCACCACAGACAATATGTTCTATATTTATATCAGCAAAACAGACAATATGTTCTATAATTATAACCAGCACCACAGACAATAAGTTCTATATTTATAAACAGCATCACAGACAATATGTTATATATTTATAAACAGCATCACAGACAATATGTTCTATATTTATAACCATCACCACAGACAATAGGTTCTATATTTATAACCAGTACCACAGACAATATGTTATATATTTATAACCAGCACCGCAGACAATATATTCTATATTTATAACCAGCACCACAGACAATATGTTCTATATTTAAAACCAGGACCACAGACAATATGTTCTAAATCTATAACTAGCACCACAAACAATATGTTCTATATTTACAACCAGCAACCATAGGTGCTATGTTCTATATTTACAACCAGCACCACAGGCACTATGTGCTATATTTATAGCCAGCACCAAAGACAGTATGTTCTATTTTTATAACCAGCACCACTGACAATATGTTCTAAATCTATAACCAGCATCGCAGACAATATTTTCTAAATCTTTAACCAGCACCACAGACAATATGTTCTATATTCATAACCAGCACCACCGACAATATGTTCTATATTTATAACTTGCGTCACAGACAATATGTTATATATTTATAACCATCACCACAGACAATATGTTATATATGTATTACCATCACCACAGACAATATGTTCAATATTTATAACCATCACCAAAGACAATATGTTCTAAATCTATAACCAGCACCGCAGACAATATATTCTATATTTATATCCAGCACCACAGACAATATGTTATATATTTATAATCAGCACCATAGACAATATGATCTAAATCTATAAAAAGCACCACAGACAACATGTTATATATTTATTACCAGCACCACAGACGATATGTTCTATATTATAACTAGCACCACAGACAGTATGTTCTAAATCTATAACCAGGAAGGCAGACAATATGTTACATATTTAGAACCGGCACCACAGACAATATGTTCTATATTTATAACCAGCACAACAGACAATATGTTATATATTTATAACCATCACCACAGACAATATGTTATATATTTATAACCAGCACCACAGACAATATGTTATATATTTATAACCATCACCACAGACAATATGTTCTATATTTATAACCAGCACCACAGACAATAACTTATATATTTATAACCAGCACCACAGACAATATGTTCTATATTTATATCAGCAAAACAGACAATATGTTCTATTTTTATAACCAGCACCACAGACAATATGTTCAATATTTATAACCAGCACCACAGACAATATGTTCCATATTTATAACCATCACCACTGACAATATGTTCTATTTTTATAACCAGCACCACAGACAATAAGTTATGTATCTATAACCAGCAACACAGACAATATGTTATATATTTATATCAGGAAAACAGACAATATGTTCTATATTTATAATCATCACCACAGACAATATGTTCTTTATTTATAACCATCACCACAGACAATAGGTTCTACATTTATAACCAGCACCGCAGACAATATATTCTATATTTATATCCAGCACCACAGACAATATGTTATATATTTATAATCAGCACAATAGACAATATGAACTAAATCTATAAAAAGCACCACAGACAACATGTTATATATTTATTACCAGCACCACAGACGATATGTTCTATATTACAACTAGCACCACAGACAGTATGTTCTAAATCTATAACCAGCACCACATACAATTTATTCTATATTTATAACCAGCACCACAGACAATGTGTTACATATTTATAACCAGCACAACAGACAATATGTTCTATATTTATAACCAGCACAACACAGACAATATGTTCTAAATCTATAACCAGCACCGCAGACAATATGTTCTATATTTATAACCAGCACCACAGACAATATGTTCTATATTTACAATCTGCACCACAGACAATATGTTATATATGTATAACCAGCACCAAAGACAATATATTCTATATTTATATCCAGCACCACAGACAATATGTTCTAAATCTATAAAAAGCACCACAGACAACATGTTATATATTTATTACCAGCACCACAGACGATATTTTCTATATTATAACTAGCACCACAGACAATATGTTCTAAATCTATAACCAGCAAGGCAGACAATATTTTACATATTTAGAACCGGCACCACCGACAATATGTTCTATATTTATAACCTGCGTCACAGACAATATGTTATTTATTTATAACCAGCAAAACATACAATATGTTCTATATTTATAAAAATTACCACAGACAATATGCTCTATATTTATAACTTGCGTAAAAGACAATATGTTATATATTTATAACCAGCAAAACAGACAATATGTTCTATATTTATAAAAATCAACACAGACAATATGCTCTATATTTATAACCATCACCACAGACAATATGTTCTATATTTATAACCAGCACCACAGACAATATTTTCCATATATATAACTAGCACCACAGACAATATGTTCTATATTTATAACCAGCACCGCAGACAATATGTTACATATTTATAACCAGCACCACAGACAATATGTTATATATTTATAACCATCACCACAGACAATATGTTCTATATTTATAACCAGAACCACAGACAATAACTTATATATTTATAACCAGCACCACAGACAATATGTTCTATATTTATATCAGCAAAACAGACAATATGTTCTATTTTTGTAACCAGCACCACAGACAATATGTTCAATATTTATAACCAGCACCACAGACAATATGTTCCATATTTATAACCATCACCACTGACAATATGTTCTATTTTTATAACCAGCACCACAGACAATAACTTATATATTTATAACCAGCAAAACAGACAATAACTTATATATTTATAACCAGCACCACAGACAATATGCTCTATATTTATAACCAGCACCACAGACAATATGTTATATATTTATAACCATCACCACAGACAATATGTTCAACATTTATAACCATCACGACAGACAATATGTTATATATATATATAACCATCACCACAGATAATATGTTCTATATTTATAAACATCACCACAGACAATATGTTCTATATTTATAACCAGCACCACCGACAATATGTTCTATATTTATAACCTGCGTCACAGACAATATGTTCTATATTTATAAACAGCAAAACAGACAATATGTTCTATATTTATAAACAGCACCACAGACAATATGTTATATATTTATAACCATCACCACAGACAATATGTTATATATTTATAACCAGCACCACAGACAATAACTTATATATTTATAACCAGCACCACAGACAATATGTTCTATATTTATATCAGCAAAACAGACAATATGTTCTATTTTTATAACCAGCACCACAGACAATATGTTCAATATTTATAACCAGCACCACAGACAATATGTTCCATATTTATAACCATCACCACTGACAATATGTTCTATATTTATAACCAGCACCACAGACAATATGTTCTATATTTATAACCATCACCACAGACAATATGTTATATATTTATAACCAGCACCACAGACAATATGCTCTATATTTATAACCAGCACCACAGTCAATATGTTATATATTTATAACCAACACCACAGATAATATGTTATATATTTATAAACAGCACCACATACAATATGTTATATATTTATAACCAGCACCACAGACAATATGCTCTATATTTATAGCCAGCACCACAGACAATATGTTCTATAAATATAACCATCCACACAGACAATACGTTCTATATTTATAACCATCACCACAGACAATATGTTATATATTTATAACCAGCACCACAGACAATATGCTCTATATTTATAACCAGCACAGTCACAGTCACAGCCACAGTCAATATGTTATATATTTATAACCATCACCACAGACAATATGTTGTATATTTATAACCAGCACCACAGACAACAACTTATATATGTATAACCAGCACCACAGACAATATGTTCTATATTTATAACCAGCACCACAGACAATATGTTCCATATTTATAACCAGCACCACAGAAAATATGTTCAACATTTATAACCATCACGACAGACAATATGTTATATATATATAAACAGCACCACAGATAATATGTTCTATATTTATAAACATCACCACAGATAATATGTTCTATATTTATAACCAGCAGCACCGACAATATGTTCTATATTTATAACCTGCGTCACAGACAATATGTTCTATATTAATAAACAGCAAAACAGACAATATGTTCTATATTAATAAACAGCACCACAGACAATATGTTCTACATTCCTAAAAATCACCACAGACAATATGTTCTATATTTATAACCGTCACCACAGACAATATGTTATATATTTTTAACCTGCACCAAAGACAAAATGTTATATATTTATAACCATCACCACAGACAATATGTTATATATTTATAACCAGCACCACAGATAATATGTTGTATATTTATAACCAGCACCACATACAATATGTTCTATATTTATAACCAGCACCACAGAAAATATGCTCTATATTTATAGCCAGCACCACAGACAATATGTTCTATAAATATAACCATCCACACAGACAATACGTTCTATATTTATAACCATCACCACAGACAATATGTTATATATTTATAACCAGCTCCACAGACAATATGCTCTATATTTATAACCATCACGACAGACAATATGTTATATATATATATAACCATCACCACAGATAATATGTTCTATATTTATAAACATCACCACAGACAATATGTTCTATATTTATAACCAGCACCACCGACAATATGTTCTATATTTATAACCTGCGTCACAGACAATATGTTCTATATTTATAAACAGCAAAACAGACAATATGTTCTATATTTATAAACAGCACCACAGACAATATGTTATATATTTATAACCATCACCACAGACAATATGTTCTATATTTATAACCAGCACCACCGACAATAACTTATATATTTATAACCAGCACCACAGACAATATGTTCTATATTTATATCAGCAAAACAGACAATATGTTCCATATTTATAACCATCACCACTGACAATATGTTCTATTTTTATAACCAGCACCACAGACAATACGTTCTATATTTATAACCATCACCACAGACAATATGTTATATATTTATAACCAGCACCACAGACAATATGCTCTATATTTATAACCAGCACCACAGTCAATATGTTATATATTTATAACCAACACCACAGATAATATGTTATATATTTATAAACAGCACCACATACAATATGTTATATATTTATAACCAGCACCACAGATAATATGCTCTATATTTATAGCCAGCACCACAGACAATATGTTCTATAAATATAACAATCCACACAGACAATACGTTCTATATTTATAACCATCACCACAGACAATATGTTATATATTTATAACCAGCACCACAGACAATATGCTCTATATTTATAACCAGCACCACAGTCAATATGTTATATATTTATAACCATCACCACAGACAATATGTTGTATATTTATAACCAGCACCACAGACAACAACTTATATATGTATAACCAGCACCACAGACAATATGTTCTATATTTATAACCAGCACCACAGACAATATGTTCCATATTTATAACCAGCACCACAGAAAATATGTTCAACATTTATAACCATCACGACAGACAATATGTTATATATATATAAACAGCACCACAGATAATATGTTCTATATTTATAAACATCACCACAGATAATATGTTCTATATTTATAACCAGCAGCACCGACAATATGTTCTATATTTATAACTCAAGGCCACAGACAATATGTTCTATATTTATAACCAGCAAAACAGACAATATGTTCTATATTAATAAACAGCACCACAGACAATATGTTCTACATTCCTAAAAATCACCACAGACAATATGTTCTATATTTATAACCATCACCACAGACAATATGTTATATATTTTTAACCTGCACCAAAGACAAAATGTTATATATTTATAACCATCACCACAGACAATATGTTATATATTTATAACCAGCACCACAGATAATATGTTGTATATTTATAACCAGCACCACATACAATATGTTCTATATTTATAACCAGCACCACAGACAATATGCTCTATATTTATAGCCAGCACCACAGACAATATGTTCTATAAATATAACCATCCACACAGACAATACGTTCTATATTTATAACCATCACCACAGACAATATGTTATATATTTATAACCAGCTCCACAGACAATATGCTCTATATTTATAACCAGTACCACATACAATATGTTATATATTTATAACCATCACCACAGACAATATGTTCTATATTTATAACCAGCACCACAGACAACAACTTATATATTTATAACCAGCACCACAGACAATATGTTCTATATTTATATCAGCAAAACAGACAATATGTTCTATATTTATAACCAGCACCACAGACAATATGTTCCATATGTATAACAAGCACCACAGATAATATGTTCAACATTTATAACCATCACGACAGACAATATGTTATATATATATATATATATATAACCAGCACCACAGACAATATGTTATATATTTATAACCATCACCACAGACAATATGTTCTATATTTATAACCAGCACCACAGACAATAACTTATATATTTATAACCAGCACCACAGACAATACGTTCTATATTTATAACCATCACCACAGACAATATGTTATATATTTATAACCAGCTCCACAGACAATATGCTCTATATTTATAACCAGCACCACATACAATATGTTATATATTTATAACCATCACCAGAGACAATATGTTCTATATTTATAACCAGCACCACAGACAACAACTTATTTATTTATAAACAGTACCACAGACAATATGTTCTATAAATATAACCATCCACACAGACAATACGTTCTATATTTATAACCATCACCACAGACAATATGTTCTATAAATATAACCATCAAAACAGACAATACGTTCTATATTTATAACCATAACCACAGACAATATGTTATATATTTATAACCAGCACCACAGACAATATGCTCTATATTTATAACCAGCACCACAGACAATATGTTATATATTTATAACCATCACCACAGACAATATGTTCTATATTTATAACCAGCACCACAGACAACAACTGATATATTTATAACCAGCACCACAGACAATATGTTCTATATTTATAACCAGCACCACAGACAATATGTTCCATATTTATAACCAACACCACAGAAAAAATGTTCAACATTTATAACCATCACGAAAGACAATATGTTATACATATATAAACAGCACCACAGATAATATGTTCTATATTTCTAACCAACACCACAGAAAAAATGTTCAACATTTATAACCATCACGAAAGACAATATGTTATACATATATAAACAGCACCACAGATAATATGTTCTATATTTATAACCAGCAGCACCGACAATATGTTCTATATTTATAACCTGCGTCACAGACAATATGTTTTATATTTATAACCAGCAAAACAGACAATATGTTCTATATTTATAAACAGCACCACAGACAATATGTTCTACATTCCTAAAAATCACCACAGACAATATGTTCTATATTTATAACCATCACCACAGACAATATGTTATATATTTTTAACCTGCACCAAAGACAAAATGTTATATATTTATAACCATCACCACAGACAATATGTTATATATTTATAACCAGCACCACAGATAATATGTTGTATATTTATAACCAGCACCACATACAATATGTTCTATATTTATAACCAGCACCACAGACAATATGCTCTATATTTATAGCCAGCACCACAGACAATATGTTCTATAAATATAACCATCCACACAGACAATACGCTCTATATTTATAACCATCACCACAGACAATATGTTATATATTTATAACCAGCTCCACAGACAATATGCTCTATATTTATAACCAGCACCACATACAATATGTTATATATTTATAACCATCACCACAGACAATATGTTCTATATTTATAACCAGCACCACAGACAACAACTTATATATTTATAACAAGCACCACAGACAATATGTTCTATATTTATATCAGCAAAACAGACAATATGTTCTATATTTATAACCAGCACCACAGACAATATGTTCCATATGTATAACAAGCACCACAGATAATATGTTCAACATTTATAACCATCACGACAGACAATATGTTATATATATATATATATCATCTGAACAATATGTTATATATTTATAACCATCACCACAGACAATATGTTCTATATTTATAACCAGCACCACAGACAATAACTTATATATTTATAACCAGCACCACAGACAATATGTTCTATATTTATATCAGCAAAACAGACAATATGTTATATATTTATAACCAGCACCACAGACAATATGTTATATATTTATAACCATCACCACAGACAATATTTTCTATATTTATAACCAGCACCACAGACAATAACTTATATATTTATAACCAGCACCACAGACAATATGTTCTATATTTATATCAGCAAAACAGACAATATGTTCTATTTTTATAACCAGCACCACAGACAATATGTTCAATATTTATAACCAGCACCACAGACAATATGTTCCATATTTATAACCATCACCACTGACAATATGTTCTATTTTTATAACCAGCACCACAGACAATAACTTATATATTTATAACCAGCAAAACAGACAATAACTTATATATTTATAACCAGCACCAAAGACAATATGTTCAATATTTATAAACAGCACCACAGACAATAATCTCTATATTTATAAACAGTACCACAGACAATATGTTCTATAAATATAACCATCCACACAGACAATACGTTCTATATTTATAACCATCACCACAGACAATATGTTATATATTTATAACCAGCACCACAGACAATATGCTTTATATTTATAACCAGCACCACAGACAATATGTTATATATTTATAACCATCACCACAGACAATATGTTCTATATTTATAACCAGCACCACAGACAACAACTGATATATTTATAACCAGCACCACAGACAATATGTTCTATATTTATAACCAGCACCACAGTAAAAATGTTCAACATTTATAACCATCACGAAAGACAATATGTTATACATATATAAACAGCACCACAGATAATATGTTCTATATTTATAACCAACACCACAGAAAAAATGTTCAACATTTAAAACCATCACGAAAGACAATATGTTATACATATATAAACAGCACCACAGATAATATGTTCTATATTTATAAACATCACCACAGATAATATGTTCTATATTTATAACCAGCAGCACCGACAATATGTTCTATATTTATAACCTGCGTCACAGACAATATGTTTTATATTTATAACCAGCAAAACAGACAATATGTTCTATATTTATAAACAGCACCACAGACAATATGTTCTACATTCCTAAAAATCACCACAGACAATATGTTCTATATTTATAACCAGCACCACAGACAATAACTTATATATTTATAACCAGCACCACAGACAATATGTTATATATTTATAACCATCACCACAGACAATATGTTCTATATTTATAACCAGCACCAGCAGACAGACAATGTTATATATTTATAAACAGTACCACAGACAATATGTTCTATATTTATAACCACACCACAGACAATAATGCTCTATATTTATAACCATCACTACAGACAATATGTTATATATTTATAACCAGCACTACAGACAATATGTTCTATATTTATAACCAGCACCACAGACAATATGTTATATATTTATAACCATCACCACAGACAATATGTTCTATATTTATAACCAGCACCACAGACAACAACTTATATATTTATAACCAGCACCACAGACAATATGTTCTATATTTATATCAGCAAAACAGACAATATGTTCTATATTTATAACCAGCACCACAGACAATATGTTCCATATTTATAACAAGCACCACAGATAATATGTTCTATATTTATAACAGACAGACAATATGTTCTATATTTATAACCAGCAGACAATATGTTCTATATTTATAACAAGCACCACAGACAATAATATGTTCATACATTTATAACCATCAAAACAGACAATATGTTATACATATATAAACAGCACCACAGACAATATGTTCTATATTTATAACCATCACCACAGACAATATGTTCTATATTTATAACCAGACACCACAGACAATATGTTATACATATATAAACAGCACCACAGATAATATGTTCTATATTTATAAACATCACCACAGATAATATGTTCTATATTTATAACCAGCACCACAGACAACAGCACAATATGTTATATATTTATAACCATCACCACAGACAATATGTTCTATATTTATAACCAGCATACAGACATGATATATTTATAACTAGTTATGTTCCATATTTATAACCAAAACCACAGAAAAAATTTTCAACATTTATAACCATCACGAAAGACAATATGTTATACATATATAAACAGCACCACAGATAATATGTTCTATATTTATAAACATCACCACAGATAATATGTTCTATATTTATAACCAGCAGCACCGACAATATGTTCTATATTTATAACTCAAGGCCACAGACAATATGTTTTATATTTATAACCAGCAAAACAGACAATATGTTCTATATTTATAAACAGCACCACAGACAATATGTTCTACATTCCTAAAAATCACCACAGACAATATGTTCTATATTTATAACCATCACCACAGACAATATGTTATATATTTTTAACCTGCACCAAAGACAAAATGTTATATATTTATAACCATCACCACAGACAATATGTTATATATTTATAACCAGCACCACAGATAATATGTTGTATATTTATAACCAGCACCACATACAATATGTTCTATATTTATAACCAGCACCACAGACAATATGCTCTATATTTATAGCCAGCACCACAGACAATATGTTCTATAAATATAACCATCCACACAGACAATACGTTCTATATTTATAACCATCACCACAGACAATATGTTATATATTTATAACCAGCTCCACAGACAATATGCTCTATATTTATAACCAGCACCACATACAATATGTTATATATTTATAACCATCACCACAGACAATATGTTCTATATTTATAACCAGCACCACAGACAACAACTTATATATTTATAACCAGCACCACAGACAATATGTTCTATATTTATATCAGCAAAACAGACAATATGTTCTATATTTATAACCAGCACCACAGACAATATGTTCCATATGTATAACAAGCACCACAGATAATATGTTCAACATTTATAACCATCACGACAGACAATATGTTATATATATATATATAACCATCACCACAGATAATATGTTCTATATTTATAAACATCACCACAGACAATATGTTCTATATTTATAACCAGCACCACCGACAATATGTTCTATATTTATAACCCTGCGTCACAGACAATATGTTCTATATTTATAAACAGCAAAACAGACAATATGTTCTATATTTATAAACAGCACCACAGACAATATGTTATATATTTATAACCATCACAACAGACAATATGTTCTATATTTATAACCAGCACCACAGACAATAACTTATATATTTATAACCAGCACCACAGACAATATGTTCTATATTTATATCAGCAAAACAGACAATATGTTATATATTTATAACCAGCACCACAGACAATATGTTATATATTTATAACCATCACCACAGACAATATGTTCTATATTTATAACCAGCACCACAGACAATAACTTATATATTTATAACCAGCACCACAGACAATATGTTCTATATTTATATCAGCAAAACAGACAATATGTTCTATTTTTATAACCAGCACCACAGACAATATGTTCAATATTTATAACCAGCACCACAGACAATATGTTCCATATTTATAACCATCACCACTGACAATATGTTCTATATTTATAAACAGCACCACAGACAATAATCTCTATATTTATAAACAGTACCACAGACAATATGTTCTATAAATATAACCATCCACACAGACAATACGTTCTATATTTATAACCAGCACCACAGATAATATATTGTATATTTATAATCAGCACCACATACAATATGTTCTATATTTATAACCAGCACCACAGACAATATGCTCTATATTTATAGCCAGCACCACAGACAATATGTTCTATATTTATAACCAGCACCACAGACAACAACTTATATATGTATAACCAGCACCACAGACAATATGTTCTATATTTATAACCAGCACCACATACAATATGTTCCATATTTATAACCAGCACCACAGAAAATATGTTCAACAATTATAACCATCACGACAGACAATATGTTATATATATATAAACAGCACCACAGATAATATGTTCTATATTTATAAACATCACCACAGATAATATGTTCTATATTTATAACCAGCAGCACCGACAATATGTTCTATATTTATAACCTGCGTCACAGACAATATGTTCTATATTTATAACCAGCAAAACAGACAATATGTTCTATATTTATAAACAGCACCACAGACAATATGTTCTACATTCCTAAAAATCACCACAGACAATATGTTCTATATTTATAACCATCACCACAGACAATATGTTATATATTTTTAACCTGCACCAAAGACAAAATGTTATATATTTATAACCATCACCACAGACAATATGTTATATATTTATAACCAGCACCACAGATAATATGTTGTATATTTATAACCAGCACCACATACAATATGTTCTATATTTATAACCAGCACCACAGACAATATGCTCTATATTTATAGCCAGCACCACAGACAATATGTTCTATAAATATAACCATCCACACAGACAATACGTTCTATATTTATAACCATCACCACAGACAATATGTTATATATTTATAACCAGCTCCACAGACAATATGCTCTATATTTATAACCAGCACCACAGACAATATGTTATATATTTATAACCATCACCACAGACAATATGTTCTATATTTATAACCAGCACCACAGACAACAACTTATATATTTATAACCAGCACCACAGACAATATGTTCTATATTTATAACCAGCACCACAGACAATATGTTCCATATTTATAACCAGCACCACAGAAAATATGTTCAACATTTATAACCATCACGACAGACAATATGTTATATATATATATAAACAGCACCACAGATAATATGTTCTATATTTATAAACATCACCACAGATAATATGTTCTATATTTATAACCTGCGTCACAGACAATATGTTCTATATTTATAACCAGCAAAACAGACAATATGTTCTATATTTATAAACAGCACCACAGACAATATGTTCTACATTCCTAAAAATCACCACAGACAATATGTTCTATATTTATAACCATCACCACAGACAATATGTTATATATTTATAACCTGCACCAAAGACAATAAGTTATATATTTATAACCATCACCACAGACAATATGTTATATATTTATAACCATCACCACAGACAATATGTTCTATATTTATAACCAGCACCACAGACAACAAATTATATATTTATAACCAGCACCACAGACAATATGTTATATATTTATATCAGCAAAACAGACAATATGTTCTATTTTTATAACTTGCACCACAGACAATATGTTCTATATTTATAACCAGCACCACAGACAATATGTTCCATATTTATAACCAGCACCACAGACAATATGTTCAACATTTATAACCATCACGACAGACAATATGTTATATATATATATATATAACCATCACCACAGATAATATGTTCTATATTTATAAACATCACCACAGACAATATGTTCTATATTTATAACCAGCACCACCGACAATATGTTCTATATTTATAACCTGCGTCACAGACAATATGTTCTATATTTATAAACAGCAAAACAGACAATATGTTCTATATTTATAAACAGCACCACAGACAATATGTTATATATTTATAACCATCACCACAGACAATATGTTCTATATTTATAACCAGCACCACAGACAATAACTTATATATTTATAACCATCACCACAGACAATATGTTCTATATTTATATCAGCAAAACAGACAATATGTTCTATATTTATAAACAGCACCACAGACAATATGTTATATATTTATAACCATCACCACAGACAATATGTGCTATATTGATAACCAGCACCACAGACAATAACTTATATATTTATAACCAGCACCACAGACAATATGTTCTATATTTATATCAGCAAAACAGACAATATGTTATATATTTATAACCAGCACCACAGACAATATGTTATATATTTATAACCATCACCACAGACAATATGTTCTATATTTATAACCAGCACCACAGACAATAACTTATATATTTATAACCAGCACCACAGACAATATGTTCTATATTTATATCAGCAAAACAGACAATATGTTCTATTTTTATAACCAGCACCACAGACAATATGTTCAATATTTATAACCAGCACCACAGACAATATGTTCCATATTTATAACCATCACCACTGACAATATGTTCTATTTTTATAACCAGCACCACAGACAATAACTTATATATTTATAACCAGCACAACAGACAATATGTTCAATATTTATAAACAGCACCACAGACAATAATCTCTATATTTATAAACAGTACCACAGACAATATGTTCTATAAATATAACCATCCACACAGACAATACGTTCTATATTTATAACCATCACCACAGACAATATGTTATATATTTATAACCAGCACCACAGACTATATGCTCTATATTTATAAACAGCACCACAGACAATATGTTATATATTTATAACCATCACCACAGACAATATGTTCTATATTTATAACCAGCACCACAGACAATACGTTCTATATTTATAAAGATCACCACAGACAATATGTTCTAAATCTATAACCAGCACCGCAGACAATATGTTCTAAATCTATAACCAGCACCATGGACAATATGTTCTATATTTACAACCAGCACCGCAGACAATATGTTCTAAATCTATAACCAGCAACACAGACAATATGTTATATATTTATAACCATCACCACAGACAATATGTTATATATTTATAAGCAGCAACACAGACAATATGTTCTATATTTACAACCATCACCACAGACAATATGCTCTATATTTATAAACAGCACCACAGACAAAATGTTCTATATTTATAACCAAGACCACAGACAATATGTTCTAAATCTATAACCAGCATCGCAGACAATATGTTCTAAATCTTTAACCAGCACCACAGACAATATGTTCTATATTTATAACCAGCACCACCGACAATATGTTCTATATTTATAACCTGCGTCACAGACAATATGTTATATATTTATAACCAGCACCACAGACAGTGCGTTCTATATTTATAACCATCACCACAGACAATATGTTATATATTTATAACCAGCACCACAGACAATATGCTCTATATTTATAACCAGCACCATAGACAATATGTTATATATTTATAAATATCACCACAGACAATATGTTCAATATTTATATCAGCAAAACAGACAATATGTTCTATATTTATAACCAGCACCACAGACAATATGTTCTATATTTATAACCAGCAACACAGACAATATGCTCTATATTTATAGCCAGCACCACGGACAATTAGTTCTATATTTATAACCATCCCCACAGACAACACGTTCTATATTTATAACCAGCACCACAGACAATATGTTCTATATTTATGACCAGGACCACTGACAATATGTTCTAAATCTATAACCAGCACCACAGACAATATGTTCTATATTTATAACCAGCACTACAGAAAATATGATCTATAATTATAACCAGCACCACTGACAATATGTTCTAAATCTATAACCAGGACCACTGACAATATGTTCTAAATCTATAACCTGTGTCACAGACAATCTGTTATATATTTATAACCAGCAAGACAGACAATATGTTCTATATTTATAAAAATCACCACAGACAATATGCTCTATATTTATAACCATCACCACAGACAATATGTTCTATATTTATAACCATCACCACAGACAATACGTTATATATTTATAACCAGGACCACAGACAATAAGTTATATATTTATAACCATCACCAAAGACAATATGTTATATATTTATAACCTGCACCACAGACAATATCTTATACATTTATAACCAGCACCACAGACAATATGTTCTATATTTATAACCAGCATCACAGACAATATTTCTATATTTATAACCATCACCACAGACAATATGTTCTATATTTATAAACATCACCACAGACAATATGTTCTATATGTATAACCAGCACCGCAGACAATATGTTCTATATTTATAACCTGCGACACAGACAATATGTTATATATTTATAACCATCAACACAGACAATATGGTATATATTTATTACCAGCACCACAGACAATATGTTATATATTTATAACCATCCCCACAGACAATATGGTCTATATATATATCAGCAAAACAGACAATATGTTCTATATTTATAACCAGCACCACAGACAATGTGTTCTATATTTATAACCAGCACCACAGACAGTATGTTCCATATTTATAACCAGCACCACAGACAATATGTTCAATATTTATAACCAGCACCGCAGACAATATGTTCAATATTTATAACCATCACCACAGACAATATGTTCTATATTTATAACCATCACCACAGACAATATGTTCTATATGTATAACCAGCACCACACACAATATGTTCTATATGTATAACCATTACCGCAGACAATATGTTATATATTTATAAACAGCATCACAGACAATATGTTATATATTTATAAACAGCACCAAAGACAATATGTTCTATATTTATAACCAGCACCACCGACAATATGGTCTATATTTATAACCAGCACCACAGACAATATGTTCTATATTTATAACCAGCATCACAGACAATATTTCTATATTTATAACCATCACCACAGACAATATGTTCTATATGTATAACCAGCACCGCAGACAATATGTTATATTTTTATAAACAGCATCACAGACAATATGTTATATATTTATAAACAGCACGACAGACAATATGTTCTATATTTATAACCATCCCAACAGACAATATGTTATATATTTATAAACAGCATCACAGACAATATGGTATATATTTATAAACAGCACCAAAGACAATATGTTATATATTTATAACCAGCACCACAGACAATATGTTCTAAATCTATAACCAGCATAGCAGACAATATGTTCTAAATCTTTAACCAGCACCACAGACAATATGTTCTATATTTATAACCAGCACCACCGACAATATGTTCTATATTTATAACCTGCGTCACAGACGATATGTTATAAATTTATAACCAGCAAAACAGACAATATGTTCTATATTTATAAAAATCACCACAGACAATATGCTCTATATTTACAACCATCACCACAGACAATATGCTCTATATTTAAAACCAGCACCACAGACAATATATTCTATATTTATAACAAGGACCACAGACAATATGTTCTAAATCTATAACCAGCATCGCAGACAATATGTTCTAAATCTTTAACCAGCACCACAGACAATATGTTCTATATTTATAACCAGCACCACCGACAAAATGTTCTATATTTATAACATGCGTCACAGACGATATGTTATATATTTATAACCAGCAAAACAGACAATATGTTACATATTTATAACCAGCACCACAGACAATATGTTCTATATTTATAACCAGCACCACAGACAATTTGTTCTATATTTATAACCAGCACCACGGACAATATGTTCTATATTTATAACCATCCCAACAGACAATACGTTCTTTATTTATAACCAGCACCACAGACAATATGTTCTATATTTATAACCAGGACCACTGACAATATGTTCTATATTTATAACCAGCACCACAGACAATATGTTCTATATATAACCCTCACCAAAGACAATATGTTATATATTTATAAACAGCATCACAGACAATATGTTATATATTTATAAACAGCATCACAGACAATATGCTCTATATTTATGACCAGCACCACAGACAATATGTTATATATTTAGAACCATCACCACAGACAATATGTTCTTTATTTATAACCAGCACCACAGACAATAACTTATATATTTATAACCAGCACCACCGACAATATGTTCTATAATTATAACCTGCGTCACAGACAAAATGTTCTTTATTTATAACCAGCAAAACAGACAATATGTTCTATATTTATAACCAGGACCACAGACAATATGTTCTATATTTATAACCATCCCCACAGACAATACGTTCTATATTTATAAAGATCACCACAGACAATATGTTCTAAATCTATAACCAGCACCGCAGACAATATGTTCTAAATCTATAACCAGCAACACAGACAATATGTTATATATTTATAACCATCACCACAGACAATATGTTATATATTTATAAGCAGCAACACAGACAATATGTTCTATATTTACAACCATCACCACAGACAATATGCTCTATATTTATAAACAGCACCACAGACAAAATGTTCTATATTTATAACCAAGACCACAGACAATATGTTCTAAATCTATAACCAGCATCGCAGACAATATGTTCTAAATCTTTAACCAGCACCACAGACAATATGTTCTATATTTATAACCAGCACCACCGACAATATGTTCTATATTTATAACCTGCGTCACAGACAATATGTTATATATTTATAACCAGCAAAACAGACAATATGTTCCATATTTATAACCAGCACCACAGACAATATGATCTATATTTATAGCCACCACCACAGACAATATGTTCTATATTTATAACCATCCCCACAGACAGTACGTTCTATATTTATAACCATCACCACAGACAATATGTTATATATTTATAACCAGCACCACAGACAGTGCGTTCTATATTTATAACCATCACCACAGACAATATGTTATATATTTATAACCAGCACCACAGACAATATGCTCTATATTTATAACCAGCACCACAGACAATATGTTCTATATTTATAACCAGCAACACAGACAATATGCTCTATATTTATAGCCAGCACCACGGACAATTAGTTCTATATTTATAACCATCCCCACAGACAACACGTTCTATATTTATAACCAGCACCACAGACAATATGTTCTATATTTATGACCAGGACCACTGACAATATGTTCTAAATCTATAACCAGCACCACAGACAATATGTTCTATATTTATAACCAGCACTACAGAAAATATGATCTATAATTATAACCAGCACCACTGACAATATGTTCTAAATCTATAACCAGGACCACTGACAATATGTTCTAAATCTATAACCTGTGTCACAGACAATCTGTTATATATTTATAACCAGCAAGACAGACAATATGTTCTATATTTATAAAAATCACCACAGACAATATGCTCTATATTTATAACCATCACCACAGACAATATGCTCTATATTTATAACCATCACCACAGACAATACGTTATATATTTATAACCAGGACCACAGACAATAAGTTATATATTTATAACCATCACCAAAGACAATATGTTATATATTTATAACCTGCACCACAGACAATATCTTATACATTTATAACCAGCACCACAGACAATATGTTCTATATTTATAACCAGCATCACAGACAATATTTCTATATTTATAACCATCACCACAGACAATATGTTCTATATTTATAAACATCACCACAGACAATATGTTCTATATGTATAACCAGCACCGCAGACAATATGTTCTATATTTATAACCATCCCCACAGACAATACGTTCTATATTTATAAAGATCACCACAGACAATATGTTCTAAATCTATAACCAGCACCGCAGACAATATGTTCTAAATCTATAACCAGCACCATGGACAATATGTTCTATATTTACAACCATCCCCACAGACAATATGTTATATATTTATAAGCAGCAACACAGACAATATGTTATATATTTACAACCATCACCACAGACAATATGCTCTATATTTATAAACAGCACCACAGACAAAATGTTCTATATTTATAACCAAGACCACAGACAATATGTTCTAAATCTATAACCAGCATCGCAGACAATATGTTCTAAATCTTTAACCAGCACCACAGACAATATGATCTATATTTATAGCCACCACCACAGACAATATGTTCTATATTTATAACCTGCGTCACAGACAATATGTTATATATTTATAACCATCCCCACAGACAGTACGTTCTATATTTAGAACCATCACGACAGACAATATGTTATATATTTATAACCAGCACCACAGACAGTACGTTCTATATTTATAACCATCACCACAGACAAAATTTTATATATTTATAACCAGCACCACAGACAAAATGTTATATATTTATAACCAGCACCATAGACAATATGTTATATATTTATAACCATCACCACAGACAATATGTTCAATATTTATATCAGCAAAACAGACAATATGTTCTATATTTATAACCAGCAAAACAGACAATATGTTCTATATTTATAACCAAGACCACAGACAATATGTTCTAAATCTATAACCAGCATCGCAGACAATATGTTCTAAATCTTTAATCAGCACCACGGACAATATGTTCTATATTTATAACCAGCACCACCAACAATATGTTCTATATTTATAACCTGCGACACAGACAATATGTTATATATTTATAACCAGCAAAACAGACAATATGTTCAATATTTAAAAAATCACCACAGACAATATGCTCTATATTTATAACCATCACCACAGACAATATGATCTATATTTATAACCTGCACCGAAGACAATAAGTTATATATTTATAACCAGCACCACAGACAATATGGTATACATTTATTACCAGCACCACAGACAATATGTTATATATTTATAACCATCCCCACAGACAATACGTTCTATATTTATAACCATCACCACAGACAATATGTTATATATTTATAACTATCACCACAGACAATATGTTCTATATTTATTACCAGAACAACAGACAATAACTTATATATTTATAACCTGCACCTAAGAAAATAAGTTATAAATTTATAACCATCAACACAGACAATATGGTATATATTTATTACCAGCACAACAGACAATAACTTATATATTTATAACCTGCACCTAAGAAAATAAGTTATATATTTATAACTATCAACACAGACAATATGGTATATATTTATTACCAGCACCACAGACAATATGTTATATATTTATAATCATCCCCACAGACAATATGGTCTATATTTATAACAATCACCAAAGACAATATGTTATATATTTATAACTAGCACCACAGACAATATGCTCTATATTTATAACCAGCACCACAGACAATATGTTCTATATTTATAACCAGCACCACAGACAATATGTTCTATATTTATATCAGCAAAACAGACAATATGTTCTATATTTATAACCAGCACCACAGACAATGTGTTCTATATTTATAACCAGCACCACAGACAGTATGTTCCATATTTATAACCAGCACCACAGACAATATGTTCAATATTTATAACCAGCACCGCAGACAATACGTTCAATATTTATAACCATCACCACAGACAATATGTTCTATATTTATAACCATCACCACAGATAATATGTTCTATATTTATAACCATCACCACAGACAATATGTTCTATATGTATAACCAGCACCACACACAATATGTTCTATATGTATAACCATTACCGCAGACAATATGTTATATATTTATAAACAGCATCACAGACAATATATTATATATTTATAAACAGCACCAAAGACAATATGTTCTATATTTATAACCAGCACCACCGACAATATGGTCTATATTTATAACCAGCACCACAGACAATATGTTCTATATTTATAACCAGCATCACAGACAATATTTCTATATTTATAACCATCACCACAGACAATATGTTCTATATGTATAACCAGCACCGCAGACGATATGTTATATATTTATAAACAGCATCACAGACAATATGTTATATATTTATAAACAGCACGACAGACAATATGTTATATATTTATAACCATCCCAACAGACAATATGTTATATATTTATAAACAGCATCACAGACAATATGTTATATATTTATAAACAGCATCACAGACAATATGTTCTATATTTATAACCAGCACCACCGACAAAATGTTCTATATTTATAACCTGCGTCACAGACGATATGTTATATATTTATAACCAGCAAAACAGACAATATGTTACACATTTAAAACAAGCACCACAGACAATATGTTCTATATTGATAACCAGCACCACAGACAATATGCTCTATATTTATAACCATCACCACAGACAATATGCTCTATATTTATAACCATCACCACAGACAATATGTTATATATTTATAACCTGCACCAAAGACAATAAGTTATATATTTATAACCATCACCAAAGACAATATGTTATATATTTATAACCAGCACCACAGACAATATGTTCTATATTTAATACCAGCACCACAGACAATATGCTCTATATTTATAGCCAGCACCACGGACAATATGTTCTATATTTATAACCATCCCCACAGACAATACGTTCTATATTTATAACTAGCACCACAGACAATATGTTCTATATTTATAACCAGGACCACTGACAATATGTTCTAAATCTATAAACAGCACCACCGACAATATGTTCTATATTTATAACCTTCACAGACACTATGTTATATATTTATAACCAGCAAAACAGAAAATAAGTTCCATATTTATAACCAGCACCACAGACAATATGATCTAAATTTATAGCCACCACCACAGACAATATGTTCTATATTTATAACCATCCCCACAGACAGTACGTTCTATATTTATAACCATCACCACAGACAATATGTTATATATTTATAACCAGCACCACAGACAATATGCTCTATATTTATAACCAGCACCACAGACAATATGTTCTATATTTATAACCAGCACCACAGACAATATGTTCTATATTTATAACCAAGACCACAGACAATATGTTCTAAATCTATAACCAGCATCGCAGACAATATGTTCTAAATCTTTAACCAGCACCACAGACAATATGTTCTATATTTAAAACCAGCACCACCAACAATATGTTCTATATTTATAAAGTGCGACACAGACAATATGTTATATATTTATAAACAGCAAAACAGACAATATGTTCTATATTCATAAAAATCACCACAGACAAAATGCTCTATATTTATAACCATCACCACAGACAATATGATCTATATTTATAACCTGCACCGAAGACAATAAGTTATATATTTATAACCATCACCACAGACAATATGGTATACATTTATTACCAGCACCACAGACAATATGTTATATATTTATAACCATCCCCACAGACAATATGCTCTATATTTATAACCATCACCACAGACAATATGTTCTATATTTATAACCATCACCAAAGACAATATGTTATATATTTATAACCAGCACCACAGACAATATGCTCTATATTTATAACCAACACCACAGACAATATGTTATATATTTATAACTATCACCACAGACAATATGTTCTATATTTATTACCAGCACCACAGACAATAACTTATATATTTATAACCTGCACCTAAGACAATAAGTTATATATTTATAACCATCACCACAGAAAATATGGTATATATTTATTACCAGCACCACAGACAATATGTTATATATTTATAACCATCCCCACAGACAATACGGTCTATATTTATAACAATCACCAAAGACAATATGTTATATATTTATAACTAGCACCACAGACAATATGCTCTATATTTATAACCAGCACCACAGACAATGTGTCCTATATTTATAACCAGCACCACAGACAATATGTTCTATATTTATATCAGCAAAACAGACAATATGTTCTATATTTATAACCAGCACCACAGACAATATGTTATATATTTATAAACAGCATCACAGACAATATGTTATATATTTATAAACAGCACCACAGACAATATGTTCTATATTTATAACCAGCACCACCGACAATATGTTCTATATTTATAACCTGCGTCACAGACGATATGTTATAAATTTATAACCAGCAAAACAGACAATATGTTCTATATTTATAAAAATCACCACAGACAATATGCTCTATATTTACAACCATCACCACAGACAATATGCTGTATATTTAAAACCAGCACCACAGACAATATATTCTATATTTATAACAAGGACCACAGACAATATGTTCTAAATCTATAACCAGCATCGCAGACAATATGTTCTAAATCTTTAACCAGCACCACAGACAATATGTTCTATATTTATAACCAGCACCACCGACAAAATGTTCTATATTTATAACATGCGTCACAGACGATATGTTATATATTTATAACCAGCAAAACAGACAATATGTTACATATTTATAACCAGCACCGCAGACAATATGTTCTATATTTATAACCAGCACCACAGACAATATGTTCTATATTTATAACCAGCACCACGGACAATATGTTCTATATTTATAACCATCCCAACAGACAATACGTTCTTTATTTAACACCAGCACCACAGACAATATGTTCTATATTTATAACCAGGACCACTGACAATATGTTCTATATTTATAACCAGCACCACAGACAATATGTTCTATATATAACCCTCAACAAAGACAATATGTTATATATTTATAAACAGCATCACAGACAATATGTTATATATTTATAAACAGCATCACAGACAATATGTTCTATATTTATAACCAGCACCACCGACAAAATGTTCTATATTTATAACCTGCGTCACAGACAATATGTTATATATTTATAACCAGCAAAACAGACAATATGTTACACATTTAAAACAAGCACCACAGACAATATGTTCTATATTGATAACCAGCACCACAGACAATATGCTCTATATTTATAACCATCACCACAGACAATATGCTCTATATTTATAACCATCACCACAGACAATATGTTATATATTTATAACCTGCACCAAAGACAATAAGTTATATATTTATAACCATCACCAAAGACAATATGTTATATATTTATAGCCAGCACCACGGACAATATGTTCTATATTTATAACCATCCCCACAGACAATACGTTCTATATTTATAACCAGCACCACAGACAATATGTTCTATATTTATAACCAGGACCACTGACAATATGTTCTAAATCTATAAACAGCACCACCGACAATATGTTCTATATTTATAACCTTCGTCACAGACACTATGTTATATATTTATAACCAGCAAAACAGAAAATAAGTTCCATATTTATAACCAGCACCACAGACAATATGATCTAAATTTATAGCCACCACCACAGACAATATGTTCTATATTTATAACCATCCCCACAGACAGTACGTTCTATATTTATAACCATCACCACAGACAATATGTTATATATTTATAACCAGCACCACAGACAATATGCTCTATATTTATAACCAGCACCACAGACAATATGTTCTATATTTATAACCAGCACCACAGACAATATGTTCTATATTTATAACCAAGACCACAGACAATATGTTCTAAATCTATAACCAGCATCGCAGACAATATGTTCTAAATCTTTAACCAGCACCACAGACAATATGTTCTATATTTAAAACCAGCACCACCAACAATATGTTCTATATTTATAAAGTGCGACACAGACAATATGTTATATATTTATAAACAGCAAAACAGACAATATGTTCTATATTCATAAAAATCACCACAGACAAAATGCTCTATATTTATAACCATCACCACAGACAATATGATCTATATTTATAACCTGCACCGAAGACAATAAGTTATATATTTATAACCATCACCACAGACAATATGGTATACATTTATTACCAGCACCACAGACAATATGTTATATATTTATAACCATCACCACAGACAATATGGTATACATTTATTACCAGCACCACAGACAATATGTTATATATTTATAACCATCCCCACAGACAATATGCTCTATATTTATAACCATCACCACAGACAATATGTTCTATATTTATAACCATCACCAAAGACAATATGTTATATATTTATAACCAGCACCACAGACAATATGCTCTATATTTATAACCAACACCACAGACAATATGTTATATATTTATAACTATCACCACAGACAATATGTTCTATATTTATTACCAGCACCACAGACAATAACTTATATATTTATAACCTGCACCTAAGACAATAAGTTATATATTTATAACCATCACCACAGAAAATATGGTATATATTTATTACCAGCACCACAGACAATATGTTATATATTTATAACCATCCCCACAGACAATACGGTCTATATTTATAACAATCACCAAAGACAATATGTTATATATTTATAACTAGCACCACAGACAATATGCTCTATATTTATAACCAGCACCACAGACAATGTGTCCTATATTTATAACCAGCACCACAGACAATATGTTCTATATTTATATCAGCAAAACAGACAATATGTTCTATATTTATAACCAGCACCACAGACAATGTGTTCTATATTTATGACCAGCACCACAGACAGTATGTTCCATATTTATAACCAGCACCACAGACAATATGTTCAATATTTATAACCAGCACCGCAGACAATATGTTCAATATTTATAACCATCACCACAGACAATATGTTCTATATTTATAACCATCACCACAGACAATATGTTCTATATTTATAACTATCACCACAGACAATATGTTCTATATTTATAACCAGCACCGCAGACAACATGTTCTATATGTATAACCAGCACCACAGACAATATGTTATATATTTATAAACAGCATCAAAGACAATATGTTATATATTTATAAACAGCACAAAAGACAATATGTTCTAAATCTAGAACCAGCATCGCAGACAATATGTTCTAAATCTTTAACCAGCACCACAGACAACATGTTCTATATTTATAACCAGCACCACCGACAATATGTTCTATATTTATAACCTGCGTCACAGACGATATGTTATATATTTATAACCAGCAAAACAGACAATATGTTCTATATTTACAAAAATCACCACAGACAATATGCTCTATATTTACAACCATCACCACAGACAATATGCTCTATATTTATAACCATCACCACAGACAATGTGTTATATATTTATAACCTGCACCAAAGACAATAAGTTATATATTTATAACCATCACCAAAGACAATATGTTATATATTTATAACCAACACCACAGACAATATGTTATATATTTATAACCAGCACCACAGACAATATGCTCTATATTTATAGCCAGCACCACGGACAATATGTTCTATATTTATAACCATCCCCACAGACAACACGTTCTAAATTTATAACCAGCACCACCGACAAAATGTTCTATATTTATAACCTGCGTCACAGACGATATGTTAGATATTTATAACCAGCAAAACAGACAATATGTTACACATTTAAAACAAGCACCACAGACAATATGTTCTATATTGATAACCAGCACCACAGACAATATGTTATATATTTATAACCTGCACCAAAGACAATAAGTTATATATTTATAACCATCACCAAAGACAATATGTTATATATTTATAACCAGCACCACAGACAATATGTTCTATATTTAATACCAGCACCACAGACAATATGCTCTATATTTATAGCCAGCACCACGGACAATATGCTCTATATTTATAACCATCACCACAGACAATATGTTATATATTTATAACCTGCACCAAAGACAATAAGTTATATATTTATAACCATCACCAAAGACAATATGTTATATATTTATAACCAGCACCACAGACAATATGTTCTATATTTAATACCAGCACCACAGACAATATGCTCTATATTTATAGCCAGCACCACGGACAATATGTTCTATATTTATAACCATCCCCACAGACAATACGTTCTATATTTATAACCAGCACCACAGACAATATGTTCTATATTTATAACCAGGACCACTGACAATATGTTCTAAATCTATAAACAGCACCACCGACAATATGTTCTATATTTATAACCTTCGTCACAGACACTATGTTATATATTTATAACCAGCAAAACAGAAAATAAGTTCCATATTTATAACCAGCACCACAGACAATATGATCTATATTTATAGCCACCACCACAGACAATATGTTCTATATTTATAACCATCCCCACAGACAGTACGTTCTATATTTATAACCATCACCACAGACAATATGTTATATATTTATAACCAGCACCACAGACAATATGCTCTATATTTTTATAACCAGCACCACAGACAATATGTTCTATATTTATAACCAGCACCACAGACAATATGTTCTATATTTATAACCAAGACCACAGACAATATGTTCTAAATCTATAACCAGCATCGCAGACAATATGTTCTAAATCTTTAACCAGCACCACAGACAATATGTTCTATATTTAAAACCAGCACCACCAACAATATGTTCTATATTTATAACCTGCGACACAGACAATATGTTATATATTTATAAACAGCAAAACAGACAATATGTTCTATATTCATAAAAATCACCACAGACAAAATGCTCTATATTTATAACCATCACCACAGACAATATGATCTATATTTATAACCATCACCACAGACAATATGGTATACATTTATTACCAGCACCACAGACAATATGTTATATATTTATAACCATCCCCACAGACAATACGTTCTATATTTATAACCATCACCAAAGACAATATGTTATATATTTATAACCAGCACCACAGACAATATGCTCTATATTTATAACCAACACCACAGACAATATGTTATATATTTATAACTATCACCACAGACAATATGTTCTATATTTATTACCAGCACCACAGACAATAACTTATATATTTATAACCTGCACCTAAGACAATAAGTTATATATTTATAACCATCACCACAGAAAATATGGTATATATTTATTACCAGCACCACAGACAATATGTTATATATTTATAACCATCCCCACAGACAATACGGTCTATAGTTATAACAATCACCAAAGACAATATGTTATATATTTATAACTAGCACCACAGACAATATGCTCTATATTTATAACCAGCACCACAGACAATGTGTCCTATATTTATAACCAGCACCACAGACAATATGTTCTATATTTATATCAGCAAAACAGACAATATGTTCTATATTTATAACCAGCACCACAGACAATGTGTTCTATATTTATGACCAGCACCACAGACAGTATGTTCCATATTTATAACCAGCACCACAGACAATATGTTCAATATTTATAACCAGCACCGCAGACAATATGTTCAATATTTATAACCATCACCACAGACAATATGTTCTATATTTATAACCATCACCACAGACAATATGTTCTATATTTATAACTATCACCACAGACAATATGTTCTATATTTATAACCAGCACCGCAGACAACATGTTCTATATGTATAACCAGCACCACAGACAATATGTTATATATTTATAAACAGCATCAAAGACAATATGTTATATATTTATAAACAGCACAAAAGACAATATGTTCTAAATCTAGAACCAGCATCGCAGACAATATGTTCTAAATCTTTAACCAGCACCACAGACAACATGTTCTATATTTATAACCAGCACCACCGACAATATGTTCTATATTTATAACTCAAGGCCACAGACGATATGTTATATATTTATAACCAGCAAAACAGACAATATGTTCTATATTTACAAAAATCACCACAGACAATATGCTCTATATTTACAACCATCACCACAGACAATATGCTCTATATTTATAACCATCACCACAGACAATGTGTTATATATTTATAACCTGCACCAAAGACAATAAGTTATATATTTATAACCATCACCAAAGACAATATGTTATATATTTATAACCAACACCACAGACAATATGTTATATATTTATAACCAGCACCACAGACAATATGCTCTATATTTATAGCCAGCACCACGGACAATATGTTCTATATTTATAACCATCCCCACAGACAACACGTTCTAAATTTATAACCAGCACCACAGACAATATGTTCTATATTTATGACCAGGACCATTGACAATATGTTCTAAATCTATAACCAGCACCACAGACAATATGTTCTAAATTTATAACCAGCACTACAGACAATATGCTCTATAATTATAACCAGCACCACTGACAATATGTTCTAAATCTATAACCAGGACCACTGACAATATGTTCTAAATCTATAACCTGTGTCACAGACAATCTGTTATATATTTATAACCAGCAAGACAGACAATATGTTCTATATTTATAAAAATCACCACAGACAATATGCTCTATATTTATAACCATCACCACAGACAATATGTTCTATATTTAGAACCAGCACCATGGACAATATGTTCCATATTTATAACCAGCACCACAGACAATATGCTCTATATTTATTACCAGCATCACAGACAATAAGTTATATATTTATAACCAGCACCACAGACAATACGTTCTATATTTATAACCTGCGTCACAGACGATATGTTATATATTTATAACCAGCAAAACAGACAATATGTTCTATATTTATAACCATCACCACAGACAATATGCTCTATATTTACAACCATCACCACAGACAATATGCTCTATATTTATAACCATCACCACAGACAATGTGTTATATATTTATAACCTGCACCAAAGACAATAAGTTATATATTTATAACCATCACCAAAGACAATATGTTATATATTTATAACCAACACCACAGACAATATGTTATATATTTATAACCAGCACCACAGACAATATGCTCTATATTTATAGCCAGCACCACGGACAATATGTTCTATATTTATAACCATCCCCACAGACAACACGTTCTAAATTTATAACCAGCACCACAGACAATATGCTCTATATTTATGACCAGGACCATTGACAATATGTTCTAAATCTATAACCAGCACCACAGACAATATGTTCTAAATTTATAACCAGCACTACAGACAATATGCTCTATAATTATAACCAGCACCACTGACAATATGTTCTAAATCTATAACCAGGACCACTGACAATATGTTCTAAATCTATAACCTGCACCACAGATAATATGTTGTATATTTATAACCAGCACCACAAACAATATGTTATATATTTATAACCAGCACCACAGACAATGTGTTCTATATTTATAACCAGCACCACAGACAATGTGTTCTATATTTATAAACAGCACCACAGACAATATGTTCTATATTTATAACCATCCCCACAGACAACATGTTCTATGTTTATAAACAGCACCACAGACAATATGTTCTATATCTATTTGCACTCTGTCTATCAGTTCAGCAGCTGAGGAGGAGGAAGGTACAGTATCAGGGTGAAGGTACTGTATCAGGGGGAAGGTACTGTATCAGGGTGAAGTTACTGTATCAGGGGGAAGGTACTGTATCAGGGTGAAGGTACTGTATCAGGAGGAAGGTACTGTATCAGGTGGAAGGTACTGCATCAGGAGGAAGGTACTGTATCAGGGTGAAGGTACTGTATCAGTTCAGCAGCTGAGGAGGAGGATGGTACTGTTTCAGGGTGAAGGTACTGTATCAGGAGGAAGGTACTGTATCAGGAGGAAGGTACTGTTTCAGGGTGAAGGTACTGTATCAGGAGGAAGGTACTGTATCAGTGTGAAGGTACTGTATCAGTTCAGCAGCTGAGGAGGGGGAAGGTACTGTATCAGGTGGAAGGTACTGTATCAGGGAGAAGGTACTGTATCAGGAAGGTACTGTATCAGGAGGAAGGCTCTGTATCAGGGTGAAGGTACTGTTTCAGGGGGAAGGTACTGTATCAGGAAGAAGGTACTGTATCAGGAGGAAGGTACTGTATCAGGAAGAAGGTACTGTATCAGGAGGAAGGTACTGTATCAGGAGGAAGGCTCTGTATCAGGGTGAAGGTACTGTTTCAGGGTGAAGGTACTGTATCAGGAGGAAGGTACTGTATCAGGGGGAAGGTACTGTATCAGGGGGAAGGTACTGTATCAGGTGAAGGTACTGTATCAGGGGGAAGGTACTGTATCAGGGTGAAGGTACTGTATCAGGAGGAAGGTACTGTATCAGGGGGAAGGTACTTCATCAGGAAGGTACTGTATCAGGAGGAAGGTTCTGTATCAGGGGAAAGGTACTGTATCAGGAGGAAGGTACTGTATCAGGAGGAAGGTACTGTATCAGGGTGAAGGTACTGTATCAGGAGGAAGGTACTGTATCAGGGGGAAGGTACTGTATCAGGAGGAAGGCTCTGTATCAGGAGGAAGGTACTGTATCAGGAGGAAGGTACTTTATAAGGGGGAAGGTACTGTATCAGGAGGAAGGTACTGTTTCAGGTGAAGGTACTATATCAGGAGGAAGGTACTGTATCAGGAGGAAGGTACTTTATAAGGGGGAAGGTACTTTATCAGGAGGAAGGTACTGTTTCAGGGTGAAGGTACTATATCAGGAGGAAGGTACTGTATCAGGAGGAAGGTACTTTATAAGGGGGAAGGTACTTTATCAGGAGGAAGGTACTGTATCAGGGGGAAGGTACTGTATCAGGAGGAAGGCTCTGTATCAGGAGGAAGGTACTGTATCAGGAGGAAGGTACTTTATAAGGGGGAAGGTACTGTATCAGGAGGAAGGTACTGTTTCAGGGTGAAGGTACTATATCAGGAGGAAGGTACTGTATCAGGAGGAAGGTACTTTATAAGGGGGAAGGTACTTTATCAGGAGGAAGGTACTGTTTCAGGGTGAAGGTACTATATCAGGAGGAAGGTACTGTATCAGGAGGAAGGTACTTTATAAGGGGGAAGGTACTTTATCAGGAGGAAGGTACTTTATAAGGGGGAAGGTACTGTATCAGGAGGAAGGTACTGTTTCAGGGTGAAGGTACTATATCAGGAGGAAGGTACTGTATCAGGAGGAAGGTACTTTATAAGGGGGAAGGTACTGTTTCAGGGTGAAGGTACTATATCAGGAGGAAGGTACTGTATCAGGAGGAAGGTACTGTATCAGGAGGAAGGTACTTTATAAGGGGGAAGGTACTGTTTCAGGGTGAAGGTCCTATATCAGGAGGAAGGTACTGTTTCAGGGTGAAGGTACTGTATCAGGAGGAAGGTACTTTATAAGGGGGAAGGTACTGTATCAGGAGGAAGGTACTGTTTCAGGGTGAAGGTACTGTATCAGGGGGAAGGTACTGTATCAGGGGGAAGGTACTGTATCAGGAGGAAGGTACTGTATCAGGGGGAAGGTACTGTATCAGGGGGAAGGTACTGTTTCAGGGTGAAGGTACTGTATCACTTCAGCAACTGAAGAGGAGGAAGGTACTGTATCAGACGGAAGTCACACAACAAGTGTGAAGCCTCATTTATACCCTAAACTGTCAAGTCCTGGCCTGGGATAGCCTGCTGACTTGTCATTTTGTGTTTTGGTCAGGAAGTGATTTTTTTTTTCTATGTTTTTTTTTCTATGTTTTGGTTTGTTGATGGTTCCCAATTAGAGGCAGCTGAGTGTCGTTACCTCTAATTGGGGACCATATATATGTTTGTGCTTTTGGCCCACTTGCGGTGTGGGTCATTGTTGTGTATGTTGTGTATGTGTCTATGCGCTACACAGTTCATGGCCGATCTTTGTTTATTGTTTTGGTTGGTTGGTTGTAAGTTTCAGTTAATTAAAATATGTGGAACTCAGTCCGTGCTGCACTGTTACTCCGTGACACTGAACACAATGAAACAACTAGAAATACCCTACGGCCATCTTGGGTAGTTAAATAGCAAAAATTGCGCAGACGCGTGCAGACCCCACTGTAACCTGTAGATAGTCCAGCCTCCCGCCTGATGCTGGGTTATATCTGTAGTTCTCACCCCGCTGTAACCTGTAGATAGTCCAGCCTCCCGCCTGATGCTGGGTTATATCTGTAGTTCTCACCCTGCACTGTAACCTGTAGATAGTCCAGCCTCCCGCCTGATGCTGGGTTATATCTGTAGTTCTCACCCTGCACTGTAACCTGTAGATAGTCCAGCCTCCCGCCTGATGCTGGGTTATATCTGTAGTTCTCACCCTGCACTGTAACCTGTAGATAGTCCAGCCTCCCGCCTGATGCTGGGTTATATCTGTAGTTCTCACCCCGCTGTAACCTGTAGATAGTCCAGCCTCCCGCCTGATGCTGGGTTATATCTGTAGTTCTCACCCCGCTGTAACCTGTAGATAGTCCAGCCTCCCGCCTGATGCTGGGTTATATCTGTAGTTCTCACCCGCTGTAACCTGTAGATAGTCCAGCCTCCCGCCTGATGCTGGGTTATATCTGTAGTTCTCACCCCGCTGTAACCTGTAGATAGTCCAGCCTCCCGCCTGATGCTGGGTTATATCTGTAGTTCTCACCCGCTGTAACCTGTAGATAGTCCAGCCTCCCGCCTGATGCTGGGTTATATCTGTAGTTCTCACCCCGCTGTAACCTGTAGATAGTCCAGCCTCCCGCCTGATGCTGGGTTATATCTGTAGTTCTCACCCTGCACTGTAACCTGTAGATAGTCCAGCCTCCCGCCTGATGCTGGGTTATATCTGTAGTTCTCACCCTGCACTGTAACCTGTAGATAGTCCAGCCTCCCGCCTGATGCTGGGTTATATCTGTAGTTCTCACCCTGCACTGTAACCTGTAGATAGTCCAGCCTCCCGCCTGATGCTGGGTTATATCTGTAGTTCTCACCCTGCACTGTAACCTGTAGATAGTCCAGCCTCCGCCTGATGCTGGGTTATATCTGTAGTTCTCACCCTGCACTGTAACCTGTAGATAGTCCAGCCTCCCGCCTGATGCTGGGTTATATCTGTAGTTCTCACCCTGCTGTAACCTGTAGATAGTCCAGCCTCCCGCCTGATGCTGGGTTATATCTGTAGTTCTCACCCCGCTGTAACCTGTAGATAGTCCAGCCTCCCGCCTGATGCTGGGTTATATCTGTAGTTCTCACCCCGCTGTAACCTGTAGATAGTCCAGCCTCCCGCCTGATGCTGGGTTATATCTGTAGTTCTCACCCCGCTGTAACCTGTAGATAGTCCAGCCTCCCGCCTGATGCTGGGTTATATCTGTAGTTCTCACCCCGCTGTAACCTGTAGATAGTCCAGCCTCCCGCCTGATGCTGGGTTATATCTGTAGTTCTCACCCGCTGTAACCTGTAGATAGTCCAGCCTCCCGCCTGATGCTGGGTTATATCTGTAGTTCTCACCCCGCTGTAACCTGTAGATAGTCCAGCCTCCCGCCTGATGCTGGGTTATATCTGTAGTTCTCACCCCGCTGTAACCTGTAGATAGTCCAGCCTCCCGCCTGATGCTGGGTTATATCTGTAGTTCTCACCCTGCACTGTAACCTGTAGATAGTCCAGCCTCCCGCCTGATGCTGGGTTATATCTGTAGTTCTCACCCCACTGTAACCTGTAGATAGTCCAGCCTCCCGCCTGATGCTGGGTTATATCTGTAGTTCTCACCCCGCTGTAACCTGTAGATAGTCCAGCCTCCCGCCTGATGCTGGGTTATATCTGTAGTTCTCACCCCGCTGTAACCTGTAGATAGTCCAGCCTCCCGCCTGATGCTGGGTTATATCTGTAGTTCTCACCCCACTGTAACCTGTAGATAGTCCAGCCTCCCGCCTGATGCTGGGTTATATCTGTAGTTCTCACCCCGCTGTAACCTGTAGATAGTCCAGCCTCCCGCCTGATGCTGGGTTATATCTGTAGTTCTCACCCCACTGTAACCTGTAGATAGTCCAGCCTCCCGCCTGATGCTGGGTTATATCTGTAGTTCTCACCCCGCTGTAACCTGTAGATAGTCCAGCCTCCCGCCTGATGCTGGGTTATATCTGTAGTTCTCACCCCGCTGTAACCTGTAGATAGTCCAGCCTCCCGCCTGATGCTGGGTTATATCTGTAGTTCTCACCCCACTGTAACCTGTAGATAGTCCAGCCTCCCGCCTGATGCTGGGTTATATCTGTAGTTCTCACCCCGCTGTAACCTGTAGATAGTCCAGCCTCCCGCCTGATGCTGGGTTATATCTGTAGTTCTCACCCCACTGTAACCTGTAGATAGTCCAGCCTCCCGCCTGATGCTGGGTTATATCTGTAGTTCTCACCCCGCTGTAACCTGTAGATAGTCCAGCCTCCCGCCTGATGCTGGGTTATATCTGTAGTTCTCACCCCGCTGTAACCTGTAGATAGTCCAGCCTCCCGCCTGATGCTGGGTTATATCTGTAGTTCTCACCCCGCTGTAACCTGTAGATAGTCCAGCCTCCGCCTGATGCTGGGTTATATCTGTAGTTCTCACCCCGCTGTAACCTGTAGATAGTCCAGCCTCCGCCTGATGCTGGGTTATATCTGTAGTTCTCACCCCGCTGTAACCTGTAGATAGTCCAGCCTCCCGCCTGATGCTGGGTTATATCTGTAGTTCTCACCCCGCTGTAACCTGTAGATAGTCCAGCCTCCCGCCTGATGCTGGGTTATATCTGTAGTTCTCACCCCGCTGTAACCTGTAGATAGTCCAGCCTCCGCCTGATGCTGGGTTATATCTGTAGTTCTCACCCCGCTGTAACCTGTAGATAGTCCAGCCTCCCGCCTGATGCTGGGTTATATCTGTAGTTCTCACCCCGCTGTAACCTGTAGATAGTCCAGCCTCCCGCCTGATGCTGGGTTATATCTGTAGTTCTCACCCCGCTGTAACCTGTAGATAGTCCAGCCTCCCGCCTGATGCTGGGTTATATCTGTAGTTCTCACCCCGCTGTAACCTGTAGATAGTCCAGCCTCCGCCTGATGCTGGGTTATATCTGTAGTTCTCACCCCGCTGTAACCTGTAGATAGTCCAGCCTCCCGCCTGATGCTGGGTTATATCTGTAGTTCTCACCCCGCTGTAACCTGTAGATAGTCCAGCCTCACGCCTGATGCTGGGTTATATCTGTAGTTCTCACCCCGCTGTAACCTGTAGATAGTCCAGCCTCCCGCCTGATGCTGGGTTATATCTGTAGTTCTCACCCCGCTGTAACCTGTAGATAGTCCAGCCTCCGCCTGATGCTGGGTTATATCTGTAGTTCTCACCCCGCTGTAACCTGTAGATAGTCCAGCCTCCCGCCTGATGCTGGGTTATATCTGTAGTTCTCACCCCGCTGTAACCTGTAGATAGTCCAGCCTCCCGCCTGATGCTGGGTTATATCTGTAGTTCTCACCCGCTGTAACCTGTAGATAGTCCAGCCTCCCGCCTGATGCTGGGTTATATCTGTAGTTCTCACCCGCTGTAACCTGTAGATAGTCCAGCCTCCCGCCTGATGCTGGGTTATATCTGTAGTTCTCACCCCGCTGTAACCTGTAGATAGTCCAGCCTCCCGCCTGATGCTGGGTTATATCTGTAGTTCTCACCCTGCACTGTAACCTGTAGATAGTCAAGCCTCCCGCCTGATGCTGGGGCTTGTAGTTCTGGGGTTTTATATGCTGCGGTAATGAATTGGCTTCCTAACACACTTAGTGCAGTGGTTATTCCTTGACTCACATGCAAATACATCTACAAGTACATCTACAAGTACATCTACAAATACATCTACACAAAGAATTGATTTTGTTTTCAGTAAAACAGTCTATAAATGACACAAATACAGGTACACACAGATACGATACAGGTACTATAAACCAGATACAGGTACATAAACCAGATACAGGTACTATAAACCAGATACAGGTACTCTAAACCAGATACAGGTACTATAATCCAGATACAGGTACTATAATCCAGATACAGGTACTATAAACGAGATACAGGTACTCTAAACCAGATACAGGTACTATAATCCAGATACAGGTACTATAATCCAGATACAGGTACTATAAACCAGATACAGGTACTCTAAACCAGATACAGGTACTATAAACCAGATACAGGTACAGCACAGATACAGGTACTATAAACCAGATACAGGTACTATAAACCAGATACAGGTACTATAAACCAGATACAGGTACAGCACAGATACAGGTACTATAAACCAGATACAGGTACTATAAACCAGATACAGGTACTATAAACCAGATACAGGTACTATAAACCTGATACAGGTACAGCATAGTTGGTTTAGTAATAAAAATGTTATTACTTTTCTTACATGGTCAAGGTGCTTCCATTCCTCCCCCCATTCTCTGTCTGTCAACCGGTGGTCGATCACCTCTTCCTGACGAGCCCCGTGCATCGCTTCATCAATGAGAAGAGAGAGAGAGAGAGAGAGAGAGAGAGAGAGAGAGAGAGAGAGAGAGAGAGAGAGAGAGGAGAGGGAGACAAAGTCAAAGTCTGTAGAAGAAAATACAAGTGTCCACTCTTCCTCTCTACTCTTCCCTCCATCCTCTCCCCACTGTTCGCTCCATCCTCTCTCCACTCTTCTCTCCATCCTCTCTCTACTGTTCCCTCCATCCTCTCTCCACTGTTCCCTCCATCCTCTCTCCACTGTTCCCTCCATCCTCTCTCCACTGTTCCCTCCATCCTCTCTCCACTGTTCTCTCCATCCTCTCTCCACTGTTCCCTCCATCCTCTCTCCACTGTTCTCTCCATCCTCTCTCCACTGTTCCCTCCATCCTCTCTCCACTGTTCCTCCATCCTCTCTCCACTGTTCCCTCCATCCTCTCTCCACTGTTCTCTCCATCCTCTCTCCACTGTTCCCTCCATCCTCTCTCCACTGTTCTCTCCATCCTCTCTCCACTGTTCCCTCCATCCTCTCTCCACTGTTCCCTCCATCCTCTCTCCACTGTTCCCTCCATCCTCTCTCCACTGTTCTCTCCATCCTCTCTCCACTGTTCCCTCCATCCTCTCTCCACTGTTCCCTCCATCCTCTCTCCACTGTTCCCTCCATCCTCTCTCCACTGTTCCCTCCATCCTCTCTCCACTGTTCCCTCTCCATACCTCCCTCTGTCCCTTCCCTCAGGAGGAGGAGAGGGGGAGGGAACAGAGAGGAGGAGGAGGAGAGGGGGAGGGAACATAGAGGAGGAGGAGGAGAGAGGGAGGGAACAGAGAGGAGGAGGAGGAGGAGAGGGGGAGGGAACATAGAGGAGGAGGAGGAGCAGAGGGGGAGGGAACAGAGAGGAGGAGGAGGAGAGGGGGAGGGAACAGAGAGGAGGAGGAGGAGGAGGAGGAGGAGGGAACAGAGAGGAGGAGGAGGAGGAGGAGGAGGAGGAGGAGAGAGTGAGGGAACAGACAGGAGGAGGAGAGAGGGAGGGAACAGTCTTCCCTCTCCTCCTCTGTGCTCCTCAAACTTCCCTTTCCTGCTCTTTCTTCCCCATGCTTCCTTCCTTCCTTCCATCCCCCAACCCTCTCCTCCCCTCTTCTCCCGTCCTTACCCAGTGGCCGTGGTCTCTCCCTGAGCTCGCGGTGGTTGTGGTTGGGGTGGCGGTAGTGTGGTGAGTCTCTGTAATGGTGTGTGATGGCCATGTCGTCCAGCCGGTAGTGCTGTGTGGGCGGGGGAGGGGGCGGCGTGGGGTGTCCATGGGCCAGGCCGTTAGGTTGGTAGGGGAGGGGACCGTTGGAGGGGCTGAAACGTTGGCCTGCCGGGCTGATCGTACAGGGTCTCTTACTGGAGTTCTCCAGGTGCAGGAGGCCATCCCTGTCGAAGCCGTTCTCTTTGGTTCTGGAGGAGGAGAGGGGGAGGGAACAGAGAAGAGGGGGAGGAGAGGAGAGGGGGAGGGAACAGAGAGGAGGAGGAGGAGAGGGGAGGGAACAGAGAGGAGGAGGAGGAGAGAGGGAGGGGACAGAGAGGAGGAGGAGAGGGGAGGGAACAGAGAGGAGGAGGAGAGGGGGAGGGAACAGAGAGGAGGAGGAGGAGGAGAGAGGGAGGGGACAGAGAGGAGGAGGAGAGGGGGAGGGAACAGAGAGGAGGAGGAGGAAAGAGGGAGAGAACAGAGAGGGAGGAGGAGAGGGGAGGGAACAGAGAGGAGGAGGAGAGGGGAGGGAACAGAGAGGAGGAGGAGAGGGGGAGGGAACAGAGAGGAGGAGGAGGAAAGAGGGAGAGAACAGAGAGGAGGAGGAGAGGGGGAGGGAACAGAGAGGAGGAGGAGAGGGGGAGGGAACAGAGAGGAGGAGGAGAGGGGGAGGGAACAGAGAGGAGGAGGAGGAAAGAGGGAGAGAACAGAGAGGAGGAGGAGAGGGGAGGGAACAGAGAGGAGGAGGAGAGGGGAGGGAACAGAGAGGAGGAGGAGGAAAGAGGGAGAGAACAGAGAGGAGGAGGAGAGGGGGAGGGAACAGAGAGGAGGAGGAGAGGGGGAGGGAACAGAGAGGAGGAGGAGGAAAGAGGGAGAGAACAGAGAGGAGGAGAGGGGGAGGGAACATGATTATTAACCTATTCTATTCCCTACATAGTGCACTTCTTTTGGCCAGAGTCCTGTTGGTTCTGGAGGAGAAAGAGGACCTACTGAGAAACAGCTTCAGAAGGGGTTCCACCATGAGGCAGGTTATTTTCTGATCTGTCTCTGTCTTCTTTAGAAGGGGTCCCACCCTCTCCTCTCCTCTCCTCTCCTCTCCTCTCCTCTCCTCTCCTCTCCTCTCCTCTCCTCTCCTCTCCTGTTCCCCGGGCGCCGAAGACGTGGATGTCGATTAAAAAGGCAGCCCCCCGCACCTCTCTGATTCAGAGGGGTTGGGTTAAATGCGGAAGACACATTTCGGTTGAAGGCATTTGGTTGTACAACTGACTAATAATGGTGACTTTGACTTTGACTTTGACTCTCCTCTCCTCTCCTCTCCTCTCCTCTCCTCTCCTCCCCCCTCTTCTTCTCTACCCTCCCCTTCCCAGTGTCATCCCTCGCTACCCCTCTCTACCTCTCTCTCCTCGTTACCATGGTGTTAGCATCCCCTACCCATCCTGTTACAACAGAAACAGATTGAACCTCTTAATGAGGGTTTTTCATGGCCTCCTAATGCTCATCCATCTTAGTCCATATGCTCCACACACACACACACAGACACACACACACACACACACACACACACACACACACACACACACACACACACACACACACACACACACACACACACACACACACACAACTTCTCGCACAACGCTCAGCCCTCCTTACCTCTCTCCCTACATCCCTCTCCTCTCCTCTCTTCTCCTCTCCTCTCCTCTCCCTACTAGCTAGCTATGTAGTAAAGTTACTATGGTTCTTGTTTTTCCAGCCCACTGCATCATGTTTTTATGCTGATGGAGCTGCTGTGTTTTAGTGGTCAAGAAATATCCATGACATAGGGGCAGCGTAATATTTTATGATAACTCAAATTATGATCACTTTATTGGTCAACTGCACACAAGGTCCAACGGATATTTGACTTCCGCTTTTAACCCAACCCCTCTGAAAGACACACACGGGCTGCCACACTGGGTGCCGGAGAGCTGTTGGTGTGGGGGGTTAAGTGCCTTGCTCAAGGGCACAACGACAGACAATGGCATCTAGGATTTAATACCAGCAACCTCCGGTTGCCAGCTCACATCGCGCCTGATTCTCTAGCCGCTAGGGTACCTGACATCCACAATGATGATATACATTGTAACGTTTAGATATTCAGCCGTATTGGTGCAGGGGAACAGACTGAGAAGGGCTTGGCCAGCCGTTCTGGTGCAGGGGAACAGACTGAGAAGGGCTTGGCCAGCCGTTCTGGTGCAGGGGAACAGACTGAGAAGGGCTTGGCCAGCCGTTCTGGTGCAGGAGGACAGACTGAGAAGGGCTTGGCCAGCCGTTCTGGTGCAGGAGGACAGACTGAGAAGGGCTTGGCCAGCCGTTCTGGTGCAGGAGGACAGACTGAGAAGGGCTTAGCCAGCCGTTCTGGTGCAGGAGAACAGACTGAGAAGGGCTTAGCCAGCCGTTCTGGTGCAGGAGAACAGACTGAGAAGGGCTTGGCCAGCCGTTCTGGTGCAGGAGAACAGACTGAGAAGGGCTTGGCCAGCCGTTCTGGTGCAGGAGAACAGACTGAGAAGGGCTTGGCCAGCCGTTCTGGTGCAGGAGGACAGACTGAGAAGGGCTTGGCCAGCCGTTCTGGTGCAGGAGGACAGACTGAGAAGGGCTTGGCCAGCCGTTCTGGTGCAGGAGAACAGACTGAGAAGGGCTTGGCCAGCCGTTCTGGTGCAGGAGGACAGACTGAGAAGGGCTTGGCCAGCTGCTCTGGTGCAGGAGGACAGACTGAGAAGGGCTTGGCCAGCCGTTCTGGTGCAGGAGGACAGACTGAGAAGGGCTTGGCCAGCCGTTCTGGTGCAGGAGGACAGACTGAGAAGGGCTTAGCCAGCCGTTCTGGTGCAGGAGGCTCATCTGTATGTGTTATTATCCCCTGTCTTCCCTGTACTCCCCAGGCTATTTCTGTTTGCGTCCCAAATGGAACCCTGTTCCCTATTTACTTTTGACCAGGGCCCTTAGGATTCCTTTCAATGGGCCCGGGTAAAAGTAGTGCACTACATAGGAAATAGGGTTCCATTTGGGACGTACACTAACTCTCCATGCATTACACAGCAGCCAGCACAATGCAAGTATTACAAAAATATATATTTCATCCAGGCTTTTCACCATTGGACCTGAGGTGGAAATTCTCCGTATCAGATTCTGTGTTTCTTTTCTCTTCTTCTCTGTGTTCAAGTAGGTATGGGCTAATCCTCCAAGGGATTTGTCCTTTCAATTCAAACAGCACACACACCGCCTGCCGCAGCACACTGACATACAGCTGGAATACTCTGTTCTGTTATCTTTATCTTCTACTCTCTATTTGAAACAGACTGCTGGTCTGGAGGCTTTAACTGGTTTCAGGTCCTCTCTCTCTCTCTCTCCCTCTCTCTCTCTCTGTCTCTCTCTGTCTCTCTCTCTCTGTCTCTCTCTGTCTCTCTCTCTCTCTCTCTCGCTCTCTCTCTGTCTCTCACAAAATGGTGTCAAGTAATTATCTTTATGTTTTCTCATGATTTTGTTGGGTCTAATTGTGTTTGTGAACAGAGCCCCAGGACCAGCTTTCTTAGGGGACTCTTCTCCAAGTTCATCTCTCTGTAGGTGATGGCTTTGTAATGGAAGGTTTGGGAATCACTTATTTTTAGGTGGTTATAGAATTGAATTGCTCTTTTCTGGATTTTGATAATTAGCGAGAATCGTCCTAATTCTGCTCTGCATGCATTATTCTGTGTTTTACGTTGTAATAAACAATGTTTTTCCAGAATTCTGCATCCAGAGTGTTGGACACATTTTGTGAATTATTGGTTGATGAGTGGACCCCAGACCTCACAGCCATAAAGGGGAATGCAGATCTCTACACACAAGTATTTCGTTACACTCGCAATAACTTCTGATAACCATGTGTATGTGACCAATAAAATTTGATTTGAGATCGTAATAAGGATGTCAAATGCATGTTGCTTTAGATGGCGTAGAAGGCCCTTCTTGCCTTGTCTCTCAGATCGTTCACAGCTTTGTGGAAGTTACTTGTGTCGCTGATGTTCAGGTCGAGGTATGTGTAGTTTGTTGTGTGGTCTAGGGCAACGGTGTCTAGATGGAATTTGTATTTGTGGTCCTGGCAACTGGACCTTTTTTGGAACACCATTATTTTGGTCTAACTGAGATTTACTGTCAGGGCCCAGGTCTGTATCTTACTGTCAGGGCCCAGGTCTGTATCTTACTGTCAGGGCCCAGGTCTGTATCTTACTGTCAGGGCCCAGGTCTGTATCTTACCGCCAGGGCCCAGGTCTGTATCTTACTGTCAGGGCCCAGGTCTGTATCTTACTGTCAGGGCCCAGGTCTGTATCTTACTGTCAGGGCCCAGGTCTGTATCTTACTGTCAGGGTCCAGGTCTGTATCTTACTGTCAGGGTCCAGGTCTGTATCTTACTGTCAGGGCCCAGGTCTGTATCTTACTGTCAGGGCCCAGGTCTGTATCTTACTGTCAGGGCCCAGGTCTGTATCTTACTGTCAGGGCCCAGGTCTGTATCTTACTGTCAGGGCCCAGGTCTGTATCTTACTGTCAGGGTCCAGGTCTGTATCTTACTGTCAGGTCCAGGTCTGTATCTTACTGTCAGGGCCCAGGTCTGTATCTTACTGTCAGGCCCAGGTCTGTATCTTACTGTCAGGGTCCAGGTCTGTATCTTACTGTCAGGCCCAGGTCTGTATCTTACTGTCAGGCCCAGGTCTGTATCTTACTGTCAGGGCCCAGGTCTGTATCTTACTGTCAGGGCCCAGGTCTGTATCTTACTGTCAGGGCCCAGGTCTGTATCTTACTGTCAGGGCCCAGGTCTGTATCTTACTGTCAGGGCCCAGGTCTGTATCTTACTGTCAGGGCCCAGGTCTGACAGAATCTGTGCAGAAGATCTAGGTGCTGCTCTAGGCCTTACTTGGTTGGTGACAGAAGCACCAGATCATCAGCAAACAGCAGACATTTGACTTCAGATTCTAGTAGGATGAGGTTGGGTGCTGCAGATTGTTCTAGTGCACTCGCCATTTCATTGATACAGTGCATTCGGAAATAATTCAGACCCCTTGACTTTTTCCTACATTTTGTTACATTACAGCCTTGTTCTAAAATTGATTAAAATGTAATTTTTTCCCTCATCAATCTACACACAATATCCCATAATGACATCACAATACCCCATAATGACATCACAATATCCCATAATGACATCACAATACCCCATAATGACATCACAATATCCCATACTGACATCACAATACCCCATAATGACATCACAATACCCCATAATGACAAAGCAAAAACAGGTTTTTGTTTGCAAATGTATATATATATATATATATATATATATGTATATATATATATATATATATATTTCTTTTAAGTATTCAGATCGTTTACTCAGTACTTTGTTGAAGCACCTTTGGCAGTGATTAAAGCATTGAGTCTTCTTAGGTATGACACTACAAGCTTGGCACACCTGTATTTGGGGAGTTTCTCCCATTCTTCTCTGCAGATCCTCTCAAATTATGTCAGGTTGGATGGGGAGCGTCGCTGCACAGCTATTTTCAGGTCTCTCCAGAGATATTAGACCGGGTCAAGTCCGGGCCCTGGCTGGGCCACTCAAGGAGATTCAGAGACTTGTCCCGAAGCCACTTCTGCGCTGTCTTGGCTGTGTGCTTAGAGTCGTTGTCCTGTTGGAAGGTGAACCTTTGCTACAGTCTGAGATCCTGAGCGCTCTGGAGCAGGTTTTCATCAAGGATCTCTCTGTACTCCGTTCATCTTTCCCTTGATCCTGACTAGTCTCCCGATCCCTGCTGCTGAAAACATCCCCACAGCATGATGCTGCCACCACCATGCTTCACCGTAGGGATGGTGCCAGGTTTCCTCAAGACATGATGCTTGGCATTCAGGCCAAGAGTTCAATCTTGGTTTCATCAGACCAGAGAATCTTGTTTCTCATGCTCTGAGAGTCTTTAGGTGCCTTTTGGCAAACTCCAAGCGGACTGTCATGTGCCTTTTACTGAGGAGTGGCATCCGTCTGGCCACTCTACCATAAAGGCCTGATTGTTGGAGTGCTGCAGAGATGGTTGTCCGTCTGGAAGGTTCTCCCAATCTCCCGTTCTCCCGTTCTTCTACACCTGCATTGCTTGCTGTTTGGGGTTTTAGGCTGGGTTTCTGTACAGCACTTTGTGACATCAGCTGATGTAAGAAGGGCTTTATAAATACATTTGATTGATTGATTGATCTCCACAGCGGAACTCTAGAGCTCTGTCAGATTGACCATCAGGTTTTTGGTCACCTCCTGACCAAGGCCCTTCTCGCCGATTGCTCAGTTTGGCCGGAGGGCCAGCTCTAGGAGTCTTGGTGGTTCCAAACGTCTTCCATTTAAGAATGATGGAGGCGACTGTGTTCTTGGGGACCTTCAGTGATGAAGATATTTTTTGGTACTCTTCCCCAGATCTGTGCCTCGGCACAATCCTGTCTCGGAGTTCTACGGACAATTTCTTCGACCTCATGGCTTGGTTTTTCTCTGAACTTATATAGACAGGTGTGTGTGCCCTTCCAAATCATGTCCAATCAACTTAATTTACCACAGGTGGACTCCAATCAAGTTGTAGAAACATCTCAAGGATGGAAACAGGATGCACATGAGCTCAATTTCAAGTCTCTTATCAAAGGCTCTGAATGCTTATGTAAATAAGGTATTTTTAATACATTTGTATGGGCCTCCCGAGTGGCACAGCGGTCTAAGGCACTGCATCACAGTGGTAGTGGCGTCACTACAGACCCGGGTTTTACACTCAATAACTGGTTGTGCCACCTTTAGCTGCAATGACTCCAACCAAATGCTTCCTGTAGTTGTTGATCAGTCTCTCACATCACTGTGGAGGAATTTTGGCCCACCCTTCCATGCAGAACTGCTGTAACTCAGCGACATTTGTGGGTTTTCAAGCATGAATCTCTCTCTCTCTTTCTCTCCCTTCCTCTCCAATCTCCAGATTTGCCTGCCTCTGGCCTGCTCTCTCTCTAGGAGGGTGTTGGACTCTGCTAGTTAAGAGCTGCAGAGAAACTCAATGGACCATGTTACCATGCTCAGAGTGTCAGTCTACCTGTCTGCCTGCCTGCCTGCCTGCCTGCCTGCCTGTCTGCCTGCCTGTCTGTCTGTCTGCCTGTCTGTCTGCCTGTCTGTCTGTCTGTCTGTCTGTCTGCCTGTCTGTCTGTCTGTCTGCCTGTCTGTCTGTCTGGCTGGCTGTCTGTCAGTCTGCCTGTCTGTCTGTCTGTCTGTCTGTCTGGCTGGCTGTCTGTCAGTCTGCCTGTCTGTCTGTCAGTATGCCTGCCTGCCTGTCTGTCTGTCTGCCTGCCTGTCTGTCAGTCTGCCTGTCTGTCTGTCTGTCTGCCTGTCAGTCTGCCTGTCTATCTATAAGACAGATCCAAGGAAACAGATGAGGCGAATAAACACACAGCCACTTGTTAAAATATAAAACACTTTGGATAAAGATACATTTCTGGAGGATTTTGCTGTCAGGTTTGTTGTGATGCTGTCACGAATTCCCCCGAAGTCAGTCCCTCTCCCTGTTCGGGCGGCGTTCGGCGGTCGACGTCACCGGTCTTCCTAGCTACCGCCGATGTTTTGTCTTCATTATACACACCTGGTTTCTATTCCCATGATTACATGTTCCTTATTTCAACCCTCTGTTTCCCCCATGCGTGTTTTGTTCATTGTAAAGTTGGTCTATTTGTGTGTATTGTACTACTTGGATTTTTGTAGTTTATTGAGTAAAGATAAGTGACCACTCATCTCTGTTGTCCTGTGCCTGACTCCGCTTTTCATGCTACACACAGACGCTTGGACAGATGCCCTGTTAATTTAACATGTGGCACAGTCCCAATATGTTTCATGTTTTAGTTGGGAAAATATCTTATCCAAACTCTAATGTTAACTTGACCAAGAGTAGAGAGACTTTGGTTATGCTTGTAATAATAAATACACGTTTTATTCACTTCCATTATTCTACAACAATTGCTGAAACTCCTCTCCACTCAACCCCAACTGATACAGAGAAACCTCCAGAGCCAGCAGACATCAAGCCCAACCTCACCTGTCAGGTGTTCTCCTCCAGAGCCAGCAGGCATCAACCCCAACCTCACCTGTCAGGTGTTCTCCTCCAGAGTCAACAGACATCAACACCAACCTCACCTGTCAGGTGTTCTCCTTCAGAGTCAACAGACATCAACACCAACCTCACCTGTCAGGTGTTCTCCTCCAGAGTCAACAGACATCAACACCAACCTCACCTGTCAGGTGTTCTCATCCAGAGCCAGCAGACATCAACACCAACCTCACCTGTCAGGTGTTCTCCTCCAGAGTCAACAGACATCAACACCAACCTCACCTGTCAGGTGTTCTCATCCAGAGTCAACAGACATCAACCCCAACCTCACCTGTCAGGTGTTCTCCTCCAGAGTCAACAGACATCAACCCCAACCTCACCTGTCAGGTGTTCTCCTCCAGAGCCAGCAGACATCAACACCAACCTCACCTGTCAGGGGTTCTCATCCAGAGCCAGCAGACATCAACACCAACCTCACCTATCAGGTGTTCTCCTCCAGAGATAACAGGCATCAACACCAACCTCACCTGTCAGGTGTTCTCGTCCAGAGCCAACAGACATCAACCCCAACCTCACCTGTCAGGTGTTCTCCTCCAGAGATAACAGGCATCAACACCAACCTCACCTGTCAGGTGTTCTCATCCAGAGCCAACAGACATCAACCCCAACCTCACCTGTCAGGGGTTCTCCTCTTGCCATTGTCGTTGAGGTCTAGGAGTAGTTCTGAGGAGTCGACGGGGGAGGTGGTGGAGGAGGTGTCCAGGAGGAGCTGTTCGTGTTGGGCTAGGTATTGAGCTGGGTTCTGCTTGGCCAGACGAGCACAGTGAAGCAGCTCCCGCTGTAAAAGTGGCAGGTTGGCCTGTAGGGGGAAGACTGTGGTCATGATCTGGAACATCCTACACGTAACAACAACACATCTTGAAATAATGATCAAAATCTGGAGCTGTCTAAATGTGGTCTCTGTGTCTCTCAAACATAAAGTAACAGATCTCTCAACATCTGAAGAGAGGACCCTAACCATTACCCTCTATCTGAAGAGAGGACCCAAACCATTACCCTCTATCTGAAGAGAGGACCCTAACCATTACCCTCTATCTGAAGAGAGGACCCAAACCATTACCCTCTATCTGAAGAGAGGACCCAAACCATTACCCTCTATCTGAAGAGAGGACCCAAACCATTACCCTCTATCTGAAGAGAGGGCCCAAACCATTACCCTCTATCTGAAGAGAGGACCCTAACCATTACCCTCTATCTGAAGAGAGGACCCAAACCATTACCCTCTATCTGAAGAGAGGACCCAAACCATTACCCTCTATCTGAAGAGAGGACCCAAACCATTACCCTCTATCTGAAGAGAGGACCCAAACCATTACCCTCTATCTGAAGAGAGGACCCAAACCATTACCCTCTATCTGAAGAGAGGACCCAAACCATTAACCTCTATCTGAAGAGAGGACCCAAACCATTACCCTCTATCTGAAGAGAGGACCCTAACCATTACCCTCTATCTGAAGAGAGGACCCTAACCATTACCCTCTATCTGGAAGAGAGGACCCAAACCATTACCCTCTATCTGAAGAGAGGACCCAAACCATTACCCTCTATCTGAAGAGAGGACCCAAACCATTACCCTCTATCTGAAGAGAGGACCCAAACCATTACCCTCTATCTGAAGAGAGGACCCAAACCATTAACCTCTATCTGAAGAGAGGACCCAAACCATTACCCTCTATCTGAAGAGAGGACCCTAACCATTACCCTCTATCTGAAGAGAGGACCCTAACCATTACCCTCTATCTGGAAGAGAGGACCCAAACCATTACCCTCTATCTGGAAGAGAGGACCCTAACCATTACCCTCTATATGAAGAGAGGACTCCTAACCATTACCCTCTATCTGAAGAGAGGACCCAAACCATTACCCTCTATCTGAAGAGAGGACCCAAACCATTACCCTCTATCTGAAGAGAGGACCCAAACCATTACCCTCTATCTGAAGAGAGGACCCAAACCATTACCCTCTATCTGAAGAGAGGACCCTAACCATTACCCTCTATATGAAGAGAGGACCCTAACCATTACCCTCTATCTGAAGAGAGGACCCAAACCATTACCCTCTATCTGAAGAGAGGACCCAAACCATTACCCTCTATCTGAAGAGAGGACCCTAACCATTGCCCTCTATCTGAAGAGAGGACCCTAACCATTACCCTCTATCTGAAGAGAGGACCCTAACCATTACCCTCTATCTGAAGAGAGGACCCTAACCATTACCCTCTATCTGAAGAGAGGACCCAAACCATTACCCTCTATCTGAAGAGAGGACCCTAACCATTACCCTCTATCTGAAGAGAGGACCCAAACCATTACCCTCTATCTGAAGAGAGGACCCTAACCATTACCCTCAGTGGCATAGATGTGTGTATTAGTGACATGCTAGGCTGTAGTTTATCTATTATCAGCTCTACTGTGAAGTTTGAGGGCAATCCAGAGGTTTACACTGTGAGGGCCTAAAAAGACTCTAAGACTGATTATCTCAAGTCCAAAATGATCAATTTCTTGTGACCTATAATGCATTAGTCCTCCCAGAGATCCCTCTGATTCATCAAGAACAACAAACCACAGGCTGTTTTCCATTTGGCACCCTATTCCCTATATAGTGCACTACTTTGACCAGGGCCTATAGTACTCTAGATAAAAGTAGTGCACTGTATAGGGAATTGGGTGCCATTTCGGACGTACACAGAGAGGCAGAGTGCCACTAGCTGCCACCATCACAGCTGCCACCATTAGACATAGAATTTGCTGGTATTTATATTCCCTCTGCCCTGAAAATGAGTGAGAGAGAGAGAGAGAGAGAGAGAGAGAGAGAGAGAGAGAGAGAGAGAGAGAGAGAGAGAGAGAGAGAGAGAGAGAGATGTGGCTGAGCTGCTTTCTCCAACGACACTCTGGGGGTCTTAAAGAGGGTTCTACATGGAACCCAAAAGGGTTCTCCTATGGGGACAGCTGCAGAACCCTTTTGGAACCCTTTTGGAAAAAGAGCGTAGACTCAGAGACAGGATCCTGTCTCTGAGTCTACGCAAAATCCTGCCTCTGAGTCTTCTCTTTTTCTTTCTTTCGTTCTCCTCACTCACTCAGCACCATCATTCCGCACCCACTATCTTCATCTCTTTCTCTTTTTCATCCCTCTGTCTCTCTCTCTCAAATCAAATCAAATTTTATTTGTCACGTACACATGGTTAGCAGATGTTAATGCGAGTGTAGCGAAATGCTTGTGCTTCTAGTTCCAACCATGCAGTAGTATCTAACAAGTAATCTAACAAATTCACAACAACTACCTTATACACACAAGAGTAAAGGAATGAATACGAGTATGTACATATAAATATATGGATGAGCGATGGCTGACCGGCATAGGCAAGATGCAGTAGATGGTATGGAGTACAGTATATACAGTCAAAGTCAAAAAGTCAAAAGTCACCATTATTAGTCAGTTGTACAACCAAATGCCTTCAACCGAAATGTGTCTTCCGTGATTTAACCCAACCCCTCTGAATCAGAGAGGTGCGGGGCTGCCTTAATCGACATCCACGCCTTTGGCGCCTGGGAACAGTGGGTTAACTGCCTTGTTCAGGGGCAGAACGACAGATTTTTCCTTGTCAGCTTGGGGATTCGAACCTGCAACCCTCCGGTTACAAGTCCAACGCTCTAACCACTAGGCTACCTGCCGCCCCCATATGAGATGAGTAATGTAGGGTATGTAAACATTATATAAATGGCATTGTTTAAAGTGGCTAGTGATACCTTATTTCATCCAATTATAATTATTAAAGTGGCTAGAGATTTGGGTCGATGGCTGAACGGCATAGGCAAGATTCAGTAGATGGTTTAGAATACAGTGTATACATTTGATATGAGTATGTCGGATACGTAAACATTATATACAAAATTGTTTAAAGTGGCTAGTGATACATTTGTTACATCCAATTCCTATGTTTAAAGTGGCTAGAGATTTAAGTCAGTATGTTGGCAGCAGCCACTCAATGTTAGTGATGGCTGTTTAACAGTCTGATGGCCTTGAGGTAGAAGCTGTTTTTAGTCTCTCGGTCCCAGCTTTCATGCACCTGTACTGACCTCGCCTTCTGGATGATAGCGGGGTGAACAGGCAGTGGCTCGGGTGGTTGTTGTCCTTGATGATCTTTTTTGGCCTTTCTGTGACATCGGGTGGTGTAGGTGTCCTGGAGGGCAGGTAGTTTACCCCCGGTGATGCGCTGTGCAGTCCTCACTACCCTCTGGAGAGCCTTACGGTTGTGGGCGGAGCAGTTGCCGTACCAGGAGGTGATACAGCCCGACAGGATGCTCTCGATTGTGCATCTGTAAAAGTTTGTGAGTGATTTTGGTGACAAGCCGAATTTCTTCAGCCTCCTGAGGTTGAAGAGGCGCTGTTGCGCCTTCTTCACCACGCTGTCTGTGTGGGTGGACCATTTCAGTTTGTCCGTGATGTGTACGCCGAGGAACTTAAAACTTTCCACCTTCTCCACTACTGTCCCCTCGATGTGGATAGGGGGGTGCTCCCTCTCCTGTTTCCTGAAGTCCACGATCATCTCCTTTGTTTTGCTGACAGTGAGTGAGAGGTTATTTTCCTGACACCACACTCCGAGGGCCCTCACCTCCTCTCTGTAGGCCGCCTCGCCGTTGTTGGTAATCAAGCCTACCACTGTAGTGTCGTCAGCAAACTTGATGATTGAGTTGGATGCGTGCTTTGGCCACGCAGTCATGGGTAAACAGGGAGTACAGGAGAGGGCTGAGAACGCACCCTTGTGGGGCCCCAGTGTTGAGGATCAGCGGGGTGGAGATGTTGTTTCCTACCCTCACCACCTGGGACCGGCCCGTCCAGGAAGTCCAGGACCCAGTTGCACAGGGCTGGGTCGAGACCCAGGGTCTCGAGCTTAATGACGAGCTTGGAGGGAACTATGGTGTTAAATGCTGAGCTGTAGTCGATGAACAGCATTCTTACATAAGTATTCCTCTTGTCCAGATGGGTTAGGGCAGTATGCAGTGTGATTGCGATTGCGTCGTCTGTGGACCTATTGGGACGGTAAGCAAATTGGAGTGGGTCCAGGGTGTCTGGCAGGATGGAGGTGATATGATCCTTGACTAATCTCTCAAAGCACTTCATGATGACGGAAGTGAGTGCTACGGGGCGATAGTCATTTAGCTCAGTCACCTTAGCTTTCTTGGGAACAGGAACAATGGTGGCCTCTTGAAGCATGTGGGAACAGCAGACTGGGATAGGGACTGATTGAATATGTCCGTAAACACACCAGCCAGCTGGTCTGCGATGCTCTGAGGACACGGCCAGGGATGCCATCTGGGCCGGCAGCCTTGCGAGGGTTAACACATTTAAATGTTTTTCTCACATTGGCTGCGGTGAAGGTGAGCCCGCGGAGTTTTGGTAGCGGGCCGTGTCGGTGGCACTGTATTGTCCTCAAAGCGAGCAAAGAAGTTGTTTAGTTTGTCTGGGAGCAGGACGTCCATGGTCCGCGACGGGCTGGTTTTCTTTTTGTAGTCCGTGATTGACTGTAGACCCTGCCACATTCCTCTTGTGTCTGAGCCGTTGAATTGTGACTCTACTTTGTCTCTATATTGACGCTTAGCTTGTTTGATTGCCTTGCGGAGGGAATAGCTGCACTGTTTGTATTCAGTCATGTTTCCGGTAGCCTTACCCTGGTTAAAAGCAGTGGTTCGGCGCTTTCAGTTTTGAGCTTAATGCTGCCATCAATCCACGGTTTCTGGTTGGGGAAGGTTTTAATATTTGCTATGGGTACAACATCACCAATGCACTTGCTAATAAACTCGCTCACGAATCAGTGTATACATCAATGTTGTTGTCAGATGCTATTCGAACATATCCCAGTCCACGTGCTCGAAGCAATCTTGCAGCGTGGAATCAGATTGGTCGGACCAGCGTTGAACAGACCTGAGAACGGGCAGGCGTTTCCTGTTTTAGTTTCTGTTTGTAGGCTGGGAGCAACAAAATGGAGTCATGGTCAGACTTGCGAAGGAGGGCGGAGAATAGCCTTGTATGCATCACGGAAGTTGGAATAACAGTGGTCCAGGATTTTACCAGCCTGGGTGGCACATTTGATGTGCTGGTAAAATTTCGGGAGCCTTGTTCTTAAATTAGCCTTATTAAAATCCCCCAAATCCCCAAAATCCCTCAGCCCTCTTTCTCTCTATTACAGCTTCTAGCTGTCTTGTGTATTCAGTCCATAGTGAGCTGCTTTGATGTGCTTTTAAAATCCATTATTTCACCACAGCACTTGTTTATTGTTGAGCTGCTGCGGTGATGAACTATTAACGTCCAGTATTTCAACACAACACCGGTTCACATCAGTAATTGACTACAGTCACTATTCTGTCCGTGCTTCTTTCTCCCTGGCTCAATGGGCCGTTCATAGTTTATGACAGTAATTTACCCAACAAAACAAAACAAAAATGAATATAACATTGACCGCTTTGACGTCATTGAACTGGCTTTTCATTAATCGGAGGTCATCATAACGGCGAGGGAACGTGTGAGGCCTTCAACATGCAACGGATCCATAGGAAGGTAATGGCTATGGATCCTGGTCTAAAGTAGTGCACTATACAGGGAATAGGGTGCCATAGGGCTCTGGTCTAAAGTAGTGCACTATACAGGGAATAGGGTGCCATTTGGGACACAACCAAAGACAGGAGAGGTGTCATGATGATGCAGGTGTAGAAGCACAGTGTTTAGCCACCGTGCTTCTACACCTGCATTGCTTGCTGTTTGGGGTTTTAGGCTGGGTTTCTGTACAGCACTCTGCGACATCAGCTGACGTAAGAAGGGCTTTATGAATAAATCTGATTTGATTTGATCTCCACCAACCTTTCTACACAACCTGGGTCGTATTTATTACTGCATACCGTAGCAAACTGAAAAAAAGTTTTGCAACGAACACAAGATTTTCTTGTTGGAGTTCAGGTAGCCTCTCCCTGTTTCAGTCCATTTTCTCCAGTTTGGTGTCTAGTGAATACGACCCTGGACTCACGACTCAGAATTTCACATTCAGTCCTGTTTGAAATATGACTAGTTACTATATAGGTATTATACCCATTAGGCTTGAAATACGGCTAGTTTAGCTACAGAGTTTGGCTTATGAAACAAAGTCCTGTGATGCTAAATGTTTAAGCCTAATAGCTATCTTAGCCTCATGTTTCTGTGTGGTCTGACAACACAGAGCTCTGTGGATCTGGTATGTTTACTATCCATGTTCAACACTGACCACTGTGGATCTGGTATGTTTACTATCCATGTTCAACACTGAGCTCTGTGGATCTGGTATGTTTACTATCCATGTTCAACACTGAGCACTGTGGATCTGGTATGTTTACTATCCATGTTCAACACCGAGCTCTGTGGATCTGGTATGTTTACTATCCATGTTCAACACTGAGCACTGTGGATCTGGTATGTTTACTATCCATGTTCAACACTGAGCTCTGTGGATCTGGTATGTTTACTATCCATGTTCAACACTGAGCACTGTGGATCTGGTATGTTTACCATCCATGTTCAACACTGAGCTCTGTGGATCTGGAATTCTTTACTATCCATGTTCAACACCGAGCTCTGTGGATCTGGTATGTTTACTATCCATGTTCAACACCGAGCTCAGTGGATCTGGTATGTTTACTATCCATGTTCAACACTGAGCTCTGTGGATCTTGTAAGTCTCAAATGGCTCCCTATTCCATACACTCTTAGAAAAAACAGTTCCAAAAGTTTTTTTTTCTGGCTGTCCCCATAAGACAACTCTTTTTGGTTTCAGGCAGAATTCTTTTGGAACCAAATATGGTTTGAAAAAGGGTTCTCCTATAGGGAAAGGCAAAGAACCCTTTTAGGGCCTAGGTGTCACCTTCTTTTCTAAGAGTGTACAGTCGTGGCCAAAGGTTTTGAGAATGACACAAATATTAATTTTCACAAAGTCTGCTGCCTCAGTTTGTATGATGGCAATTTGCATATACTCCAGAATGTCATGAAGAGTGATTAGATGAATTGCAATTAATTCCAAAGTCTCTCTTTGCCATGCAAATGAACTGAATCCCCCAAAAACATTTCCACTGCATTTCAGCCCTGCCACAAAAGGACCAGTTGACATCATGTCAGTGATTCTCTCGTTAACACAGGTGTGAGTGTTGACGAGGACAATGCTGGAGATCACTCTGTCATGCTGATTGAGTTTGAATAACAGACTGGAAGCTTCAAAAGGAGGGTGGTGCTTGGAATCATTGTTCTTCCTCTGTCAACCATGGTTTCCTGCAAGGAAACACGTGCCGTCATCATTGCTTTGCACAAAAAGGGCTTCACAGGCAAGGATATTGCTGCCAATAAGATTGCACCTAAATGAATCATTTATCGGATCATCAAGAACTTCAAGGAAAGCGGTTCAATTGTTGTGAAGAAGGCTTCAGGGCACCCAAGAAAGTCCAGCAAGCGCCAGGACCGTCTCCTAAAGTTGATTCAGCTGCGGGATCGGGGCACCACCAGTACAGAGCAGTACAGAGAATGGCAGCAGGCAGGTGTGAGTGCATCTGCACGCACAGTGAGGCAAAGACTTTTGGAGGATGGCCTGGTGTCAAGAAGGGCAGCAAAGAAGCCACTTCTCTCCAGGAAAAACATCAGGGACAGACTGATATTCTGCAAAAGGTACAGGGATTGGACTGCTGAGGACTGGGGTAAAGTAATTTTCTCTGATGAATCCCCTTTCCGATTGTTCGGGGCATTCGGAAAAAAGCTAGTCCGGAGAAGACAAAGGTGAGCGCTACCATCAGTCCTGTGCCATGCCAACAGTAAAGCATCCTGAGACCATTCATGTGTGGGGTTGCTTCTCAACCAAAGGGGGTGGGCTCACAGCCATGAATTAAGAATGGTACCAACACATCCTCAGAGAGCAACTTTCCCAAACCATCCAGGAACAGTTTGGTGACGAACAATGCCTTTTCCAGCATGATGGAGCACCTTGCCATAAGGCAAAAGTGATAACTAAGTGGCTCGGCGAACAAAACATCAATATTTTGAGTCCATGGCCAGGAAACTCCCCAGACCTTAATCCCATTGAGAACTTGTGGTCAATCCTCAAGAGGCGAGTGGACAAACAAAAATCCACAAATTCTGACAAACTCCAAGGCCCGGAAGTTTTAATTGACAGCATGCCAGGGCGGATTGCAGAGGTCTTGAAAAAGAAGGGTCAACACTGCAAATATTGACTCTTTGCATCAAATTGTATGTATGTGTAATTGTAATAGTCAATAAAAGCCATAGACACTTATGAAATGCTGGTAATTATACTTCAGTATTCCATAGTAACATCTGACAAAAATATCTAAAGACACTGAAGCAGCAAGCTTTGTGGAAATTAATATTTGTGTCATTCTCAAAACTTTTGGCCACGAATGTATACAGTACACTATGGCACTATGGTCCCTGGACTAAAGTAGTGCACTATATAGGGAATATGGTGCCATAGGGCTCTGGTCTAAAGTAGTGCACTATATAGGGAATAGGGTGCCATAGAGTTCTGGTCTAAAGTAGTGCACTATATAGGGAATAGGGAGCCATAAGACTCTAGTCTAAAGTAGTGCACTATGTAGGGAATAGGGTTCCATTTGGGATGTGGACATGTTTACTACATATATCTGTAATCCTAGCTTTCAACTCACATTTGGTTATTCTGTAATGGTTTAATCATTAAGGGTGTCTCAGAGCTAAGCTTTCATGTCATCACAATGCTAACTGAGAGGCTTTATAGTCCCAGTCGGTATTAGATAGAACATAACGGCCCCGTCCGCCCGTCGGGGGAAACAACCTGTGGTTACCCCATTGCCTCAAAGCAAAAACGTGAATTTTTTCAAACACAATCTTTTCTTGTTATCTGCTTGTTTTAGTCAATTACAAAACTACATTTAAGAAAAGTACAACATGTCTAAAGGCGAGTTTTCAACATTGCCAGCTCCAGAGCGTTCTCACTACTTAGAAAAAATTCATATTATTGTAGGGCTTCGCTCACGCCCCTTTTCATGATGCTGCTAGCAGCCATGTGACTGAGGGAGAAATAGCTATCAAACAGAATATTAACCTAGCCAAGAACAACAACACAAACTGACTATACAGCTACAAGTAGTGAGTGGAGTTACTAACAGACTATACAACTACAAGTAGTGAGTGGAGTTACTAACAGACTATTCAACTACAAGTAGTGAGTGGAGTTACTAACAGACTACACAACTACAAGTAGTGAGTGGAGTTACTAACAGACTATACAACTACATGTAGTGAGTGGAGTTACTAACAGACTATACAGCTACAAGTAGTGAGTGGAGTTACTAACAGACTACACAACTACAAGTAGTGAGTGGAGTTACTAACAGACTACACAACTACAAGTAGTGAGTGGAGTTACTAACAGACTATACAGCTACAAGTAGTGAGTGGAGTTACTAACAGACTATACAACTACAAGTAGTGAGTGGAGTTACTAACAGACTATACAGCTACAAGCAGTGAGTGGAGTTACTAACAGACTATACAACTACAAGCAGTGAGTGGAGTTATTAACAGACTATACAGCTACAAGTAGTGAGTGGAGTTACTAACAGATTACAACTACAAGTAGTGAGTGGAGTTACTAACAGACTATACAGCTACAAGTAGTGAGTGGAGTTACTAACAGACTATACAGCCACAAGTAGTGAGTGGAGTTACTAACAGACTATACAACTACAAGTAGTGAGTGGAGTTACTAACAGACTATACAGCTACAAGTAGTGAGTGGAGTTACTAACAGACTACACAACTACAAGTAGTGAGTGGAGTTACTAACAGACTACACAACTACAAGTAGTGAGTGGAGTTACTAACAGACTATACAGCTACAAGTAGTGAGTGGAGTTACTAACAGACTATACAACTACAAGTAGTGAGTGGAGTTACTAACAGACTATACAACTACAAGTAGTGAGTGGAGTTACTAACAGACTATACAACTACAAGTAGTGAGTGGAGTTACTAACAGACTATACAGCTACAAGTAGTGAGTGGAGTTACTAACAGACTATACAACTACAAGTAGTGAGTGGAGTTACTAACAGACTATACAGCTACAAGTAGTGAGTGGAGTTACTAACAGATTACAACTACAAGTAGTGAGTGGAGTTACTAACAGACTATACAACTACAAGTAGTGAGTGGAGTTACTAACAGACTATACAGCTACAAGCAGTGAGTGGAGTTACTAACAGACTATACAACTACAAGCAGTGAGTGGAGTTATTAACAGACTATACAGCTACAAGTAGTGAGTGGAGTTACTAACAGATTACAACTACAAGTAGTGAGTGGAGTTACTAACAGACTATACAGCTACAAGTAGTGAGTGGAGTTACTAACAGACTATACAGCCACAAGTAGTGAGTGGAGTTACTAACAGACTATACAACTACAAGTAGTGAGTGGAGTTACTAACAGACTATACAACTACAAGTAGTGAGTGGAGTTACTAACAGACTATACAACTACAAGTAGTGAGTGGAGTTACTAACAGACTATACAGCTACAAGTAGTGAGTGGAGTTACTAACAGACTATACAGCTACAAGTAGAGATTGGAGTTACTAACAGACTATACAGCTACAAGTAGTGAGTGGAGTTACTAACAGACTATACAACTACTAGTAGTGAGTGGAGTTACTAACAGACTATACAGCTACAAGTAGTGAGTGGAGTTACTAACAGACTATACAACTACAAGTAGTGAGTGGAGTTACTAACAGACTATACAACTACAAGTAGTGAGTGGAGTTACTAACAGACTATACAGCTACAAGTAGTGAGTGGAGTTACTAACAGACTATACAGCTACAAGTAGTGAGTGGAGTTACTAACAGACTATACAACTACAAGTAGTGAGTGGAGTTACTAACAGACTATACAACTACATGTAGTGAGTGGAGTTACTAACAGACTATACAGCTACAAGTAGTGAGTGGAGTTACTAACAGACTATACAGCTACAAGTAGTGAGTGGAGTTACTAACAGACTATACAACTACAAGTAGTGAGTGGAGTTACTAACAGACTATACAGCTACAAGTAGTGAGTGGAGTTACTAACAGACTATACAGCTACAAGTAGTGAGTGGAGTTACTAACATACTATACAGCTACTAGTAGTGAGTAGAGTTACTAACAGACTATACAGCTACAAGTAGTGAGTGGAGTTACTAACAGACTATACAACTACAAGCAGTGAGTGGAGTTATTAACAGACTATACAACTACAAGTAGTGAGTGGAGTTACTAACAGACTATACAGCTACATGTAGTGAGAGGAGTTACTAACAGACTATACAGCTACAAGTAGTGAGTGGAGTTACTAACAGACTATACAGCTACAAGTAGTGAGTGGAGTTACTAACAGACTATACAACTACTAGTAGTGAGTGGAGTTACTAACAGACTATACAGCTACAAGTAGTGAGTGGAGTTACTAACAGACTATACAACTACAAGTAGTGAGTGGAGTTACTAACAGACTATACAGCTACAAGTAGTGAGTGGAGTTACTAACAGACTATACAACTACAAGTAGTGAGTGGAGTTACTAACAGACTATACAGCTACAAGTAGTGAGTGGAGTTACTAACAGACTATACAACTACAAGTAGTGAGTGGAGTTACTAACAGACTACACAATTACAAGTAGTGAGTGGAGTTACTAACAGACTACACAGCTACAAGTAGTGAATGGAGTTACTAACAGACTATACAGCTACAAGTAGTGAGTGGAGTTACTAACAGACTATACAGTACAAGTAGTGAGTGGAGTTACTAATAGACTACACAACTACAAGTAGTGAGTGGAGTTACTAACAGACTATACAGTACAAGTAGTGAGTGGAGTTACTAATAGACTATACAACTACAAGTTGAATGTCTTACCTGTGATGAAATGTTTTCCACAAACATAGATATGTGTAGCCTACTTGGACACCGGGTCCCCACAGTTCCCACTCTCCCATGCCGAATAGCCTGAAGCCACTGGGCTCGTCTCGCAGGCTCTATTTCCGTACGTGGGAGCATTGTGAACCGTAGGTCGACCTACGGTTACATGTACACTGAACAACACAGCAGCTTTTCGGCATTGTTTTGTTATTTCCAAATATCGAAGACGAAGTTGGCTCTTCCTTTTAATGAGATGAATACCGACTCGGAGTATAGAGGTGTGAATTAACAACTAAAGTTCTAAGTTCTGATTCTGGAACAGACAGACAAATATGATGACGACTAACGTCAATAACAAAGACCATCCGGTGAGAGTCGCCGGGTGACATTAGCCTGATGAAAACCCCTAGCCAACCTAATGCACAGTGTTGCAGCTGCGCTCGGGTCTCTTCCGTCTCTAGCAGGCACCTATAAAAGCCCCTGTTTCCGTTCACCGCTCCCTGCCATATGGTCTCTGGCATTAAATGCCCCGTAGACGGCGAGAGAGAGAGAGAAACGTGTTCATTTCCAACACTCCCTACTGACTCAATGATACAGCAACCATATGGCAGGGAGTGGAGAAATAGAGAGAGAGAGAGAGAGAGAGAGAGAGAGAGAGAGAGAGAGAGAGAGAGAGAGAGAGAGAGAGAGAGAGAGAGAGAGAGGAAAATTAAGAAAATCCTTGACTATGTACAGATTGTACAGGCCACAGTAGACAGAGAGATGACAGGCTATGTGCCCACTTGTCCACACAATGAGGTGGAAACTGAGCTGCACTTCCTAACCTCCTGCCAAGTATATGACCACATTAGAGAAACATATTTCAAACAGATCACACAGACCCACAAAGAATTTAAAAACAAATCAAACATTGATAAACCTGAATATCTGTTAAGCGAAATACCGCAGTGTGCCGTCATAGCAGCATGATTTGTGGCCATTTGCCATCAGAAAATTTCATTGTAAATACAACCTATTGTTAATAAACATTTGCACGAGCCAACCTGACGAGCAAATAACTTCTATGCTCGCTTCAAAGCTCGTAGCACTCACGTCTGTAGCCATGAAGTGCTTTGAAAGGCTGGTAATGGCTCAAATCAACACCATTATCCCAGAAACCCTAGACCTACTCCAATTTGCATACCGCCCCAACAGATCCACAGATGATGCAATCTCTACTGCACTCCACACTGCCCTTTCCCACCTGGACAAAAGGGAACACCTACGTGAGAATGCTATTCATTGACTACAGCTCAGTGTTCAACACCATAGTGCTCTCAAAGCTCATCACTAAGCTAAGGATCCTGGGACTAAATACCTCCCTCTGCAACTGGATCCTGGACTTCCTGACGGGCCGCCCCCAGGTGGTAAGGGCAGGTAACAACACATCCGCCACGCTGATCCTCAACACAGGGGCCCCTCAGGGGTACATGCTCAGTCCCCTCCTGTACCCCCTGTTAACTCATGACTGCATGGCTAGGCACGATAACAACACCATCATTAAGTTTGCCGACAACACAACAGTGGTAGGCCTGATCACCGACAACGATGAGACAGCCTATAGAGAGGAGGTCAGAGACCTGGCCGTGTGGTGCCAGGACAACAACCTCTCCCTCAACGTAGTCAAGACAAAGGAGCTGATTGTGGACTACAGGAAAATGAAGACCGAGCATGCCCACATTCTCATCGACGGGGCTGTAGTGGAGCAGGTTGAGAGCTTCAAGTTCCTTGGTGTCCACATCACCAACAAACTAGAATGGTCCAAACACACCAAGACAGTCGTGAAGAGGGCACGACAAAACCTATTCCCCCTCAGGAGAAAATATTTGGCATGGGTCCTCAGATCCTCAAAATGGTTCTGCAGCTGCACCATTGAGAGCATCATGACTGGTTGCATCACTGCCTGGTACGGCAACTGCTCGGCCTCCGACCGCAAGACACTACAGAGGGTAGTGCGAACGATCCAATACATCACTGGGGCCAAGCTTCCTGCCATCCAGGACCTCTACACCAGGCGGTGTCAGAGGAAGACCCTAAAAATGGTCAAAGACTCCAGCCACCCTAGTCATAGACTGTTCTCTTTGCTACCGCACGGCAAGCGGTACCGGAGCGCCTCCTTGCCTGGTCCGTGAGTTTTGGTGGGTGGCCATTTCTTGGCTGGTTTGTTGTGATGTCATTTTCTTTAAAAAAAAATTATAATGGATTTAAAAAAAAACATTTAATTTCACCTTTATTTAACCAGGTAGGCTAGTTGAGAACAAGTTCTCATTTACAACTGCAACCTGGCCAAGATAAAGCAAAGCAGTGCGACACAAACAAAAACACAGAGTTACACATGGAATAAACAAGCGTACAGTCAATAACACAATAGAAAAAAAATCTATATACAGTGTGTGCAAATGAGGTAAGATAAGGGAGGTAAGGCAATAAATAGGCCATGGTGGCGAAGTAATTACAATTTAGCGATTAAACACTGGAGTGATAGATGTGCAGTAGATGAATGTAAGTAGAGATTCTGGGGTGCAAAGGAGCAACCAATAACATAAAAAAATAACAACATGGGGATGAGGTTGACAGATGTACAGGTTATCTCTGAGCTGCTCTGACAGCTGGTGCTTAAAGTTAGTGAAGGACATACGAGTCTCCAGCTTCAGTGACTTTTTGCAATTCGTTCCAGTCATTGGCAGCAGAGAACTGGAAGGAAAGGTGGCTGAAAGAGGAATTGGCTTTGGGGGTGACCAGTGAAATATACCTGCTGGAGCACGTGCTACGAGTGGGTGCTGCTATGGTGACCAGTGAACTGAGATAAGGTGGGGCTTTACCTAGCAAAGACTTCAAATCAAATCAAATTTTATTTGTCACACACACATGGTTAGCAGATGTTAATGCGAGTGTAGCGAAATGCTTGTTGTGCAATTATAGATGACTTGGAGCCAGTGGGTTTGGAGACGAATATGAAGAAAGGGACAGCCAACGAGAGCATACAGATTTAATGGTGCTGAAAGACTCTGGGGGCTTTCAGAACAGCTGTGTGACAGATCATGTGACACTTAGATTGCACACAGGTGGACTTTATTTAACTAAATATGCGACTTCTGAAGGTAATTGGCTGCACCAGATCTTATTTAGGGGCTTCTTAGCAAAGGGGGTGAATACATACAGTTGAAGTCGGAAGTTTACATACACTTAGGTTGGAGTCATTAAAACTTGTTTTTCAACAACTCCACAAATTTCTTGTTAACAAACTATAGTTTTGGCAAGTCGGTTAGGACATCTACTTTGTGCATGACACAAGTAATTTTTCCAACAATTGTTTACAGACAGATTATTTCACTTAAAATTCACTGTATCACAATTCCAGTGGGTCAGAAGTTTACATACATTAAGTTGACTGTGCCTTTAAACAGCTTGGAAAATGCCAGAAAATTCTGATAGGCTAATTGACATCATTTGAGTCAAGTGGGGGTGTACCTGTGGATGTATTTCAACGCCTACCTTCAAACTCAGTGCCTCTTTGCTTGACATCATGGGAAAATCAAAAGAAATCAGCCAAGAACTCAGAAAAAAAATGTAGACCTCCACAAGTCTGGTTCATCCTTGGGAGCAATTTCCAAACGCCTGAAGGTACCACGTTCATCTGTACAAACAATAGTACACAAGTATAAACACCATGGGACCACGCAGCCGTCATACCGCTCAGGAAGGAGACACGTTCTGTCTCCTAGAGATGAATGTACTTTGGTTGCGAAAATTGCAAATCAATCCCAGAACAACAGCAAAGGACCTGTATTGACATAACCTGAAAGGCCGCTCAGCCATTGCTCCAAAACCGCCATAAAAAAGCCAGACTACAGTTTGCAACTGCACATGGTCACAAAGATCGTACTTTTTGGAGAAATGTCCTCTGGACTATTTGGCCATAATGACCATAGTTATGTTTTGAGGAAAAAGGGGGAGGCTTGCAAGGCAAAGAACACCATCCCAACCTTGAAGCACGGGGGTGGCAGCATCATGTTGTGGGGGTGCTTTTGTGGTCAGAACTGAAACTGCATGTGCGATCAAGGAGGCCTACAAACCTGACTCAGTTACACCAGCTCTGTCAGGAGGAATGGGCCAAAATTCACACAACTTATTCTGGGAAGCTTGTAGAAGGCTTTAACTCAAACATTTGAGTTAAACAATGTAAAGGCAATGCTGCCAAATACTATTTGATTGTATGGACTTCTGACCCACTGGGAATGTGATGAAAGAGAGAGAAAGAGAGAGAGAAAGAAAAAGGAAGAAAGAAAAATAGAAAGAAAGAGAGGTGAGAGAGAGAGAGAGAGAGAGAGAGAGGGAGAGAGAGAGAGAGAGAGAGAGAGAGAGAGAGAGAGAGAGAGAGAGAGAGAGAGAGGAGAGAGAGAGAGAGAGAGAGAGAGAGAGAGAGAGAGAGAGAGAGAGAGAGAGAGAGACAGAGAGAGAGAGAGAGAGAGAGAGAGAGAGAGAGAGAGAGAGAGAGAGAGAGAGAGAGAGAGAGAAGGACAAGGAGAGGCTGCTTAATTAAAATAAAGGAACTCTTGGTTAAATGTTGAGTTGGTTCTACCTGACCCCCAATCAATCAGTATACTAGAGCCTGATGTTGAATAATTAGTGGATGGATACTTTACAGAGGGACTAGGCTACATCTGTTCATGTTACTCATGGAGAAAAGCAACGACAAAGCAAAAACTGCTATTCCCTACTTAGTGCACTACTTTTGACCAGGACCCATATGGAAAAGTGTGCCAAAAGTAGTGCACTAAGTAGGGAATAGGGTGCCATTGGTGATGCAGCCTAACAATAGATGCCCGATAGACTAGAGTAGAGTGACCAGAGAGAGACAGGGGGTCCGACCAGTCCAGACCTCCCCTCAACTAGACTCTTGATACTGGTGGTTGAGCTAAGTTCAAATCATCTTTCCACCTAAAATCTCGAATACAGAGATAGAAAAAATGAAATACATGAAATGAAATGAGGTCTAATAGAACAGGAAATGCAATGCTTCTTGACTCATGGGGGAAATCATGAAGCCATACAGAGAGAGAAAAATATATCCATGAAATGAAATGAGGTCCCATAGAACAGGAAATTCAATGCTTCTAGGCCTGCATGCCGCGTTTCTTCCATCCAAGGAATGAAGAAATAAAAAACAGACTAACGAAATATACACATCTGTGTCTCAGCTCTGCGGCTGGTTAAATGGTTTCCAGATCTGCGGACGGGATGGGTGTGTGTCGTCCCCTTGTGCAATACTACTTACCTTCAGGAACGGGATGACAAAAGGTCGGAGAGGGAAGTTGGTCGCTTCTTGCAACTTGGAGTGGAATTCCTCTATGGTTAACGTGGAATTCTGGGTCAGAGAAGAGAGAGAGAGAGAGAGAGAGAGAGAGAGAGAGAGAGAGAGAGAGAGAGAGAGAGAGAGAGACAGAGAGACAGAGAGACAGAGAGAGAGAGAGAGAGAGAGAGAGAGAGAGACCTGAATACATATGGAATAAATTATGTGATAATAAGTTATTGGAAGCTAACCATATCCTGCCAGGGATTGAATGATTTAAGTTTAATGGAAGACATATGGAGTGAGTGACAGTCAAGGGACTGGCAGGCAGGGCTAGTTTAGATACCTCTTCTATTCAATACAATGTGTGTTACCACCAATAACACCAGAAGACTACAGTGCTCTGGTGTCAAAAGGGTATAGGGTGCCATCACATGCCAGTCTTTTACCATACATACAATTGTGTCTCTAGATAACCTTGGCATGTAATGTATGTACCACAGCATCCATCCAAACCTGTTTATATCTGAACATGGAGGCTGAGGAGATAGTGTTTATCTGAACATGGAGGCTGAGGAGATAGTGTTTATCTGAACATGGAGGCTGAGGAGATAGTGTTTATCTGAACATGGAGCGTGAGGAGATAGTGTTTATCTGAACATGGAGGGTGAGGAGATAGTGTTTATCTGAACATGGAGGGTGAGGAGATAGTGTTTATCTGAACATGGAGGGTGAGGAGATAGTGTTTATCTGAACATGGAGGCTGAGGAGATAGTGTTTATCTGAACATGGAGGCTGGGGAGATAGTGTTTATCTGAACATGGAGGCTGGGGAGATAGTGTTTATCTGAACATGGAGGCTGGGGAGATAGTGTTTATCTGAACATGGAGGGTGAGGAGAATTTTGGAACCCCTGGTTTACAGACTCACCACCAGCCCCAGCACAAGTGTGCGGACGCGTTCTCCGATCTCAGGCGAGATGTCGTTGCCGAACTGCTGTAGTGTGGTGAGGAAGCGTTTCAGCTTGCTAAGCTGCCGGGCACCACACGCCGGAGGGAGTTGCTTATTGGCCAGCGAGGAAGAGCAGGAGGAGCTTGGGCCGTTGCTGAAGCCATTTGGTGGCGAAGGCGCTCCGTTCAACGCCGTGGGGGAGTGGCTGTGGTTGCCGTTGGTTACTAGAGACACAAAGAAGATGGAGAAAATAACAAATGGTCAACACAACATTAGAAAAGAGATCTGATTTGTGTTGACTGTATAGTTTGATTCAATAAACCAATATAATACAATACAGCAATATAATACAATAACACTAGGGTTAAACACAACAATAAAATAACACTAGGGTTAAACACAACAATATAATTAAATAACACTAGGGTTAAACACAGCAATATAATAACACTAGGGTTAAACACAACAATATAATACAATAACACTAGGGTTAAACACAACAATACAATAACACTAGGGTTAAACACAACAATACAATAACACTAGGGTTAAACACAACAATATAATACAATAACACTAGGGTTAAACACAATAATAAAATAACACTAGGGTTAAACACAACAATAAAATAACACTAGAGTTAAACGCAGCAATATAATAACACTAGGGATAAACACAACAATATAATACAATAACACTAGGGTTAAACACAATAATAAAAGAACACTAGGGTTAAACACAACAATATAATACAATAACACTAGGGTTAAACACAACAATACAATAACACTAGGGTTAAACACAACAATACAATAACACTAGGGTTAAACACAATAATAAAATAACACTAGGGTTAAACACAGCAATACAATAACACTAGGGTTAAACACAACATTTCAATAACACCAGGTTTAAACACTGTCTGTCTGGGTCGGGAGTACTGACACGTACAGCACTGTAGTGAGGGTGAAATAACTGGTTCAGGAGGCTCCCGGTGTGTGTGTGGGTGTCTGTGTGTGTCTTTGTGTGTGTGTGTGTGTTTCAGTACTTACATGTAGTAGGTGTGAAGGAGCTGGTTCGAGGGGCTCCCTGGGTGGTTGGAGGAGGAGGAGGCATGGTGGATGGAGTTAACCTGGATTGTGCTTTCACATCCGCAGGTGAGTCGGGCATAGTGGACCACTTCTCAGTGTGATCTGGAGACACAGAGAAGGGAAACGCTGTTTTAGATACATATAGGTAACATAGTCATTTAGGTACATGTAGGTAGCATGGTCATTTAGGTACATGTAGGTAACATGGTCAATTAGGTACATGTAGGTAACATGGTCATTTAGATACATGTAGGTAACATAGTTATTTAGGTACATGTAGGTAACATGGTAATTTAGATACATGTAGGTAACATGGTTATTTAGGTACATGTAGGTAACATGGTCATTTAGATACATGTAGGTAACATGGTCAGTTAGGTACATGTAGGTAACATGGTCATTTAGATACATGTAGGTAACATGGTTATTTAGGTACATGTAGGTAACATGGTCATTTAGGTACATGTAGGTAACATGGTCAATTAGGTACATGTAGGTAACATGGTCATTTAGATACATGTAGGTAACATAGTTATTTAGGTACATGTAGGTAACATGGTCATTTAGATACATGTAGGTAACATGGTTATTTAGGTACATGTAGGTAACATGGTCATGTAGATACATGTAGGTAACATGGTCATTTAGGTACATGTAGGTAACATGGTCATTTAGATACATGTAGGTAACATGGTCATTTAGGTACATGTAGGTAACATGGTCATTTAGGTACATGTAGGTAACATAGTTATTTAGGTACATGTAGGTAACATGGTCATGTAGATACATGTAGGTAACATGGTCATTTAGGTACATGTAGGTAACATGGTCATTTAGATACATGTAGGTAACATGGTCATGTAGATACATGTAGGTAACATGGTCATTTAGGTACATGTAGGTAACATGGTCATTTAGATACATGTAGGTAACATGGTCATTTAGGTACATGTAGGTAACATGGTCATTTAGGTACATGTAGGTAACATAGTTATTTAGGTACATGTAGGTAACATGGTCATGTAGATACATGTAGGTAACATGGTCATTTAGGTACATGTAGGTAACATGGTCATTTAGATACATGTAGGTAACATGGTCATTTAGATACATGTAGGTAACATGGTCATTTAGGTACATGTAGGTAACATGGTCATTTAGATACATGTAGGTAACATAGTCATTTAGGTACATGTAGGTAACATGGTCATTTAGGTACATGTAGGTAACATGATGGTAACATGGTCATTTAGGTAACATATTTAGATACATGTTGTAACATTTGGTCATTTAGATACATGTAGGTAACATGTCATTTAGATAGGTAATATGGCTATTTTAGGTACATGTAGGTAACATGGCCATTTAGGTACATGTAGGTAACATGGTCATTTAGATACATGTATGTAACATGGTAATTTAGCTAGTACCTTCATCCAAATCCACAGAGCAAAAAAAAAGACAGTTTTCGATATGTAGGCTGTCACGCCTACTCCTGCTCCCTCCCTCCGTCGCTCGACGTCGCCGGTCTACTAACCACCAGTCCTGGCAACCCATCATTGAGCACAGCAGGAAACCATTATTGAGCACAACTGGCAACCATCATTGCGCACACCTGGCAACCATCATTGTTTACCTCTGGCAACCATCATTGAGCACACCTGGCAACCATCATTGCGCCCACCTGGCAACCATCATTGTCCCCACCTGGCAACCATCAATGTGCCCACCTGGCAACCATCATTGCGCCCACCTGCTAATCATTTTCTCATTGATTACTCCCCCGTTATTCAGCCCTCAGTTGTCTTCAGTCACCAGGTGGTTTTATTTTCTCCCACATTATGTACGCTCCTCATGTTTGTTCATTGACTCACAGAACTGTCCACGTTAACAGTACTCTCTTGAGAGAGACAGGGGGAGAAATAATAACTGCTATATTATATTCTAAACCTTTCTTTAGCTAGCTAGTTAGTTGAGAACACATTCTCTTCTAACACACAGAGAGAACGACAGATATAGACAGACAGACAGATAGAGAGATAGAGAGAGACAGATCGATAAAGATAGGGATATGTGGTAGTGGTGGTGGAAGTGGTTGTGTCTCCTGTCTGTCTCTACCAACAGATACATGAGTAGTGGTGGTGGTGGTGTCTCCTGTCTGTCTCTACCAACAGATACATGAGTAGTGGTGGTGGAGTCTCCTGTCTGTCTCTACCAACAGATACATGAGTAGTGGTGGTGGTGGTGTCTCCTGTCTGTCTCTACCAACAGATACATGAGTAGTGGTGGTGGAGTCTCCTGTCTGTCTCTGCCAACAGATACATGAGTAGTGGTGGTGGTGTCTCCTGTCTGTCTCTACCAACATATAAATGAGTAGTGGTGGTGGTGGTGGTGTCTCCTGTCTGTCTCTACCAACATATAAATGAGTAGTGGTGGTGGTGGAGTCTCCCTGTGCGCGTTGTGGGCCCATCATGCACTGTCCCTGTTCCCTGCTCCAGGATCCCTGTGCGCCTTCAGAGCCCGGCACGTCCTGTTCCAGCTCCACGCACCAGGTCCCCTGTGCGCCTTCAGAGCCCGGCACGGCCTGTGCCCGCTCCACGCACCAAGTCCCCTGTGCGCCTTCAGAGCCCGGCACGTCCTGTTCCAGCTCCACGCACCAGGTATCCAGTGCCCGCTCCACACAACAGGCCCCCTGTGCGCGATCGAGAGCCCGGCACGTCCTGTCCCTGCTCCACGCACCAGGTCCCCTGTGTGCCTTCAGAACCTGGCACGTCCTGCCCCTGCTCCACGCACCCAGGTCCCTGTGCGCTTCAAACCCGGCACGTCCTGTTCTAGCTCCACGCACCAGGTATCCAGTGCCTGCTCCACGGCTCAGTCCGGGGCCCGCAGGTGCCCAGTCCGGGGCCCGCGATTTAGGGTGCCCAGTCCGGGGCCCGCCGAGGGTGCCCAGTCCGAGGGCCCGCGACGAGGTGCCCAGTCCGAGGCCCGCGCGAGGGTGCCCAGTCCGGGCCCGCAAGCGAGGGTCCCCAGTCCAGGGCCCGCAACGAGAGTGCCCAGTCCAGGGTCGGCGGCCAGGGCCCCCAGCTCAGAGAAGCGCCACAAAGACAGAGGGAGCCAGAGGTGGAGCGGGGTCTACGTCCCGCACCAGAGCCGCCACCGCGGATAGATGCCCAGTATGTACATGAATGTGTAGTTAAAGTGACTATGCCTATATGATGAACAGAGAGTAGCAGCAGCGTAACAAGAGGGGTTGGGGTAGCCATTTGATTACCTGTTCAGGAGTCTTATGGCTTGGGGGTAAAAACTGTTGAGAAGCCTTTTTGTCCTAGACTTGGCACTCCGGTACCGCTTGCCATGCGGTAGTAGAGAGAAAAGTCTATGACTGGGGTGGCTGGGGTCTTTGACAATTTTTAGGGCCTTCCTCTGACACCGCCTGGTGTAGAGGTCCTGGATGGCAGGCAGCTTAGCCCCAGTGATGTACTGGGCCGTACGCACTACCCTCTGTAGTGCCTTGCGGTCAGAGGCCGAGCAATTGCTGTACCAGGCAGGGATGCAACCAGTCAGAATGCTCTCGATGTTGCAGCTGTAGAACCTTTTGAGGATCTGAGGACCCATGCCAAATCTTTTCAGTTTCCTGAGGGGGAATAGGCTTTGTCGTGCCCTCTTCACGACTGTCTTGGTGTGTTTGGACCATTCTAGTTTGTTGGTGATGTGGACACCAAGGAACTTGAAGCTCTCAACCTGCTCCACTACAGCTCAGTTGATGAGAATGGGGGGCGCGCTCGGTCCTCCTTTTCCTGTAGTCCACGATCATCTCCTTTGTCTTGGTCACGTTGAGGGAGAGGTTGTAGTCCTGGCACCACACGGCCAGGTCTCTGACCTCCTCCCTATAGACTGTCTCGTCGTTGTCGATGATCAGGCCTACCACTGTTGTGTCGTCGGCAAACTTAATGATGGTGTTGGAGTCGTGCCTAGCCATGCAGTCGTGGGTGAACAGGGAGTACAGGAAGGGGACTGAGCATGTACCCCTGGGGGGCTCCTGTGTTGAGGATCAGCGTGGCAGATGTGTTGCTACCTACCCTCACCACCTGGGGGCGGCCCGTCAGGAAGTCCAGGATCCAGTTGCAGAGGGAGGTATTTAGTCCCAGGGTCCTTAGCTTAGTGATGAGCTTTGAGGGCACTATGGTGTTGAATGCTGAGCTGTAGTCAATGAACAGCATTCTCACATAGGTGTTCCCTTTTGTCCAGGTGGGAAAGGGTGGTGTGGAGTGCGATAGAGATTGCGTCATCTGTGGATCTGTTGGGGCGGTATGCAAATTGGAGTTGGTCTGGGGTTTCTGGGATAATGGTGTTGATGTGAGCCATGACCAGCCTTTCAAAAGATATAGGACAGACACATCCGAACTTAATTTACATATGTTGGGGGGGGTGTCTATCAGTTGATCCATATAGTGAATCTGTTATTCAATGCCTTTGTATGGTCTAATAGCAGTAAGACCAAAAATAATCATTAATCAAATATATTTTTTTACAATATTTTTGGGGTTACTTCAAGGGGTTGTACAATTCTAAATCAAATAGCTAAATGCTCCTTGACCTTCTTAAAACTATTCCATATTGCTTAGTAGAACCCCTCGTACCACAACGGACAGCTGAGTGCTTCTCTCTCTCTCTCTCTCTCTCTCTCTCTCTCTCTGACCACACCACACCACACCACACCACACTATTGCACCAGCCGTGAACGATGATGTAACCAGGAGCCACGATCGATGATGTCACCAGGACTACATTTTCTGAACACGTCTTCATAACAACTAAATGATGATTTCAACCCCAAGACAAGAAGGTGTAGACCTTACAGTGAAAATGCTTACTTACAATGTAGGGAATAGGGTGCCATAGGGCTCTGGTCTAAAGTAGTGCACTATGTAGGGAATATGGTTCCATAGGGCTCTGGTCTAAAGTAGTGCACTATGTAGGGACTAGGGTTCCGTTTGGAGTGCATATCAGCTTCATGTTGCTGATGTGAATAGGCCTTAGCTTCTCACCCAGTTCATATAGTAATATTACCATTCACACAGGCACTGTGTTTGTAGTGGAGATCTAGTAATATCACGTGAGAGTCATTTTACAGCGGGCACCAATCCATTGTAGCATTCTTCAAAATGACTGTTGAACAATCAATCAATCAATCAAATGTATTTATAAAGCCCTTCTTACATCAGCTGATGTCACAGAGTGCTGTACTGAAACCCAGCCTAAAACCCCAAACAGCAAGCAATGCAGGTGTAGAAGCACGGTGGCTAGAAAAACTCCCTAGAAAGGCCAGAACCTAGGAAGAAACCTAGAGAGGAACCAGGCTGTGAGGAGTGGCCAGTCCTCTTCTGGCTGTGCCGGGTGCAGATTATAACAGAACATGGACAAGATGTTCAAACGTTCATAGATGACCAGCAGGGTCAAATAATAATAATCACAGTGGTTGTCGAGGGTGCAACAGGTCAGCACCTCAGGAGTAAATGTCAGTTGGCTTTTCATAGCCGATCATTCAGAGTATCTCTACCGTTCCTGCTGTCTCTAGAGAGTTGAAAACAGCAGGTTAACTTTATGATGCAATATTCTGGAACTGGATAGTTCCGCTGCTTGCTCATCATAAACTATTCATGCAGGGATCCACACATCAGGATATGATCAGTCAAAGAGTGATAACATTTTCCTAGCTGAACCAATTTGAAAGAGGGAGAGGGGCTGGTTTGCTCTAAGTAGCAAGGCAACCCTTTCCTTTGTGCTCGACTTGGTGTAAATGTGAAAAACATGAACACACGCACACACACACACACACGCACACACCACAACTCGGGAAAGGCAAGCCACAGGAAGCCAGTGAAGTGAGCGTTAATGCCGACAAGATGCCAGCGTCTCAGCCAGCGAGACAGACAGAGCCTCTGGGTACACAGCCACCTGTTGGAGAGGTCACAGAGAAGACGAATAAAACAGAAGGGAAGGAGAAAAAGAGACGGAGGGATGTTTAATAACAGAATGGGCTTGTCCGTGTCTGAGAGATTCAGAGGAATGGATAAAAGCATGGTGTGAGAATGTAAATGTGAGATAATCAATAAATGAAATGTATTCATAAAGCCCTTCTTACGTCAGCTGATGTCACAGAGTGCTGTACAGAAACCCAGCCTAAAACCCCAAACAGCAAGCAATGCAGGTGTAGAAGCACGGTGGCTAGGAAAAACTCCCTAGAAGGCCAAAACCTAGGAAGAAACCTAGAGAGGAACCAGGCTGTGAGGGGTGGCCAGTCCTCTTCTGGCTGTGCCGGGTGCAGATTATAACAGAACATGAAATTTGTTCATTAAGGCCAAATGAGGAAGAGGTTAAGACATACAGAATGATTAGTTCTTCAGTCTCTCTCTCTGTCTCTCTGTCTCTCTGTCTCTCTCTGTCTCTCTCTCTCTCTCTCTCTCTCTGTCTCTCTCTCTGTCTCTCTGTCTCTCTCTCTCTCTCTCTCTCTCTCTCTCTCTCTCTCTCTCTCTCTCTCTCTCTCTCTCTCTCTCTCTAATAACAATTGTTTTGTTGTAGTAATATAATAATAGTAATATAAATGACTAACATTAAAGACATGATGAAGGTCATGGTAGGAAATGACTGCATATGAACCTATATTAAAGCTTCATCACTGAATGCTAGGTCCTATCACCTATGTGAATGCCATATGTTCATACATGATACTCTGAATCCCCTGTATGTGATTCTGATAGCACCTCGTGATAACACTGCATCGTGTGTTCACAGAGTAACAAGACAGACAGACATTATCATTTTTTTTCTCTGTCATGAATTTTAAAAGTTTGAAAACCATCTGTGTGGTTTCAACATAACAACCCACCACATTACCAGGAGAACTGACTGGCCACTAAAAACAGATTCAGCGTTTAAGAGTAGCAGTCTTTCCCTGCGTTCCAAACGGAACCCTACGGGCCCTGATCTGAAGTGTAGGGAACAGGGTTCCATTTGGAACGCAGACAAAGTCTTCTGCCCTCGAAACAGATTTATATAAAGGTCTGTTTTGACATCTGTTGAAATACAGGCACACGGATTAGAGATGGAGACAAGTGTTGAGGAGTGTTTTACAGAGTCTGTTACGCTGTGGGTGAGTGTTTTACAGAGTCTGTTACGCTGTGTGTGTGTTTTACAGTCTGTTACGCTGTGTGTGTGTTTTACAGTCTGTTACGCTGTGGGTGAGTGTTTTACAGAGTCTGTTACGCTGTGTGTGTGTTTTACAGTCTGTTACGCTGTGTGTGTGTTGTACAGTCTGTTACGCTGTGTGTGTGTTTTACAGTCTGTTACGCTGTGTGTGAGTGTTTTACAGTCTGTTACGCTGTGTGTGTGTTTTACAGTCTGTTACGCTGTGTGTGAGTGTTTTACAGTCTGTTACGCTGTGTGTGTGTTTTACAGTCTGTTACGCTGTGTGTGAGTGTTTTACAGAGTCTGTTACGCTGTGTGTGTGTTTTACAGTCTGTTACGCTGTGTGTGAGTGTTTTACAGAGTCTGTTACGCTGTGTGTGTGTTTTACAGTCTGTTACGCTGTGTGTGTGTGTTTTACAGTCTGTTACGCTGTGTGTGAGTGTTTTACAGTCTGTTACGCTGTGTGTGTGTGTTTTACAGTCTGTTACGCTGTGTGTGAGTGTTTTACAGTCTGTTACGCTGTGTGTGTGTGTTTTACAGAGTCTGTTACACTGTGTGTGAGTGTGTTAGTGTTTCACAACTGTGTGTGTTTCACAGAGTCTGTTCATGACGCCACTGACCAAATTTACGAGATTTGTGACGTATCTGGTTGCCAGGCAAAGAGAACTTAAGGGGTCTTCTTAGAGAAAGACAGAAGGAGGGCAGGTGACAGAAAGAGAGAGAGAGAGAGAGGGGGAGAGAAATAATAACAAAATGAGGTTGAAACTGAGCTGCACTTCCTGTCAAATGTATGACTAGAAAAATTCCTCACCAAGAGATTCATTATTCACAGAAATTACTACATTTATTGGGGTGGCAGGTAGCCTAGTTGTCACGATTTCCAGCCGAAGTCGGTTCCTCTCCCTGTTCGGGCGGCGTTCGGCGGTCGACGTCACCGGTCTTCTAGCCATCGCCAATCCACTTTTCATTTTCCATTTGTTTTGTCTTGTTTCCCCACACACCTGGTTGTCATTCCCTCATTACTCGTCATGTATTTAACCCTCTGGTTTCCCCCCATGTCTGTGTGCGTGATTGTTTTATGTCAGTGGCACGTTTCCGGCTGGTTTGCGCCAGACTGTATATGTACTTTGTGCTGCAACACATTTTTCACCGTAAGCATTTGTTTTTTGTGACGCAATTGTTGCGTTCAGTGTTTATACTGTTATACTGTTTATACTGAACGTGCCACAGGTGAGTAAAGTGCTTTTGTTCACTATCTCTGCTCTCCTGCGCCTGACTCACACGCACCAGCTACACACACGCGTCCTGGGAACACTAGTGGTTAGAGCGTTGGACCAGTAACCGAAAGGTCGGTAGATTGAATCCCCGAGCAGACAGTGTAAAAAACGGCCCCTGAACAAGGCAGTTAAACCCACTGTTCCTACGCCGTCACAGTAAATAAGAATATGTTCTTAATTGACTCGCCTAGTTAAATAAAATAAAATATTCCAAATGATATTAAACCCACAGGGAAAAACAACAAATACTAGACAGGGCGAAGGAGCAGCAGCTCCTCTTGCAGCCAAATATGTATTTACCTGCCGTAGCCTGAGGGACAATGAATAATAACATCTGCATAGTAAACAGTAATTTACTTATTATTATTATTAATATTATATTCACTATTATTATCGTTGTGATTATTGTTCCAAACAGTAGTAGTACGGGTAGTAGGGGTTGATGGTAGTGATAGCAGTTTAGTAATGATGATGGTAGTTGTAGTACTGATGTAATGGTGAAGATAGTTATATACTTTTATATTTATTATATTTCTACCATTTTTTATATTTTATATTATTATTATTGTTACTTATTATTATTTTATTAAAATGTAAACTTTGTTGTTTTGGCAATAAAGCAGCTTCAATTTGAGAGAGAGAGAGAGAGAGAGAGAGAGAGAGAGAGAGAGAGAGAGAGTCACTGTGTGTGTATCACTGTGTGTGTGTCACTGTGTGTGTGTCACTGTGTGTGTGTGTGTGTGTGTGTGTCAGTACTGCTCAAGTGTCCCTGACCTGGCACACACACATTGCTGGTCACAGCTGCATCCTACCAGCATGGGGGAACACCATTGACTGGCTACACACACACACACACACACACACACACACACACACACACACACACACACACACACACACACACACACACACTACAATACAATACAGCCTCCATCACCAAATGTTGTGAAACCAGAGCTCTCTAACAACATCTTCCCATGGTAACATTCCACTGTCCTCACTCAGCCGTTTGCCACGTTGTCTCAGACGGCCATCTGCACTGATCTGTCTGATATCATTCTACATCTTGCTGAGGTGGTTTTTGTGGAGGTAGAATCAGTATTTATGAAATTCAACAAAAAAAATTACACACGAAAATTACCTAGCTAATGTGTTAACGTTAGCTGGCTATTGTCTTGCCCTGCTGGCTGAACCAAATCAACCCGATATGAAACAAAAGGCAGGGATGCTAACGACACTCAATGCCCGAACACTCCCTCTACGTAGCTAGCGCAGTGAAGTTATAGCTAATGCACAAAATGACGTTTTCATGACGTTGCGCGTTGCCTTGACTAGTGCACCAGGCAGTTCTACGGCATTGGGCTGACTACCCTCTGTGATGTCATCGCCTCGGCCAAACGGTCCAAAGCAGCGAGGCACAGTCGTACATCTGTCAACTTCATCCACGTTGCTGGAACAGTAGCTATCGTATGGCCCTTCCAAGCTAGCACTAGGCTGCTAGTTGGAGCAAGACTGCTCAGCTGATGGTTTTCATAGCTACCAAGAGCCAAGTGATTTTCAGAATTTTGAAACTAGTATTAGGCAAATCTTAGGCAATCTTAGGCAATCTTAGGCAAATCTTTTTTGATGAGTTCCATGTCCTACAAGGCAGATCGGTTTGAGGAGACGAGTGTCGCGTAGGAGTGACGCCATCTGACGTGAGACAATTCCTAACAATAGAAAGCCAGCGGAGTGTTTAGCTGGAAACTTGATTAAACAAGGTGAACACAACACTGTTGATGAAAAGGTGGCGCTGAAATGACAACGTACACGAATAGAACGGGTGTCCACATTCAAGTCAATGATGGCATAACGGGTTGACTGGCGGGTTGACTGGCGGGTTGGCTGGCGGGTTGACTCGCGGGTAAACTGGCGGGTTGGCTGGCGGGTTGACTGGCGGGTTGGCTGGCGGGTTGGCTGGCGGGTTGACTGGCGGGTTGGCTGGCGGGTTGACTGGCGGGTTGGCTGGCGGGTTGACTGGCGGGTTGACCGGCGGGTTGGCCGGCGGGTTGACCGGCGGGTTGACTGGCGGGTTGGTTGTTTAGCTCCCAGCATTCATACCGGAGGCAGATATTGACTGCACAGAGCTGCATTAAGACGACAAATTTGAACACTGTAATGTCAGATGAAATTTACACCTTGACAAGGCTGATAGAAATCCTCATTCTTTTTGTATTTTTTTTATATAGATAAAAGAATTTATCAATTTGAGTGTCAATATTTCTATACACTTTCCTCTTCTGAACTTCTAACGCCAGTGGGATGGGTGTGGCTTCGTAAAAATGACCGCAAGAGCTCCAGTCCAGTTTCTCCGTCCAACGCTGCCAAAACATCCGCTACGCTCTGTCTGCTACCACTGGTTAACGATTGATCTGATTGAATCTAGGCCTAAGAGAATAAAATAAAAAGGCTCTCGAACCATTTCAGCGGGTGCTCTAGACTAGAGGTTTTATAGTGTCTGTGCAGCAGGCTGAATGTTGGTCGCTAACATGAGCTCAAAGCACAGCGCCTTCATTTTGAACTACAACGACCAGAATCCACTGCGCCTGTGTGATCGCTGTCAGGAGAACGGGAGCGAAAGAGAGAGAGAGAGAGAGAGAGAGAGAGAGAGAGACAGAGAGAGAGAGAGAGAGAGAGAGAGAGAGAGAGAGAGAGAGAGAGAGAGAGAGAGAGAGAGAGAGAGAGAGAGAGAGAGAGAGAGAGAGAGAGAGATTGTTATTAGATTTAAGGAGTTAATGTTGTTGAAGAGCCAAACTTAAATGAACTGCTTGAGAAAATCTTCAGAGGATGTAGTGTTTAATAATGCATTTAGTTTCCTGAGAGGGATGAGAATAATTCAGACCTTCCCTGTCTCCACACATTTAGTTGCCAACTGCAATATAAAATCCACAGAAAAAGAAGAATCCATTGAGCCTGTTCCCTGAAGGATACACACAGAACGTAGACTGCATGAGAGAGGAATATAAGGAGGAGAGGGATAGAGACAGTGAGGTAGCTCTATCTAGTTGAGAGAGAGAGAGATAGAGAGAGAGAGGTAGCTCTATCTAGTTGACAGAGAGAGAGAGAGAGAGACACGTGAGAGCTCTATCTAGTTGACAGAGAGAGGGATAGAGACAGAGAGGTAGCTCTATCTAGTTGATAGTGAGAGAGAGAGAGACAGAGAGAGCTCTATCTAGTTGACAGAGAGAGAGAGAGAGACAGAGAGGTAGCTCTATCTAGTTGATAGAGAGAGAGAGAGAGACACGTGAGGTAGCTCTATCTAGTTGATAGTGAGAGGGATAGAGACATTACGTGAGGTAGCTCTATCTAGTTGATAGTGAGAGAGATAGAGACACGTGAGGTAGCTCTATCTAGTTGACAGAGAGAGGGATAGAGACAGAGAGGTAGCTCTATCTAGTTGATAGAGAGAGGGATAGAGACAGTGAGGTAGCTCTATCTAGTTGACAGAGAGAGAGAGAGAGACATTACGTGAGGTAGCTCTATCTAGTTGATAGAGAGAGGGATAGAGACAGTGAGAGCTCTATCTAGTTGACAGAGAGAGGGATAGAGACAGTGAGGTAGCTCTATCTAGTTGATAGTGAGAGGGATAGAGACAACGTGAGGTAGCTCTATCTAGTTGATAGTGAGAGGGATAGAGACATTACGTGAGGTAGCTCTATCTAGTTGATAGTGAGAGGGATAGAGACAGAGAGGTAGCTCTATCTAGTTGACAGTGAGAGGGATAGAGACAGAGAGGTAGCTCTATCTAGTTGATAGTGAGAGGGATAGAGACATTACGTGAGGTAGCTCTATCTAGTTGATAGTGAGAGGGATAGAGACATTACGTGAGGTAGCTCTATCTAGTTGACAGTGAGAGGGATAGAGACATTACGTGAGGTAGCTCTATCTAGTTGATAGTGAGAGGGATAGAGACATTACGTGAGGTAGCTCTATCTAGTTGACAGTGAGAGGGATAGAGACATTACGTGAGGTAGCTCTATCTAGTTGACAGTGAGAGGGATAGAGACATTACGTGAGGTAGCTCTATCTAGTTGATAGTGAGAGGGATAGAGACATTACGTGAGGTAGCTCTATCTAGTTGACAGTGAGAGGGATAGAGACATTACGTGAGGTAGCTCTATCTAGTTGATAGTGAGAGGGATAGAGACATTACGTGAGGTAGCTCTATCTAGTTGATAGTGAGAGGGATAGAGACATTACGTGAGGTAGCTCTATCTAGTTGATAGTGAGAGGGATAGAGACATTACGTGAGGTAGCTCTATCTAGTTGACAGTGAGAGGGATAGAGACATTACGTGAGGTAGCTCTATCTAGTTGATAGTGAGAGGGATAGAGACATTACGTGAGGTAGCTCTATCTAGTTGATAGTGAGAGGGATAGAGACATTACGTGAGGTAGCTCTATCTAGTTGACAGTGAGAGGGATAGAGACATTACGTGAGGTAGCTCTATCTAGTTGATAGTGAGAGGGATAGAGACATTACGTGAGGTAGCTCTATCTAGTTGACAGTGAGAGGGATAGAGACATTACGTGAGGTAGCTCTATCTAGTTGATAGTGAGAGGGATAGAGACATTACGTGAGGTAGCTCTATCTAGTTGATAGTGAGAGGGATAGAGACATTACGTGAGGTAGCTCTATCTAATTGATTGTAGTTATCCTTACTCTGAGGTGGTATCCGCTGAATATCCAATATAAAACAAAATGTTCTCTCTCTCTCTCTCTCTCTCTCTCTCTCTCTCTCTCTCTCTCTGTCTCTCTCTGTCTCTCTCTGTCTCTCTCTCTCTCTCTCTGTCTCTCTCTCCCTCTCCGTCTCCGTCTCTCTCTCTCTCTCTCTCTCTCTCTCTCTCTCTCTCTCTCTCTCTCTCTCTCTCTCTCTCTCTCAGCAGCAGCATCCTCAATTACCTCCCTCCCTTTGTCTCTTTATCCCTCCCTCCCTCCCTCCTCCTCCTTATCCTACACCACCACTAAACAACCAGTAGCCTCATTAAAAAGAGAACATCTATGAGAGTCAGTACTAACAAAGGCATTTTTCTGCTTCAGCTGCTGTGTTGTAACTCTCTGGAGTAGCAATACCCTCACATTCCCCTTCTCTCCTCCTCCTCCTCCTCCTCCTCCTCCTCCTCCTCCTCCTCCTCCTCCTCCTCCTCCTCCTCCTCCTCTCTCTCCTTCCCTCCATCTCTCTCTCATCTCCTCCCAGGCTGCAGTAATCACAGCTTATGATTAACATACTGCATGTCTGGTCTTCTCAGTCCATGTCTCTTCCTCCTCCCACTCTCCTTCTCTCCTCCTCCCCTCCTACCCTCCTCCCTCCTCCTCCTCCTCCTCCTCCTCTCCTCCTCTTCTCCTCCCACTCTCCTACTCTCCTCTCTACCCTGCCTCCTTAACGTGTGTGTGTGTGTTTGTGTCAGACAGCCACCAAGACTCACCTTCATGAATGGGGAGGTGTGTGTGTGTTGGTTGTGACTATGTGTTGATAAACAACAGCAGTGACTAGGCCTGTTCCCCAAAGACACTATCTCGCTATTCTCACATCCACTCACCCACTCTGGCAATCAGACACTGACTGGCTGACTGTCTGACTGGCTGACTGGCTGGCTGACTAGCTGAATGATTGTTTGACTGACTGACTGACTGACTGTCTGACTGTCTGACTGACTGTCTGAATGTCTGACTGTCTGACTGTCTGACTGGCTGGCTGTCTGACTGGCTGACTGGCTGGCAGGCTGGCTGTCTGACTGACTGGCTGTCTGACTGGCTGGCTGACTGGCTGGCTGACTGGCTGACTGGCTGGCTGACTGGCTGTCTGACTGTCTGACTGGCTAACTGGCTAACTGGCTCACTGGCTGACTGACTGACTGGCTGACTAGCTAACTGACTCACTGGCTGGCTGACTGTCTGACTGACTGGCTGACTGGCTGACTGGCTGACTGGCTGACTGGCTAACTGACTCACTGGCTGGCTGTCTGACTGTCAGACTGGCTGGCTGGCTGGCTGACTGTCTGACTGGCTGGCTGACTGGCTGTCTGACTGGCTGACTGGCTGACTGGCTGACTGGCTGGCTGGCTGGCTGACTGTCTGTCTGTCTGACTAGCTGGCTGTCTGACTAGCTGGCTGGCTGACGAGCTGTCTGACTGTCTGACTGGCTGGCTGACTGGCTGTCTGACTGGCTGACCGGCTGGCTGGCTGACTGGCTGGCTGACTGGCTGTCTGACTGGCTTTCTGACTGGCTGGTTGACTGGCTGGCTGACTGTCTGACTGGCTGGCTGGCTGGCTGACTGGCTGTCTGACTGTCTGACTGTCTGACTGGCTAACTGGCTAACTGACTCACTGGCTGACTGGCTGGCTGGCTGGCTGGCTGACTGGCTGGCTGACTGGCTGACTGGCTGACTGGCTGACTAACTGTCTGGCTGACTAGCTGAATGATTGTTTGACTGACTGACTGACTGACTGACTGTCTGACTGTCTGACTGTCTGACTGTCTGACTGTCTGACTGGCTAACTGACTCACTGTCTGACTGTCTGACTGTCTGACTGTCTGACTGGCTAACTGACTCACTGGCTAGCTTTCTGGCTGACTGACTGTTTACCTGACTGGCTGACTGACTGACCCGGCACAGCCAGAAGGGGCCACCCCTCACAGCCTGGTTCCTCTCTAGGTTTCTTCCTAGGTTTTGGCTTTTCTAGGGAGTTTTTCCTAGCCACCGTGCTTCTACACCTGCATTGCTTGCTGTTTGTGGTTTTAGGCTGGGTTTCTGTACAGCACTCTGTGACATCAGCTGACGTAAGAAGGGCTTTATAAATACTTTTGATTGATTGATTGACTGACTGACTGACTGACTGTCTGTCTGAATGACTGGCTGGCTGACTGGCTGACTGGCTGACTGACTGTCTGACAGACTGGCTAACTGACTCACTGGCTGACTGTCTGACTGACTGACTGACTGGCTGACTGACTAGCTGACTGACTCTCTGACTGGCTGACTGGCTGACTGGCTGACCGTCTGACCGGCTGACTGGCTGGCCGTCTGACCGTCTGACTGCCTGACTGGCTGGCTGGCTGACTGTTTGACTATCTGACTGGCTGGCTGACTGGCTGGCTGGCTGACTATCTAACTGACTCACTGGCTGACTGGCTGGCTGGCTGACTGGCTGACTGTTTGACTATCTGACTGGCTGACTGACTGTCTGACTGTCTGACTGTCTGACTGTCTGACTGTCTGACTGTCTGACCGGCTGACTGGCTGACTGACTGAGTGCATCCCAAATGGCACCCTATTCCCTATATAGTGCACTACTTTTGACCAGATCTCTACATAGGGATTGGTGCCATTTAGGACCCATGTCACTGATGGGCTGGTGTGGAGGCATGGCCTGGCTTCCTGTCAGGGTTGAATAGACCAACCTCTCTCGATTTGTTTGAAGACTTCATAAACTCAACGGTTTTCATGGCACTCAATAATGAGGCTATGTGCTGGTGACTTCAACCTCCCTGCCCGCACACACACACACACACACACACACACACACACACACACACACACACACACACACACACACACACACACACACATACTTTTCCAGGGGTCCGGCAAAATTAAGGCAGTTATACAATTTTAATAATATTACAACACATTCATAACAGATTTCTGTGCCTATGTGTGTGTCTCTTCAGTCCCCGCTGTTCCATAAGGTCTTTTTTTATCTGATTCTGCTGCTTGCATCAGTTACCTGATGTGGAATAGAGTTCCGTGTAGTCATGGCTCTATGTAGTACTGTGTGTCTCCCATAGTCTGTTCTGGGGTTACTCCAAGCAGTTTAGTCACCTCAACTTGCTCAATTTCCTCTTTATTACAAGATTTAGTCGAGGTTTAAGGTCTAGTGAATGATTTGTCCCAAACACAATGAGCAATCTGATTCAATGAATTTTACTTTTTACTTAACTAGGCAAGTCAGTTAACAACAAATTCTTATTTTTAATGACGGCCTAGGAACAGTGGGTTAACTGCCTTGTTCAGGGGCAGAACGACAGATCTTTACCCTGTCAGCTCGGGGGATTCAATCTCAAATCAAATCAAATCAAATTTTATTTGTCACATACACATGGTTAGCAGATGTTAATGCGAGTGTAGCGAAATGCTTGTGCTTCTAGTTCCGACCATGCAGTTGTATCTAAAAAGTAATCTAACAAATTCACAACAACTACCTTATACACACAAGAGTAAAGGAATTAATACGAGTATGTACATATAAATATATGGATGAGCGATGGCTGACCGGCATAGGCAAGATGCAGTAGATGGTATGGAGTACAGTATATACACATATATATGAGATGAGTAATGTAGGATATGTAAACATTATAAATGGCATTGTTTAAAGTGGCTAGTGATACCTTATTTCATCCAATTATAATTATTAAAGTGGCTAGAGATTTGGGTCGATGGCCGAACGGCATAGGCAAGATACAGTAGATGGTTTAGAGTACAGTGTATACATTTGATATGAGTATGTCGGATACGTAAACATTATATACAAAATTGTTTAAAGTGGCTAGTGATACATTTGTTACATCCAATTCCTATGTTTAAAGTGGCTAGAGATTTAAGTCAGTATGTTGGCAGCAGCCACTCAATGTTAGTGATGGCTGTTTAACAGTCTGATGGCCTTGAGGTAGAAGCTGTTTTCAGTCTCTCGGTCCCAGCTTTGATGCACCTGTACTGACCTCGCCTTCTGGATGATAGTGGGGTGAACAGGCAGTGGCTCGGGTGGTTGTTGTCCTTGATGATCTTTTGGCCTTCCTGTGACATCGGGTGGTGTAGGTGTCCTGGAGGGCAGGTAGTTTACCCTGGTGATGCGCTGTGCAGTCCTCACTACCCTCTGGAGAGCCTTACGGTTGTGGGCGGAGCAGTTGCCGTACCAGGCGGTGATACAGCCCGACAGGATGCTCTCGATTGTGCATCTGTAAAAGTTTGTGAGTGATTTTGGTGACAAGCCGAATTTCTTCAGCCTCCTGAGGTTGAAGAGGCGCTGTTGCGCCTTCTTCACCACGCTGTCTGTGTGGGTGGACCAATTCAGTTTGTCCGTGATGTGTACGCCGAGGAACTTAAAACTTTCCACCTTCTCCACTACTGTTCTGTCGATGTGGATGGGGGGGTGCTCCCTCTCCTGTTTCCTGAAGTCCACGATCATCTCCTTTGTTTTGCTGACATTGAGTGAGAGGTTATTTTCCTGACACCACACTCCGAGGGCCCTCACCTCCTCTCTGTAGGCCGTCTCGTCGTTGTTGGTAATCAAGCCTACCACTGTAGTGTCGTCAGCAAACTTGATGATTGAGTTGGATGCGTGCTTGGCCACGCAGTCATGGGTAACTAGGGAGTACAGGAGAGGGCTGAGAATGCACCCTTGTGAGGCCCCAGTGTTGAGGATCAGCGGGGTGGAGATGTTGTTTCCTACCCTCACCACCTGGGACCCGCCCGTCAGGAAGTCCAGGACCCAGTTGCACAGGGCTGGGTCGAGACCCAGGGTCTCGAGCTTAATGACGAGCTTGGAGGGAACTATGGTGTTAAATGCTGAGCTGTAGTCGATGAACAGCATTCTTACATAAGTATTCCTCTTGTCCAGATGGGTTAGGGCAGTATGCAGTGTGATTGCGATTGCATCGTCTGTGGACCTATTGGGACGGTAAGCAAATTGGAGTGGGTCCAGGGTGTCTGGCAGGATGGAGGTGATATGATCCTTGACTAATCTCTCAAAGCACTTCATGATGACGGAAGTGAGTGCTACGGGCGATAGTCATTTAGCTCAGTCACCTTAGCTTTCTTGGGAACAGGAACAATGGTGGCCCTCTTGAAGCATGTGGGAACAGCAGACTGGGATAGGGACTGATTGAATATGTCCGTAAACACACCAGCCAGCTGGTCTGCGCATGCTCTGAGGACACGGCCAGGGATGCCATCTGGGCCGGCAGCCTTGCGTGGGTTAACACATTTAAATGTTTTTCTCACATTGGCTGCGGTGAAGGTGAGCCCGCAGGTTTTGGTAGCTGGCCGTGTCGGTGGCACTGTATTGTCCTCAAAGGGAGCAAAGAAGTTGTTTAGTTTGTCTGGGAGCAGGACGTCATGGTCCGCGACGGGGCTGGTTTTCTTTTTGTAGTCCGTGATTGACTGTAGACCCTGCCACATTCCTCTTGTGTCTGAGCCGTGAATTGTGACTCTACTTTGTCTCTATATTGACGCTTAGCTTGTTTGATTGCCTTGCGGAGGGAATAGCTACACTGTTTGTATTCAGTCATGTTTCCGGTAGCCTTACCCTGGTTAAAAGCAGTGGTTCACGCTTTCAGTTTTGCACGAATGCTGCCATCAATCCACGGTTTCTGGTTGGGGAAGGTTTTAATATTTGCTATGGGTACAACATCACCAATGCACTTGCTAATAAACTCGCTCACCGAATCAGCGTATACATCAATGTTGTTGTCAGATGCTATCCGGAACATATTCCAGTCCACGTGCTCGAAGCAATCTTGCAGCGTGGAATCAGATTGGTCGGACCAGCGTTGAACAGACCTGAGAACGGGCGTTTCCTGTTTTAGTTTCTGTTTGTAGGCTGGGAGCAACAAAATGGAGTCATGGTCAGACTTGCCGAAAGGAGGGCAGAGAATGGCCTTGTATGCATCACGGAAGTTGGAATAACAGTGGTCCAGGATTTTACCAGCCCGGGTGGCACATTCGATATGCTGGTAAAATTTCGGGAGCCTTGTTCTTAAATTAGCCTTATTAAAATCCCCAGCCACAATAAATGCAGCCTCAGGATATGTGGTTCCCAATTTACCTAGAGTGAAATGAATTTCTTTCAGTGCCGTCGATGTGCCAGCTTGAGGGGGGATGTACACGGCTGTGATTATAATCGAGGAGAATTCTCTTGGTAGATAATGCGGTCTGCATTTGATTGTAATGAATTCTATGTCAGGTGAACAAAAGGACTTGAGTTCCTGTATGTTGTTATGATCACACCACGTCTCGTTAATCATAAGACACACACCCCCGCCCTTCTTCTTACCAGATAGATGTTTGTTTCTGTCGGTAGCGATGCGTGGAGAAACCAGGTGGCTGTACCGACTCAGATAACGTGGTCCTGAGTGAGCCATGTTTCCGTGAAGCAAAGAACGCGTTGCAGTCTCGGATGTCTCTCTGAAAGGCAACCCTTGATCTGATTTCGTCTACTTTGTTGTCAAGAGACTGTACATTGGCGATTAAAATACTCGGGAGAGGTGCACGATGCGCCCGTCGATGTAAGCTTGACCAAAAGACCGCCCGCTTCCCTCTTCTCCGAGCGCGCCGCTTTGAGTCGCCGGGTGCTATCCAGTCTATTGTCCAGGCTGGGGTAACAAACCGAGAATCCTCTTTGGGAAAGTCGTATTCCTGGTCGTAATGTTGGTAAGTTGACGTTGCTCTTATATCCAATAGTTCCTCCCGGTTGTATGTAATAAAACTTAATATTTCCCGGGGTAACAATGTAAGAAATAATACATAAAAAAACAAAATACTGCATGGTTTCCTGAGAACGTGAAGCGAGGCTGCCATCTCTGTCGGTGCCGGAAGTCTTTCGGTTACTAGTCCAACACTCTAACCACTAGGCTACCTGCCGCCTCGAATGACAGAAACGAGTTTGCCTTTTTCCCAAAATGTGATTTAAGGTGCTCCAAAGCTTTTTACTATCCTTCTTTGGGCAATTTATCTTTGTTTCATACTGTAGTGTCTTCTTCTTTTAATTCAGTTTAGTCACATCATTTCTCAATTTGCAGTACGTTTGCCAATCGGTTGTGCAGACAGACTTATTTGCTATTCTTTTGCCTCGTCCCTCTCAACCATACCATTTTTATATTCCTCACCAAGGGGATTTAACAGTTTGTACAGTCATTTTCTTAATGGGTGCATGCTTATTGGTAATTGGGATAAGCAATTTCATAAATGTGTCTAGTGCAGCGTCTGGTTGCTCCTCATTACACACCACAGACCAGCAAATGTTATTTACATCAACAACATAGGAATCACTACAAAACATATTGTATGACCTCTTAGACACTATAGTAGGCCCAGCCTAATGGAACAGTGGTTTTCCTAGATATGGCTACTAGATTGTGATCACTACATCCTATGGATCTGGATTCTGCTTTAGAGCAGATTTCTGCAGCGTTAGTAAAGATGTGATCAATACATGTTGATGATTTCATTCCTGTGCTGTTTGTAAATACCCTGGTAGGTTGACTGATAACCTGAACCAGGTTGCAGGCATTGGTTACGGTTTGAAACTTTTCTTTGAGTGGGCAGCTTGACGAAAGCCAGTCAATATTTAAATCACCCAGACAATATACATCTCTGTTGAATTCACATACATTATCAATCATTTCACACATGTTATCCAGACACCGACTGTTAGCTGCTGCCTGACTCAGAAAGAAGGGGAAGAATTAACCATTAGCTTTGAAGGGCCCAATTTTCCACACAGCTGGACACAGAGCCCAGAGCTACAGTTACAGAGAGACACAGAGCCCAGAGCTACAGTTACAGAGAGAGAGACACAAAGCCCAGAGCTAAAGTTACAGAGAGAGACAGAGCCCAGAGCTAAAGTTACAGAAAGAGACACAGAGCCCAGAGCTACAGTTACAAAGAGACACAGAGCCCAGAGCTACAGTTACAGAGAGAGAAACACAAAGCCCAGAGCTAAAGTTACAGAGAGAGACAGAGCCCAGAGCTAAAGTTACAGAGAGACACAGAGCCCAGAGCTACAGTTAAAGAGAGAGAGAGAGAGAGAGAGAGAGAGAGAGAGAGAGAGAGAGAGAGAGAGAGAGAGAGAGAGAGAGAGAGAGAGAGCCCAGAGCTACAGTTACAGAGAGACACAGAGCCCAAAGCTACAGTTACAGAGAGACACAGAGCCCAAAGCTACAGATACAGAGAGAGACAGAGCCCCGAGCTACAGTTAAAGAGAGAGAGAGAGAGAGAGCCCAGAGCTACAGTTACAGAGAGAGACAGAGCAGTAGAGAACCAGTAGAGAACCAGTAGAGTACCAGTAGAGTATCAGTAGAATACCAGTAGAGAACCAGTAGAATACCAGTAGAGTACCAGTAGAATACTAGTAGAATACCAGTAGAATACCAGTAGATAACTAGTAGAATACCAGTAGAATACATGAAGAGTACCAGTAGAGTGCCAGTAGAGTACCAGTAGAGTACCAGTAGAATACCAGTAGAGTATCAGTAGAATACCAGTAGAATACCAGTAGAGTACCAGTAGAATACCAGTAGAGTACCAGTAGAATACCAGTAGAGTTTCAGTAGAATACCAGTAGAGTATCAGTAGAATACCAGTAGAGTACCAGTAGAATACCAGTAGAGTATCAGTAGAATACCAGTAGAGTATCAGTAGAATACCAGTAGAATACCAGTAGAGTACCAGTAGAGTATCAGTAGAATACCAGTAGAGTATCAGTAGAATACCAGTAGAGTTTCAGTAGAATACCAGTAGAATACCAGTAGAGTTTCAGTAGAATACCAGTAGAGTATCAGTAGAATACCAGTAGAGTACCAGTAGAATACCAGTAGAGTTTCAGTAGAGTATCAGTAGAATACCAGTAGAATACCAGTAGAGTACCAGTAGAGTATCAGTAGAATACCAGTAGAGTATCAGTAGAATACCAGTAGAGTATCAGTAGAATACCAGTAGAGTACCAGTAGAATACCAGTAGAGTATCAGTAGAATACCAGTAGAGTATCAGTAGAAAACCAGTAGAGTTTCAGTAGAATACCAGTAGAGTTTCAGTAGAATACCATTAGAGTACCTCAAGGCTCAGTATTGGCCTCCTTGTCCGAATGCACATGTTCACTTATACGCTGATGACACAGTGTTCTAGACATCCGATTGACATATTTAGCAGATACAAACAACTCTCCAAGATGGTTTTAGCACTGGTTAAAATAAGGTTTCTAGTAAATATGTGGTTTTAAATCAAACAAAGTCCTATATCATACTGTTTGATTATATTAAAACTACTTTAACTATGTATCAGTAGATGGATGCAGATTATCACTGCAACTATAACTAAATTACATCTATCTGTCATCTTCACCATTACATCAGTACTACAACTACCATCATCATTACTAAACTGCTATCACTACCATCAACCCCTACTACCCGTACTACTACTGTTTGGAACAATAATCACAACGATAATAATAGTGATTATATTATTAATAATAATAATAAGTAAATTACTGTTTACTATGCAGATGTTATTATTCATTGTCCCTCAGGCTACGGCAGGTAAATACATATTTGGCTGCAAGAGGAGCTGTTGCTCCTTCGCCCTGTCTAGTATTTGTTGTTTTTTTCTCTATGTTTAATAACTTTTTGAATACATTTAGTAATTTCTGCCAATAATGTATCTCTTGCTGAGGAATATTTCTCACAGTAGAGACAGTGCATCACTGTCTCTACCTCCCCTGTTGAGCGAGAGAAGAGGAAGAGGGAGAGAGAGAGCAGAAAGAGAGAAAGTGAGAGAGCATATGAGCGAGAGAGCGAGAGAGAATGAAAGAGAGAGAGAAAGAGAGAGAGAGAGAGAGAGAGAGAGAGAGAGAGAGAGAGAGAGAGAGAGAGAGAGAGAGAGAGAGAGAGAGAGAGAGAGAGAGAGAGAGAGAGAGTGAGAGAGAGAGGGTTGGAGACAGCAGGCTCAGTAGAGAGAGAGAGAGAGAGAGAGAGAGAGAGAGAGAGAGAGAGAGAGAGAGAGAGAGAGAGAGAGAGAGAGCAGGCTCAGTAGAGAGAGAGAGAGAGAGAGAGAGAGAGAGAGAGAGAGAGAGAGAGAGAGAATAGTAGATCAGCAGAAACAGGAACCAGTGATTCCTGAGTCCTGAACACAGCCCTGTTACAACACAATGGATACTGAATGAACGGAACCACAGGCTGGCCAGAGATTGCACACAGAGAGAGTGTGCGAGCTGTGAACTAAGCCAGGGGGATATCTGGTGGGTCCAGTCCCCTGTAGCTACATCCTGCTGGGCTGCGAATCACTGGGTGGACCCGCTCCGTCCTGCTGGTTCCTATAGTTCCTGACAAAGGGCTATCTCTGACCCACAGTTCCTTCCATTCAGTGTGTATTTTGCGTGTGTGTTCCGGATGTTTTGCTCCTCAGGTAAGAAAAGTCAGAAGCATTTATGAGAGGGGGGGGGGCACTCCAGTACTGGGGCCCTATCTAGTTTCCTCAGGCCCCTGTCTGACCCCTGTCCGTCTGAACCCTGTCTGTCTGACCCCTGTCTATCTGACCCCTGTCTACCTGACCCTTGTCTGTCTGACCCCTGTCTGTCTGAACCTTGTCTGTCTGACCCCTGTCTGAACCCTGTCTGTCTGACCCCTGTCTATCTGACCCCTGTCTACCTGACCCTTGTCTGTCTGACCATTGTCCACCTGATTCCTGTCTACCTGGCACCCTGACCCCTGACCCCTGTCTACCTGACCCCTGGGCTGTGGGCTGAGGTTAAGCCTTGGACATCATCTCTGCTCTGCCCATCCAATTCAGGAGTCAGGACTACCATGGGCCTGTCAGGACCCTAATCCTGGACCAATCAGGACCCAAGCCCTAACCCTGGGCCAGTTAGGACTCTAACCCTGGGCCAGTCATGACTCTAACCGTAACCCTGGGCCAGTCAGTACTCTAACCCTGGGCCAGTCAGGACTCTAACCCTGACTTTTGTCCAGTCAGGACTCTAACCCTGGCCAGTCGTGACTCTAACCCTGGCCCAGTCAGGACTCTAACCCTGGCCCAGTCAGGACTCTAACCCTGGCCCAGTCAGGACTCTAACCCTGGCCCAGTCAGGACTCTAACCCTGGCCCAGTCAGGACTCTAACCCTGGCTCAGTCAGGACTCTAACCCTGGCTCAGTCAGGACTCTAACCCTGGGCCAGTCAGGACTCTACTTCAGACAGACAGCACCCTGACCAGACCAACCAAAAAAATTATTAAAAACTGTTTTGCAATGCAAGTCTACAGTAGCCTCAACAGCACTCTGTAGGATAGCACCATACAGCAGGAGCGTTGGGTCAGTAACCGAAAGGTTGTTCTGCCCCTGAACAGGGCAGTTAACCCACTGTTCCCCGGGCGCCGAAGACGTGGATGTCGATTAAGGCAGCCCCTCTCACCTCTCTAATTCAGAGGGGTTGGGTTAAATACAGAAGACACATTTCAGTTGAATGCATTCAGTTGTACAACTGTCAACATAGGCCAGCATCCCTGTGGAACGCTTTCGACACCTTATAGAGTCCACGCCCCGACAAAATCAGACTGTTCTGAGGGCAAAATGGGGTACATCTCAATAGGTGTAGCTAATGTTTTGTACACTCAGTGTATATACTGTATATATTTTTTCTTAAAGGGTTCTTTAATCTCGTCCAAAGAACGAAAAGGTTCTATGTAGAACACCAAAGAACAAAAAGGTTCTATATAGAACAACAAAGAACCAAAAGGTTCTATATAGTATCACAAAGAACCAAAAGTTCTATATAGAACAACAAAGAACCAAAAGTTCTATATAGAACAACAAAGAACCAAAAGGTTCTGTATAGAACAACAAAGAACCAAAAGGTTCTGTATAGAACAACAAAGAACCAAAAGGTTCTATATAGAACAACAAAGAACCAAAAGGTTCTATATAGAACATTAAAGGTTCTATATAGAACACAAAATAACCCTTTTTTTCTAAGAGTGTGGTGAGAATATCCCTTGTGAACAATGCCCAGCGTGTGCAGTCTAAGGCAAGAAACAACGAATGCATGATTTTCAGACTTTTTATCTTTAACCCCAATTTCATGGTTTCCAATTGGTAGTTACAGTCTTGTCTCATCGCTGCACCTCCCGTACGGACTCGGGAGAGGCGAAGGTCGAGAGTCGTGCGTCCTCCGAAACACAACCCAACCAAGTCGCATTGCTTCTTGACACAACGCCCACTTAACCCGGAAGCCAGCCGCACCAATGTGTCAGAGGAAACACCGTACTCCTGGCGACCGTGCCAGCGTGCACTGCGCCCGGCCACCCACAGGAGTCGCTAGTGCGCGATGGGACAAGGACATCCCTGCCGGGCCAAACCCTCCCCTAACCCGGATGACGCTGGGCCAATTGTGCGCCGCACCATGGGTCTCCCGGACGCGGCCGGCTGCGACAGAGCCTGGACTCAAACCAGAATCTCTAGTGGCACAGCTAGCACTGCGATGCAGTGCCTTAGACCACGGAGCCACTCGGGAGGCCCCAATAGGCCTAGGACCCCTGGACCAGGGTTGGAGAGGCCATAGCCTATAGGCCTAGGACCCCTGGACCAGGGTTGGAGAGCCCATAGCCTATAGGCCTAGGACCCCTGGACCAGGGTTGGAGAGCCCATAGCCTATAGGCCTAGGGCCCTTGGACCAGGGTTGGAGAGCCCATAGCCTATAGGCCTAGGACCCCTGGACCAGGGTTGGAGAGGCCATAGCCTATAGGCCTAGGACCCCTGGACCAGGGTTGGAGAGCCCATAGCCTATAGGCCTAGGACCCCTGGACCAGGGTTGGAGAGCCCATAGCCTATAGGCCTAGGGCCCTTGGACCAGGGTTGGAGAGCCCATAGCCTATAGGCCTAGGACCCCTGGACCAGGGTTGGAGAGCCCATAGCCTTCAGAGCCAATTGAAACATGTTCTTATAATCTCAGTCAATGCGCAATCGGCCACTATTTAAAAGAGCATCTCAGCTTTCTCGTGCTGCTATATTTATATTTATATTTATATAACTGGTGTAGCCTAGCAGGCATATAAAAAAATAGTCACGGCACGAAGCGCTTCCTCCATTCGCTATTCAAGTGTTGGCTACGGATGACATTTGTTTTGTGGGCCATTCTAAAAAAGAATTCCACACATACAGCACCAGTCAACAGTTTGGACACACCTACTCATTCCAGGGGTTTCTTTATTTTTACTATTTTCTACATTGTAGAATAATAGTGAAGACATCAAAACTATGAAATAACACATATGGAATTATGTAGTAACCACAAAAGTGTTAAACAAATCAAAATATAGTTTATATTTGAGATTCTTCAAAGTAGCCACCCTTTGCCTTGATGACAACTTTTCACTCTCTTGGCATTCTCTCAACCAGCTTAATGAGGTAGTCACCTGGAATGCATTTCAATTAACAGGTGTGCCTTGTTAAAAGTGCATTTTTGGAATTTCTTTCCTTCTTAATGCGTTTGAGCCAATCAGTTGTGTTGTGACAAGGTAGGGGTGTTATACAGAAGACAGCCCTATTTGGTAAAAGACCAAGTTCATATTATGGCAAGAACAGCTCAAATAAGCAAAGAGAAACGACAGTCCACCATTATATTAAGACATGAAGGTCAGTCAATCTGGAAAATTACAATAACTTTGAAAGTTTCTTCAAGTGCTGTCGCAAAAACCATCAAGCGCTATGATGAAACTGGCTCTCTTGAGAACCACCACAGGAAAGGAAGACCCAGAGTTACCTCTGCTGCAGAGGATAAGTTCATTAGAGTTACCAGCCTCAGAAATTGCAGCCCAAATAAATGCTTCACATAGTTCAAGTAACAGACACATCTCAACATCAACTGTTCAGAGGAGACTGCGTGAATAGGCCTTCAACGTCGAATTGCTGCAAAGAAACCACGACTAAAGGACACCAGTAAGAAGACGAGACTTGCTTGGGCCAAGAAACACGAGCAATGGACATTAGACCAGTGGAAATCTGTCCTTTGGTCTGATGAGTCCAAATGTGAAGTTTTTTGGTTCCAACCTTCGTCTCTTTGTGAGACGCGGAGTAGGTGAACGGATGATCTCCGCATGTGTGGTTCCCACCATGAAGCATGGAGGAGGAGGTGTGATGGTGTAGGCTATGTTACATGGAGTTATTAGACTTTTTAAACTGTAGATGTTCCAAAAGGTCTTCATCAGTGGCCTGTAGGCTGTGTGTGGAAGCCACGAGATGACGAATGTGTTTATGTTAATTAACGGTCAATTACCGTGAGACCGGCAGCTATTTGCTTGACAATCACCGTCTGACTAAATGTAATGACCGTCACAGCCCTAGGCATGAGTCCACAGAGTGATCTTACATCTCTTTCACAGTGGATGTGTCTCAAATGGGTCTCACATGGAACCTATGGGCCTTGCTTAAAAGTAGTGAACTATATAGGGAACTATTGTATACACACCATCCCACATGTGATTCTCCTAACAGGGTGCTGTTGTATACACACCATCCTATATGATTCTCCCAACAGGGTGCAGTTGTATATACACCATCCCTATATGATTCTCCTAACAGGGTGCTGTTGTATATAAACCATCCTATATGATTCTCCCAACAGGGTGCTGTTGTATATACACCATCCTATATGATTCTCCTAACAGGGTGCTGTTGTATATAAACCATCCTATATGATTCTCCCAACAGGGTGCTGTTGTATATACACCATCCTATATGATTCTCCTAACAGGGTGCTGTTGTATATACACCATCCTATATGATTCTCCCAACAGGGTGCTGTTGTATATACACCATCCTATATGATTCTCCTAACAGGGTGCTGTTGTATATACACCATCCTATATAATTCTCCCAACAGGGTGCTGTTGTATATACACCATCCCTATATGATTCTCCTAACAGGGTGCTGTTGTATATAAACCATCCTATATGATTCTCCCAACAGGGTGCTGTTGTATATACACCATCCTATATGATTCTCCCAACAGGGTGCTGTTGTATATACACCATCCTATATGATTCTCCTAACAGGGTGCTGTTGTATATACACCATCCTATATGATTCTCCCAACAGGGTGCTGTTGTATATACACCATCCTATATGATTCTCCTAACAGGGTGCTGTTGTATATACACCATCCTATATAATTCTCCCAACAGGGTGCTGTTGTATATACACCATCACTATATGATTATCCTAACAGGGTGCTGTTGTATATAAACCATCCTATATGATTCTCCCAACAGGGTGCTGTTGTATATACACCATCCTATATGATTCTCCTAACAGGGTGCTGTTGTATATAAACCATCCTATATGATTCTCCCAACAGGGTGCTGTTGTATATACACCATCCTATATGATTCTCCTAACAGGGTGCTGTTGTATATACACCATCCTATATGATTCTCCCAACAGGGTGCTGTTGTATATACACCATCCTATATGATTCTCCTAACAGGGTGCTGTTGTATATAAACCATCCTATATGATTCTCCCAACAGGGTGCTGTTGTATATACACCATCCTATATGATTCTCCCAACAGGGTGCTGTTGTATATACACCATCCTATATGATTCTCCTAACAGGGTGCTGTTGTATATACACCATCCTATATGATTCTCCTAACAGGGTGCTGTTGTATATAAACCATCCTATATGATTCTCCCAACAGGGTGATGTTGTATATACACCATCCTATATGATTCTCCTAACAGGGTGCTGTTGTATATAAACCATCCTATATGATTCTCCCAACAGGGTGCTGTTGTATATACACCATCCCTATATGATTCTCCTAACAGGGTGCTGTTGTATATACACCATCCTATATGATTCTCCTAACAGGGTGCTGTTGTATATAGACTCTCGGTATCTCGCCTTGATTTCAGACTGACAGCTTCGCCCATATGGCGCTAGCTAGGTGTGTGTGTGTGTGTGTGTGTGTGTGTGTGTGTGTGTGTGTGTGTGTGTGTGTGTGTGTGTATAGCAACAGTCATCGAAATTGTTAACAAAAAATGTTTTTAAACAACTCTAATAAACGCACCAGCTGGATAACGAATGAAGATACTCCAAACTGTTAGAATTGCATAATTCATCAGATATTGACTGAATTATAGCACATAAACCATTTCACTGGCACGACAAATATGAATGGAGTTCAGGGAGTTGTCTTAGAATGCACTTATATATACCTTTTCTTACTGTACCAGGTGTTTTTCTTAAAAATGTTTGTGTTAAAATAAAGAAAATTATGTGCCTAACCTGCTCTGTCGACCCTACCTGTACTAACCCCCTCTGTCTACCTTACCTGTACTAAACCTCTCTGTCTACCCTACCTGTACTAAACCTCTCTGTCTACCCTACCTGTACTAAACCTCTCTGTCTACCCTACCTGTACTAAACCTCTCTGTCTACCCTACCTGTACTAAACCTCTCTGTCTACCCTACCTGTACTAAACCTCTCTGTCTACCCTACCTGTACTAAACCTCTCTGTCTACCCTACCTGTACTAACCCTCTCTGTCTACCCTACCTGTACTAACCCCCTCTGTCTACCCTACCTGTACTAAACCTCTCTGTCTACCCTACCTGTACTAAACCTCTCTGTCTACCCTACCTGTACTAAACCTCTCTGTCTACCCTACCTGTACTAAACCTCTCTGTCTACCCTACCTGTACTAAACCTCTCTGTCTACCCTACCTGTACTAAACCTCTCTGTCGACCCTACCTGTACTAACCCTCTCTGTCTACCCTACCTGTACTAACCCCCTCTGTATACCTTACCTGTACTAAACCTCTCTGTCTACCCTAACTGTACTAAAACTCTCTGTCTACCCTACCTGTACTAAACCTCTCTGTCTACCCTACCTGCACGTAACTGTTCTGTCTACCCTACCTGCACGTACCTGTTCTGTCTACCCTACCTGCATGTACCTGTTCTGTCTACCCTACCTGTACTAACGCCCTCTGTCTACCCTACCTGTACTAAACCTCTCTGTCTACCTTACCTCTACCAACCTTCTCTGTCTACCCTACCTGTACTAACCCTCTCTGTCTACCCTACCTGCACGTACCTGTTCTGTCTACCCTACCTGCACGTACCTGTTCTGTCTACCCTACCTGCACGTACCTTTTCTGTCTACCCTACCTGCACGTACCTGTTCTGTCTACTCTACCTGTACTAACGCCCTCTGTCTACCCTACCTGTACTAAACCTCTCTGTCTACCTTACCTCTACCAACCTTCTCTGTCTACCCTAACTGTACTAACCCTCTCTGTCTACCCTACCTCTACCAACCTTCTCTGTCTACCCTACCTGTACTAAACCTCTCTGTCTACCTTACCTCTACCAACCTTCTCTGTCTACCCTACCTGTACTAAACCTCTCTGTCTACCTTACCTCTACCAACCTTCTCTGTCTACCCTACCTGTACTAACCCTCTCTGTCTACCCTACCTCTACCAACCTTCTCTGTCTATCCTACCTGTACTAACCCTCTCTGTCTACCCTACCTCTACCAACCTTCTCTGTTTACCCTACCTGCACGTACCTGTTCTGTCTACCCTACCTGCACGTACCTGTTCTGTCTACCCTACCTGTACTAAACCTTCTCTGTCTACCCTACCTGTACTAAACCTCTCTGTCTACCCTACCTGTACTAAACCTTCTCTGTCTACCCTACCTCTACCAACCTTTTCTGTTTACCCCTCTCTAAACATACTTGACATTGTTTGCAACATCAGACATCACTATAATCCAAGTGTTCATTTTCGGAAGTTGCTTTTCATTTCAGGCGCATAAAAATGTGTAAACATTTCAACTGTATTAAATGATTAGTCTTTTCAATTTAAGGCTGTAATGTGACAAAATGTGGAAAAAGTCAAGGGGTCTGAATACTTTCTGAAGGTACTGTTTATGGCTGAAAAAGACAGATCCTGAGGTGGCCGGTGCATGCGCATTGGTAGTGTGTGTGTGTGTGTGTGTGTGTGTGTGTCGGTGTGTCGGTGTGTGTGTGTGTGTGTGTGTTGAGGGGAGGGGGAAGACGGTTAGATTTCCAAACATCAGCTGCACCATAGTATTTGATCCTTCTGCCAAGGAGGAAATAGGCCATTAAGATCCTATCTTAGCTGCGCTGCCAAAGTCCTCTGCATATTCCTCAAGCTTCCATCTTCTTACACTGTGTCAAAACCAGACGGTGGGAGACTAACACAATAACACATCTGAAGACAAGGCAGGAGGGAGGGAGGGAGGGAGGGAGGGAGAGAGAGAGAGGGAGGGAGGGAGAGAGAGAGGGAGGGAGGGAGGAGGAGAGGGAAAGGAGGGAGAGAGAGAGAGAGAGAGAGAGAGAGAGAGAGAGAGAGAGAGAGAGAGAGAGAGAGAGAGAGAGAGAGAGGGAGGGAGGTAGGTAGTGTCTAGATGGCCACTGTTAACCGATCACTGCAGCTGTACATAGTCCATCTGTAAATAGCCCATCCAATCTACCTACCTCATCCCCATATTGTTTTTATTTACTTTCTGCTCTTTTGCACACCAGTATTTCTACTGCACATCATCATCTGCTCATCTATCACTCCAGTGTTAATCTGCTAAATTGTAATTACTTCGTTACTATGGCCTAATTATTGCCTTACCTCTTCACGCCATTTGCACACACTGTATATAGACTTAATTTTTTTCTATTGTGTTATCGACTGTACGCTTGTTTACTCCATGTGTAACTCTGTGTTGTTTGTGTCGCACTGCTTTGCTTTATCTCGGCCAGGTCGCAGTTGTAAATGAGAACTTGTTCTCAACTGGCCTACCTGTATTATGACATCATATAGAACTACCTGGTTAAATAAAGGCGAAATATATATATATATATTTAAATTAGCCTTTTTTGGGGGTTGTCTTGCTAAAGGGCCTGAATGAGCTGTTTTGGGGGAGGGGGAACCTAGTCAGTTGTACAACTGAACGCCTTCAACTGAAATGTGGAGTCTGTCGTTCTGCCTTGTTCAGGGGGCAGAAACGACAGATTTTTTTACCTTGTCGGGGATTCGAACTTGCAACCTTCCCGCTCTAACCACTAGGCTACCTGCCGCCGGGGGTGATTTGTCTTGCTAAAGGTCCTGAATGAGCTGTTTGGGGGGTCTTGCTAAAGGGCCTGAAAACTAGGAGACAGTCAGAGAAAGAGGGAGTAATTTGTCCGGTCGCTAGGGAGACATAAAAAACAGACTAAAAATGATTTACACTTATGGACAAAGTGGAGAGAAAAAAAACAATCCCTTTTCCCCTGAAACATTATACCATTGTGTGAATAGTATGGACAAATGGCTAGCATATGTGAACGTCGGGGCTCGGCAGAACACAGCGTAGCCGTAGTCGGTCAAGTATAACCTAATAGTAAGAGCATATCTGGGAACCCCGGTCCTATAAAGGAACCCCGGTCCTATAAAGGAACCCCGGTCCTATAAAGGAATCCCGGTCCTATAAAGGAACCCTTGTACAATCTTTCTCACTACGGCCTGGCGGCGGCCGCTGCACTTATCCAGATGCTGATGAAGTGCCATAGAGACAGATGGAGAAGACATTACTGGCACACTGGAAATTCTCCTCAAACAGCTCTAAACATTCTGACCTTATAAGGAAGAGAGAGATTTATAACTGCTAGCCTATTGTATTGCTTCGGTAGACCCTTTCCTTGTTCTCTGTGCTGAGTCTGCGGAGTCAGAGAGAGATTGACACCACTTTGCAACCAGACAGAGTCACAGAGAGAGACTGGGACTGACACCACTTTACTACCAGACTGAGTAACAGGGAGACTGGGACTGACACCACTTTACTACCAGACTGAGTAACAGGGAGACTGGGACTGACACCACTTTACCACCAGACTGAGTCAGAGGGAGACTGGGACTGACACCACTTTACCACCAGACTGAGTCAGAGAGAGACTGGGACTGATAGCACTTTACCAACAGACTGAGTCAGAGAGAGACTGGGACTGACACCACTTTACTACCAGACTGAGTAACAGGGAGACTGGGACTGACACCACTTTACTACCAGACTGAGTAACAGGGAGACTGGGACTGACACCACTTTACCACCAGACTGAGTCAGAGGGAGACTGGGACTGACACCACTTTACCACCAGACTGAGTCAGAGAGAGACTGGGACTGATAGCACTTTACCAACAGACTGAGTCAGAGAGAGACTGGGACTGACACCACTTTACTACCAGACTGAGTCAGAGAGAGACTGGGACTGACACCACTTTACTACCAGACTGAGTCCCAGAGAGAGACTGGGACTGACACCACTTTACCATCAGACTGAGTCAGAGAGAGACTGGGACTGACACCACTTTACCACCAGACTGAGTCAGAGAGAGACTGGGACTGACACCACTTTACCACCAGACTGAGTCAGAGAGAGACTGGGACTGACACCACTTTACTACCAGACTGAGTCAGAGAGAGACTGGGAGTGACACCACTTTACTATCAGACTGAGTAACAGGGAGACTGGGACTGACACCACTTTACTACCAGAATGAGTCAGAGAGAGACTGGGACTGACACCACTTTACTACCAGACTGAGTCACAGAGAGAGACTGGGACTGACACCACTTTACTACTAGACTGAGTCACAGAGGGAGACTGGGACTGACACCACTTTACCACCAGACTGAGTCCCAGAGAGACTGGGACTGACACCACTTTACTACTAGACTGAGTCACAGAGGGAGACTGGGACTGACACCACTTTACCACCAGACTGAGTCCCAGAGAGACTGGGACTGACACCACTTTACTACCAGACTGAGTCAGAGAGAGACTGGGAGTGACGCCACATTACTACCAGACTGAGTCAGAGAGAGACTGGGACTGACACCACTTTACTACCAGACTGAGTCCCAGAGAGAGACTGGGACTGACACCACTTTACCATCAGACTGAGTCAGAGAGAGACTGGGACTGACACCACTTTACCACCAGACTGAGTCAGAGAGAGACTGGGACTGACACCACTTTACCACCAGACTGAGTCAGAGAGAGACTGGGACTGACACCACTTTACTACCAGACTGAGTCAGAGAGAGACTGGGAGTGACACCACTTTACTATCAGACTGAGTAACAGGGAGACTGGGACTGACACCACTTTACTACCAGAATGAGTCAGAGAGAGACTGGGACTGACACCACTTTACTACCAGACTGAGTCACAGAGAGAGACTGGGACTGACACCACTTTACTACTAGACTGAGTCACAGAGGGAGACTGGGACTGACACCACTTTACCACCAGACTGAGTCCCAGAGAGACTGGGACTGACACCACTTTAATACTAGACTGAGTCACAGAGGGAGACTGGGACTGACACCACTTTACCACCAGACTGAGTCCCAGAGAGACTGGGACTGACACCACTTTACTACCAAAGTCAAAGTCAAAAAAGTCAAAGTCACCATTATTAGTCAGTTGTACAACAGAATGCCTTCAACCGAAATGTGTCTTCCGCATTTAACCCAACCCCTCTGAATCAGAGAGGTGCGGGGGGCTGCCTTAATCGACTTCCACGTCTTCGGCGCCCGGGGAACAGTGGGTTAACTGCCTTGTTCAGGGGCAGAACGACAGATTTTTTTTTTCCTTGTCAGCTCGGGGATTCGAACTTGCAACCCTCCGGTTACAAGTCCAACGCTCTAACCACTAGGCTACCTGCCGCCCCTACCAGACTGAGTCCCAGAGAGAGACTGGGACTGACACCACTTTACAACCAGACTGAGTCAGAGAGAGACTTGGACTGACACCACTTTACCACCAGACTGAGTCAGAGAGAGACTGGGACTGACACCACTTTACTACCAGACTGAGTCAGAGAGAGACTGGGAGTGACGCCACATTACTACCAGACTGAGTCAGAGAGAGACTGGGACTGACACCACTTTACCACCAGACTGAGTCAGAGAGAGACTGGGACTGACACCACTTTACTACCAGACTGAGTCAGAGGGAGACTGGGACTGACACCACTTTACTACCAGACTGAGTCAGAGAGAGACTGGGAGTGACACCACTTTACTATCAGACTGAGTAACAGGGAGACTGGGACTGACACCACTTTACTACCAGAATGAGTCAAAGAGAGACTGGGACTGACACCACTTTACTACCAGACTGAGTCACAGAGAGAGACTGGGACTGACACCACTTTACTACTAGACTGAGTCACAGAGGGAGACTGGGACTGACACCACTTTACCACCAGACTGAGTCCCAGAGAGACTGGGACTGACACCACTTTACTACTAGACTGAGTCACAGAGGGAGACTGGGACTGACACCACTTTACCACCAGACTGAGTCCCAGAGAGACTGGGACTGACACCACTTTACTACCAGACTGAGTCCCAGAGAGAGACTGGGACTGACACCACTTTACCACCAGACTGAGTCCCAGAGAGACTGGGACTGACACCACTTTACTACCAGACTGAGTCCCAGAGAGAGACTGGGACTGACACCACTTTACCACCAGACTGAGTCAGAGAGAGACTTGGACTGACACCACTTTACCACCAGACTGAGTCAGAGAGAGACTGGGACTGACACCACTTTACTACCAGACTGAGTCAGAGAGAGACTGGGAGTGACGCCACATTACTACCAGACTGAGTCAGAGAGAGACTGGGACTGACACCACTTTACTACCAGACTGAGTCACAGAGAGAGACTGGGACTGACACCACTTTACCACCAGACTGATTCAGAGAGAGACTGGGAGTGACACCACATTACTACCAGACTGAGTCAGAGAGAGACTGGGACTGACATCACTTTACTACCAGACTGAGTCACAGAGAGAGACTGGGACTGACACCACTTTACCACCAGACTGAGTCAGAGAGAGACTGGGAGTGACACCACATTACTACCAGACTGAGTCAGAGAGAGACTGGGACTGACATCACTTTACTACCAGACTGAGTCACAGAGAGAGACTGGGACTGACACCACTTTACCACCAGACTGAGTCAGAGAGAGGCTGGGACTGACACCACTTTACCACCAGACTGAGTCAGAGAGAGACTGGGACTGACACCACTTTACCACCAGACTGAGTCACAGAGAGAGACTGGGACTGACATCACTTTACCACCAGACTGAGTCACAGAGAGAGACTGGGACTGACACCACTTTACCACCAGACTGAGTCAGAGAGAGGCTGGGACTGACACCACTTTACCACCAGACTGAGTCAGAGAGAGACTGGGACTGACATCACTTTACCACCAGACTGAGTCAGAGGGAGACTGGGACTGACACCACTTTACCACCAGACTGAGTCAGAGGGAGACTGGGACTGACACCACTTTATTATCAGACTCACTTCACAGTACATATTCTGCTGGGGTAGGGTTGGGAAGAGGATTGGGGTAAAGGTTTAGGTCGGGGGGTAAGAATAGAAAGAGGATTGGGGTAAGGGTGCGGGTTGGGGGGTAGGGTTGTGAAGAGGTTTGGGGTAAGGGTTTGGGGTAGGGTTGGGAAGATGTTAGGGGTAAGGGGTTTGGGGTAAGGGTTTGGGGTAGGGTTGGGAAGATGTTAGGGGTAAGGGTTTGGGGTAAGGGTTTGGGTTTGGGGTAGGGTTGGGAAGACGTTGCGGGTAAGAGTTTAGGTTAAGGGAATAGGGTTGGAAAGATGTTTGGGCTAAGGGTTTAGGTAGGGGGGTAGGGTTGGGAAGAGGATTGGGGTAAAGGTTTAGGTAGGGGGGTAGGGTTGGGAAGAGGATTGGGGTAAAGGTTTAGGTAGGGGGGTAGGGTGTTTCACATGCCTCTTAACTGAACATGTTTCATATTCCTCTTAACTGAACATGTTTCATATTCCTCTTACCTGAACGTGTTTCATATGCCTCTTAACTGAACATGTTTCATATGCCTCTTAACTGAACATGTTTCATATGCCTCTTAACTGAACATGTTTCACATGCCTCTTAACTGAACATGTTTCATATTCCTCTTACCTGAACATGTTTCATATTCCTCTTAACTGAACATGTTTCATATGCCTCTTAACTGAACATGTTTCATATTCCTCTTAACTGAACATGTTTCATATGCCTCTTCACTGAACATGTTTCATATGCCTCTTAACTGAACATGTTTCATATGCCTCTTAACTGAACGTGTTTCATATTCCTATTAACTGAACGTGTTTCATATGCCTCTTAACTGAACATGTTTCATATGCCTCTTAACTGAACGTGTTTCATACTCCTATTAACTGGACGTGTTTCATATGCCTCTTAACTGAACATGTTTCACATGCCTCTTAACTGAACATGTTTCATATGCCTCTTAACTGAACATGTTTCATATGCCTCTTAACTGAACATGTTTCATATGCCTCTTAACTGAACATGTTTCATATGCCTCTTAACTGAACATGTTTCGTAAAATGTTGAGCCTTGGGTCGAAGAGCTTTATGGGAGTTTTGATAATCATTCGATAGGATGTCTGCATGTTGATTCACTTGGAGGACCATCTAGAGGATTGAAAAGGCACTCCCCCCCTCTGCCTCCGACGCATTGTTCTCAACACCAACAAGCTTTGTTATTATGCACATCGCAACATGGTCTTGGAAAAGGTGCCAATTCAACAGCGCACTGATGTTTCAGAACCGCGGACAACGACCGCTATCAAACGCAGGAGGAAGCAGATTTGTTATAAAATAATTTGGGTATTAGTGTTGCACCGTTGCCCTTAACCATATACAATTTCAGAAACACATTCCTTAGATTGATGGACTGTGCCATCCCCACGGCCTCCACAATGGATTAGTCCACTCAGACATGTGCCAATCAGCCATTGTCAGGAATGAGCTTATCAAGGTGTCAAGCTCATTGAGGAACTCTCCAAGGGCACCTGGTGGGCGATAGATGACAAGAATGTTAAGCTTGAGTGGACAAGTGACAGTGACAGCATGGAATTCAAATGAAGAGATGGGCAGGTGATAGAGGGAGAAAAGAGAAAATCTCCAGTTAGGAGAAATAAGTAGCCCTGTGCCACCACCGCGATGACCAGATGCTCTCGGACTATAAGAGAAAATATAGTCAGATGAAGAACAAGCAGCAGGTGTAGCAGTGTTCTCTGCTGTGATCCATGTCTTCATCAGGGCCAAAAAAAATCTATGGACTGAAGGGGAACATAGGCTGACATGAACTCGGCGTTCTTGACCGTAGATCGACAGTTCCAAACGCTGTCAGAGACCCAGAATTCTACATGGGTTGTGCGCGCAGTGTACACTACATTAGAAGGGTTGTAGCCCCGAGGTGGGGAGCGTCTTTAAAGCCTACAGGGAGAGGAGCCAACAGGTATAGAACAAAACAAACATATATATACGCAACATGCAACAATTTCAATGATTTTACAGAGTTATAGTTCATATAAAGAAATCAGTCAATTGAAATAAAATAAATTAGGCCTTCATCTATGGATTCCACATGACTGGGCAGAGGCACAGCCATGGGTGGGCCTGGGAGGGCAAAGGCCCACCCATTTGGGAGCCAGGCCAATCCACTGGGGAGCCAGGCGCAGAATGAGTTTTTCCCCACTTTATTACAGACAGAAATGCTCCTCAGTTTCATCAGCTGTCTGGGTGGCTGGTCTCAGATGATCCCGCAGGTGAAGAAGCCAGATGTGGAGATGCTGGGCTGGCGTGTTACACATGGTCTGCAGTTGTGAGGCTGGTTGGACTTACTGCCAAATTCTCTAAAATGACATTGGATGCGGCTTATGGTAGAGAAATTAACATTAAATTATCTGGGAACAGCTCTGGTGGACATTCCTGCAGGAAACATGCAAATTGCACAATCCCTCAAGACATCTGTGGCATTGTGTTGAGTGACAGAAGTGCACATTTTAGTTTAGAGTGGCCTTTTATTGTCCCCAGCACAAGGTGCACCTGTGTAATGATCATGCTCGTTAATCAGCTTCTTGATATGCCACACTTGTCAGGTGGATGGATTATCTTGGCAAATGCTCACTTAACAGGGATGTAAACAACTTGTAAACAACATTTTTGAGAAATTAGCTTTTTGTGCGTTATGGAACATTTCTTGGATCTTTTATTTCAGCTCATGAAACATGGGACCAACACTTTACATATTGCGTTTTACATATATTTTTTGTTCAGTATAGTTGCAAAAGCTACAAAATTATATCTGTAAATAACTAGGCCTTCCTCTAAAAAACTTGTGACGGCAGTGATAGTACTTAGACACTAATTGCTAATTGTCTTGTAGCGGTGAATGGCACGCCTCCCAGAAAGTAATTGCCGATTGCCTAGGAGAGGAGAAACCACTCCCCTTCCAATACAGCCAGTGAGTACGAAGACAACAACAATTACAAATTGCCCTGCCCCCTTTGATCCAGCTTGATGTGTCAACAATCGCCTGCAAGTTATGAGCAGTCAGCAGTCGACACACCGAGCACAGTACACTACTGGGAAGACAGAGAACACTTACAGTAGAGGGAGCTAGCTAACAACGCTACTGGGAAGACAGAGAACACTTACAGTAGAGGGAGCTAGCTAACAACGCTACTTGGAAGACAGAGAACACTTGCCAAAAAGAGTCAAACTGTCTCTCTCAGCCAATGTGAAGCATTCACTGTCCAACACTGACCCTTCAGCCGGTGCGTAGGGTTCACTGTCCAACTCTGACCCTTCAGCCGGTGCGTAGGATTCACTGTTCAACACTGACCCTTCAGCCGGTGCGTAGGATTCACTGTCCAACACTGACCCTTCAGCCGGTGCGTAGGATTCACTGTCCAACTCTGACCCTTCAGCCGGTGCGTAGGATTCACTGTCCAACTCTGACCCTTCAGCCGGTGCGTAGGATTCACTGTCCAACACTGACCCTTCAGCCGGTGCGTAGGATTCACTGTCCAACACTGACCCTTCAGCCGGTGCGTAGGATTCACTGTCCAACTCTGACCCTTCAGCCGGTGCGTAGGATTCACTGTTCAACACTGACCCTTCAGCCGGTGCGTAGGATTCACTGTCCAACTCTGACCCTTCAGCCGGTGCGTAGGATTCACTGTCCAACTCTGACCCTTCAGCCGGTGCGTAGGATTCACTGTTCAACACTGACCCTTCAGCCGGTGCGTAGGATTCACTGTCCAACACTGACCCTTCAGCCGGTGCGTAGGATTCATTGTCGGGTCATGTTTAAGCCATCTCAGTGTTAATAGAGAGTCTTCATCGCATGGCAGACCTCCATAGTACATAAGGCTGCGTGTCGTCTAGCCTAGTGAGTCTATGTACGTCCCAAATGGCACCCTATTCCCTATATAGTGCACTCTTGTTGACCAGAGCCTTATGGGCAGGAACCTTGGCCCTGGTCACCTTCTTCTCCTTCTATTGTGGGAGTTGCCCTGAGTCCACAAACAAAAGCCCATTACAGATAACAGGAGGTAATCTCCGTCCTGGGGACACTGTGGGCCGTGTGTGTCGCCACAAGGTCGACACACCCGCCTGTTCCAGACACACAGACAGAGAGACCAGACCCTTCAGAAAAAAGGCTTTGCCATGTCCTCCTCCCCCCATTCTTCCATCCCTCTATCCCTTCTCCCTCTAGAGAGAAAGAGAGAGAGAGAGAGAGAGAGAGAGAGAGAGAGGTTCCAAGTTCCAAGAGCAGCTGGTAAAATGATGAACTCCTAATGTCTAGTATTTTATATCATACTTCAAATGATTTAGAGGAAGAGTACATTGGAGAAATATAAGTGAGTGATAAAGATAAACTAAGAAGGACTAAGAATATAGCGTCAGAAGAAGAGAATACGTCAGAAAACAACTGTTATCCTGATAACTCAACTGGGTAGCTGTTTACCATTTTCTTACCACAATGCTAGGGAGTTGCTAAGAGAGTTTCTAGCTACTGGTCACCTGCTGTTCGCTAAAAAACCTAGGTAACAAATAACAAAAAGGACAATCAAAAATGACAAAGGACAGGGCAAAGGACAGAAAAATAAGTAACTAAACAATTCAGACAGAAAACAAGAAAGTTAAGCTTTGTTTCCATTTAAAAACGCCTAGCTACAACTAGCCAAGTGAAAACCAGCTGTAACATGTACTGTATGCAACTGTAATCAACTAAGATGGACACATTTACAAGCCCCAAGCTCAGAAACCTTGCATGTCAAATATGAAGAAGGCATTGCCAGTGAAGCAGGGAGGAAAAAATGTAAAACAAAGGTTTTAAAAGAGCACCCAGAAACCCATCGAGCAGGCCTTTATGCAACAAAAAGACAAGGAAATAAAGGAGTATCGTCTCTTTTTCACTGAACGTCCAAATGCTTGGCAACCCGGCGAACAAACAACTTAAAATGTCTGGAAACAAGACCATGACACAATTGTATTTGGACACAACCCCAAAATGTAACGTTAATACATACAGTAACGGAACAGTGATTTTCCAAGGCTCTGAGGCCAGTCTAGAGCTGATTGAAGAAGAGTTGTACATGATTAAAAGAAAAACTCTAGTAGATGATGAACTGAAAACTGATATGTCTCCACTAACAACGTCTGCAAAACTCCCAATACCTGGGTATCAAAACAGGAGGCCCACAGTACATCACTCCCTCCCTCACCAGTAGCAGCTGTGTGCACACCAGAAACACTATCAGTGAAAAGAATCCAGAACTGCCTCTCCCAACTTGAAGTGGAGATGACAGAATTCAGGGAGAACAAACAACAAGAATGTAACACTGTCCAGACGCTGATGGAAGAGTTGAGGCATTAGAATGTAACACTGTCCAGACGCTGATGGAAGAGTTGAGACATTAGAATGTAACACTGTCCAGACACTGATGGAAGAGTTGAGACATTAGAATGTAACACTGTCCAGACACTGATGGAAGAGTTGAGACATTAGAATGTAACACTGTCCAGACACTGATGGAAGAGTTGAGACATTAGAATGTAACACTGTCCAGACACTGATGGAAGAGTTGAGACATTAGAATGTAACACTGTCCAGACGCTGATGGAAGAGTTGAGACATTAGAATGTAACACTGTCCAGACACTGATGGAAGAGTTGAGACATTAGAATGTAACACTGTCCAGACACTGATGGAAGAGTTGAGACATTAGAATGTAACACTGTCCAGACACTGATGGAAGAGTTGAGACATTAGAATGTAACACTGTCCAGACGCTGATGGAAGAGTTGAGACATTAGAATGTAACACTGTCCAGACACTGATGGAAGAGTTGAGACATTAGAATGTAACACTGTCCAGACGCTGATGGAAGAGTTGAGACATTAGAATGTAACACTGTCCAGACGCTGATGGAAGAGTTGAGACATTAGAATGTAACACTGTCCAGACGCTGATGGAAGAGTTGAGACATTAGAATGTAACACTGTCCAGACGCTGATGGAAGAGTTGAGACATTAGAATGTAACACTGTCCAGACGCTGATGGAAGAGTTGAGGCATTAGAATGTAACACTGTCCAGACACTGATGGAAGAGTTGAGACATTAGAATGTAACACTGTCCAGACGCTGATGGAAGAGTTGAGGCATTAGAATGTAACACTGTCCAGACGCTGATGGAAGAGTTGAGACATTAGAATGTAACACTGTCCAGACGCTGATGGAAGAGTTGAGACATTAGAATGTAACGCTGTCCAGACACTGATGGAAGAGTTGAGACATTAGAATGTAACACTGTCCAGACGCTGATGGAAGAGTTGAGACATTAGAATGTAACACTGTCCAGACGCTGATGGAAGAGTTGAGGCATTTCCAGGAGGTGAGCCGTGCTTCAAAAGAACAGTTAAGACAGAACTCTGAACAAATGCCACAGTCCAGTGATGTCCTCCAAGAGGAGCTGTGTGTAGTGAAGGTGGAGCTGCAGCCGAGAAAGAGGGACATGTTGTCCTCCGTCAGCAGCTTCTGACCACGCCACCAACAGAGCAGTCCCATCAGCCTGGTGGAAGATCAGATACTCCTGAGCTCAGTGCAGCCTTCACCCCATCTGCCTCACAAGCTCCTCAGCGTCTTAGGGTCCACCCTGACCTGCCAACGTCCCAACCTGCCAAACCCTACCCTGCCTAGCCAACCTCCCAGCCTGACACACCCTACCCTGACCTGACTTCCTCCCAACCTGCCACACCCTACCCTGACCTGCCTCCCAGCCTGCCACACCCTACCCTGACCTGCCTTCCTCCCAGCCTGCCACACCCTACCCTGACCAGCCTCCCAGCCTGACACACCCTACCCTGAGCTGCCTACCTCCCAGCCTGCCACACCCTACCCTGACCAGCCTCCCAGCCTGCCACAACCTACCCTGAGCTGTCTACCTCCCAGCCTGCCACACCCTACCCTGACCTGCCTACCTCCCAGCCTGCCAGAGCCTACCCTGCCTTACTAACCTCCCAGCAGTTTGAACACACCTCCAGAGGACAGGGGACAGGATCCAGTTCAATCCAGGAGACCTCCCAAAACTGCAGTTCTGATGGGAAGTATCTGGAGTGTAATGGGAAGTATCTGGAGGAGACTATTCCCCAGACACCAGCCAGCTCCATTCTGGTGTATCACTACTGACAGTGCACCACCACACCCTGACATGTACGTAGGTGTACCTACCATAGGAGTCCCCTCGAAGCCTACCATTGACTATGTACATAACCAGCGTCCGGCAGAGCTGCAGGAGTTGCAACCCGTTTTTCTTGGTTATGTTGTCGTAGTTGTGCCTAGAGGGGCCCATGGGGGGAGGGAATGCTGTCACCTCCAGGCAGGTGTTTGTCCCCCTGTGTGCTGAGGGTGTCAGGTTCTTGTCCGGTTCTGGCAATTAGGTCACCACAGACTAGTACATGTCCCTGGGCCTGGAAATGATTGATTTCCCCCTCCAGGGTGGAGAAGCTGTCTTCATTAAAGTATGGGGATTCTAGTGGGGGGATATAGGTAGCACACAGGAGGACATTTGTCTCTGATAAGTTCATTTACTTTTGAATTTCTAGCCAAATGTAAAATGTTACTGTTTTGATTAATTTAATAGAGTGAGTTAGGTCTGCTCTATACCAAATTAGCATACCCCTTGAGTCCCTTCTCTGTTACACACCTGGAAGTTTGGTAGATGGGACTACCAGCTCTCTGTAACCTAGAGGGCAACCAGTGGGCGGGTCTCCTTTATTCCAGTTTTCCAGTTGTGTGTCTAGCCTACAGTCCGACCAGTCAGAACAATCAAATGATGAACATTTATTGTTTTCCCCCATCATAGCAATAAGTATTATCATAGCAATAAGAATTATCATAGCAATAAGTATTATCATATCAATAAGTATTATAATACCAATAGGTATTATCATATCAATAAGTATTATCATAGCAATAAGTATTATCATAGCAATAAGTATTATCATATCAATAAGTATTATCATAGCAATAAGTATTATCATAGCAAAAAGTATTATCATAGCAATAAGTATTATCATAGCAATAAGAATTATCATATCAATAAGTATTATCATAGCAATAAGTATTATCATAGCAATAAGAATTATCATATCAATAAGTATTATCATAGCAATAAGTATTATCATAGCAATAAGTATTATCATAGCAAAAAGTATTATCATAGCAATAAGTATTATCATAGCAATAAGTATTATCATATCAATAAGTATTATCAAATCAATAAGTATTGTCATAGCAATAAGTATTATCAAATCAATAAGTATTATTATATCAATAAGTACTATCATGTTGCAGTAGCTTGGTGAGTCTAGCAGCCTAGACTCCATCCCCCCAGCAGCCTAGACCCCATCACCCCAGCAGACTAGACCCCATCACCCCAGCAGCCTAGACCCCATCACCCCAGCAGACTAGACCCCATCACCCCAGCAGCCTAGATCCCATCACCCCAGCAGACTAGACCCCATCACCCCAGCAGACTAGACCCCATCACCCCAGCAGACTAGACCCCATCACCCCAGCAGACTAGACCCCATCACCCCAGCAGACTAGACCCCATCACCCCAGCAGCCTAGACCCCATCACCCCAGCAGACTAGACCCATCACCCCAGCAGACTAGACCCCATCACCCCAGCAGACTAGACCCCATCACCCCAGCAGCCTAGATCCCATCACCCCAGCAGACTAGATCCCATCACCCCAGCAGCCTAGACGCCATCACCCCAGCAGACTAGACCCATCACCCCAGCAGACTAGACCCCATCACCCCAGCAGACTAGACCCCATCACCCCAGCAGCCTAGATCCCATCACCCCAGCAGACAAGTTCCCATCACCCCAGCAGCCTAGACGCCATCACCCCAGCAGACTAGACCCCATCACCCCAGCAGCCTAGACCCCATCACCCCAGCAGCCTAGACCCCATCACCCCAGCAGACTAGACCCCATCACCCCAGCAGACTAGACCCCATCACCCCAGCAGACTAGACCCCATCACCCCAGCAGACTAGACCCCATCACCCCAGCAGACTAGACCCATCACCCCAGCAGACTAGACCCCATCACCCCAGCAGACTAGACCCATCACCCCAGCAGACTAGACCCCATCACCCCAGCAGACTAGACCCCATCACCCCAGCAGACTAGACCCCATCACCCCAGCAGACTAGACCCCATCACCCCAGCAGACTAGACCACATCACCCCAGCAGACTAGACCTTATCACCCCAGCAGACAAGACCCCATCACCCCAGCAGACTAGACCCCATCACCCTAGCAGCCTAGACCCCATCACCCCAGCAGACTAGACCCCATCACCCCAGCAGACTAGACCCCATCACCCCAGCAGACTAGACCCCATCACCCCAGCAGACTAGACCCCATCACCCCAGCAGCCTAGACCCCATCACCCCAGCAGCTTGCCCGGTAGTCCCCACACCCCAGCAGACTAGACCTTATCACCCCAGCAGACAAGACCCCATCACCCCAGCAGACTAGACCCCATCACCTAGCAGCCTAGACCCCATCACCCCAGCAGACTAGACCCCATCACCCCAGCAGACTAGACCCCATCACCCCAGCAGACTAGACCCCATCACCCCAGCAGACTAGACCCCATCACCCCAGCAGCCTAGACCCCATCACCCCAGCAGCTTGCCCGGTGTCTGTTCCTTTCTCTTCTCTTGTCTTCACAGGAGACATGCTGACTGCCACGGAGACCAAGATCCCCTAGCCAGCGAAAAAATATAAACCAACCATTTCATTTCAATATTAAGCTGCTGCCCAAACTGTAGGCTACCCCACCACTACCAATACCACCACACCCCTAAAATAAATCCCATTTCAACTTCAACTTGGATTTGTTGGGTGACGTGAGGATTTGTGGGCACTGACAAAGTCGCAGTGGGTGGATAGTAAAAACATCAGGATGGATTGAGGAGATGACAATATGTGACTGGTCCTTGGTGGGGGTTGGGCCAGGTGGAGTTCTAATGATATGCAAAGTCACACAGATGTCAACCTTTAAAAGAAGAGCGACCACAACTATGAAGAGCAGACACACACACACACCACAGTGTGTTGCTAAGACCCTTGACCAAGCAAGGTTCAGCGCTCCAGACTCCAGGGGATTGTCAGCTGACGTGCAGGCCTACCTTAGGTTGAAGGGGTGACATTGGATGTGACAGATTGGTGCGTGTGTGTGTGTGTGTGTGTGTGTGTGTGTGTGTGTGTGTGTGTGTGTGTGTGTGTGTGTGTGTGTGTGTGTGTGTGTGTGTGTGTGTGTGCGTGTCTGTCTGTGTGCGTGCGTGTGCGTGTTGGGTGAGCAGAGAGCAGACAGGCTGATCAGGCATGGACATTACAGCATTCCTTCAAACTGACATGTATATTGTTATTCAATTATTCAAATGTATATATTACATAGTGACATGTATGCTGTTATTCAATGTTATATACTAGATACGGACATGTATATTGTCATTCAATTTTATATACAACATACTGCCATGTATATTGTTATTCAATTTATATTGTACATACTGACATGTATATTGTTATTCAATTTAATATACTATGTACTGACATGTATATTGTTATTCAATTTAATATACTACATACTGACATGTATGTTGTTATTCAATTAGTCAATTTTATGAACTACATACTGACATGTAAATTGTTATAAAATGTTATATACTACATACTGACATTTATATTGTTATTCAATTATTACATTTTATATATTACATACTGACATGTACATTGTTATTCGATTATTCAATTTTATATACTACATACTGACATCTATATTGTTATTCAATTATAAAATGTTATATACTACATACTGACATGTATATTGTTATTCAATGATTATATTTTATACACTACATACTGACATGTATATTGTTATTCAATTATTATATTTTATACACTACATACTGACATGTATATTGTTATTCAATTATAAAATGTTATATACTACATACTGACATGTATATTGTTATTCAATTATAAAATGTTATATACTACATACTGAAATGTATACTGTTAATCAATTATTATATTTTATACACTACATACTGACATGTATATTGTTATTCAATTATTCAATTTTATATACTACATACTGACATGTATATTGTTATTCAATTTTATATACTACGTACTGACATGTATGTTGTTATTCAATTTTATATACTACATACTGACATGTATGTTGTTATTCAATTTTATATACTACATACTGCCATGTATATTGTTATTCAATTTTATATACTACGTACTAACATGTGTATTGTTATTCAATTATTCATTTTATATACTACATACTGACAATTATATTGTTATTCAATTATTACATTTTATATACTACATACTGACATGTATATTGTTATTCAATTATTACATTTTATACACTACATACTGACATGTATGTTGTTATTCAGTTTTATATACTACATACTGCCATGTATATTGCGTTTCAATTTTATATACTACATACTGACATGTATATTGTTATTCTATTATTAAATTTTATATACTACATACTGACATGTATGTTGTTATTCAATTTTATATACTACATACTGCCATGTATATTGTTATTCAAATATTTAATTTCATATACTACATTCTGACATGTATATTGCTATTCAATTATTCAATTTTATATAGTACATACTGCCATGTATATTGTTATTCAATTTTATATACTACATACTGACATGTCTGCACCCGGCACAGCCAGAAGAGGACTGGCCACCCCTCACAGCCTGGTTCCTCTCTAGGTTTCATCCTAGGTTTTTGCCTTTCTAGGGAGTTTTTCCTAGCCACCGTGCTTTTACACCTGCATTGCTTGCTGTTTGGGGTTTTAGGCTGGGTTTCTGTACAGCACTCTGTGACATCAGCTGATGTAAGGGGGGCTTTATAAATAAATTTGATTTGATTTGATGTATATTGTTATTCAATTATTACATTTTATACACTACATACTGACATGTATGTTGTTATTCAATTTTGTATACTACATACTGACATGTATGTTGTTATTCAATTTTATATACTACATACTGCCATGTATATTTTTATTCAATTTTATATACTACATTCTGACATGTATATTGTTATTCAATTATAAAATTTTATATACTACATACTGACATGTATATTGTTATTCAATTATTCAATTGTATATACTACATAGTGACATATATGTTGTTATTCAATATTATATACTATATACTGACATATATATAGTTATTCAATTATTACATTTTATATACTACATACTGACATGTATATTGGTATTTAATTATTAAATTGTATATAATACATACTCACATGTATATTGTTATTCAATTTTATATACTACATACTGACATGTATATTGTTATTCAATTAATACATTTCATATACTACATTCTGACATGTATATTGTTATTCAATTATAAAATGTTATATACTACATACTGCCATGTATATTGTTTTTCAATTATTCAATTTTATATACTACATACTGACATCTATATTGTTATTCAATTACAAAATGTTATATACTACATACTGACATGTATATTGTTATTCAATTATTACATTTTATACACTACATACTGACATGTATATTGTTATTCAATTAATACATTTCATATACTACATTCTGACATGTATATTGTTATTCAATTATAAAATGTTATATACTACATACTGCCATGTATATTGTTTTTCAATTATTCAATTTTATATACTACATACTGACATCTATATTGTTATTCAATTACAAAATGTTATACACTACATACTGACATGTATATTGTTATTCAATTTTATATACAACATACTGAGATGTACATTGTTAATCAATTTTATATACTACATACTGACATATATATAGTTATTCAATTATTACATTTTATACACTACATACTGACATGTAGATTGTTATTTAATTATTACATTGTATATACTACATACTGACATGTATATTGTTATAACATTTTATATATAACCTACTGACAAGTATATTGTTATTCAACTATTCAATTTTATATACTACATACTGCCATGTATATTGTTATTCAATTATTCAATGTTATATACTACATACTGACATGTATATTGTTATTCTATTTTATATACTAAATACTGACAAGTATATTGTTATTCAATTATTCAATTTTATACACTACATACTGACATGTTTATTGTTATTCAATTTTATTTACTAGATACTGACAAGTATAGTGTTACTCAATTATTCAATTTTATATACTACATACTGACATGTATATTGTTATTAAATTATTCAATTTTAAATACTACATACTGTCATGTATATTGCTATAAAGTTGTATATACTACATACTGAAATGTATATTTTTATTCAATTATTACATTTTATATACTACATACTGACATGTATATTGTTATTACATTTGATAAAATACATACTGACATGTGTATTGTTATTCTATTTGATATACTACATACTGACATGTATATTGTTATTACATTTTATATACTACATACTGACATGTGTATTGTTATTCAACAGCATATACTAGACCCCATCACCCCAGCACACTAGACCCTATCACGTCGAATCACTCCGAATTTTTAAGGTTCGGGTTAAGGTTTTGGATCGGCTTAAAACCAAAATATCAAAAACAACTTTCTATCCTGCTGGATTCGAACATAAAACCATCGGAGCCAGAAGCAGATGCTTATGCCCATATGCCATTCACGCAAAACCGAAATTTACTTGAAGGTGACTGTTGCCCCTAGTGGCTGTTTTCCACGTCATCTCCCGATGTCCTAAGACATGGATGGATGTCCAATAGTGACTTATCATGGGTGACCTGCCTGCCCAAATCATCTTTGTATGAAACCATTACGCGCGGAAAAGGAACCACGTTGCATGCATAGTACATTCTTTCACCAGGGTTGTCTCTTATGTCAATTGAACATGACAAATGACAACTAGAACATAATAAGCCTGCTGATTAAATCAATGCTATAGTATTATATAGGTCTGTTTCCCCAGAGATATCCTTTAATTTACGCGCATTTAGTTCCATAATACCATATCCGGTTGCGCATGAAAATAAAACCTCAATTCCATAGTCTAGATCATAGAGTATTTAAATTCATATAATATTCATATTATGGCAATATCTTTGACTAAGCATTTTCATAAGGAGCCATTGCCCACTTTAGCAATCACCTTTGTTGTATCCGATACATTTCACCACGGCTATAACGCTACTGCGCTACAGCAAGTCTGACCAGATGATCCAGCCTATATTGACTTCTCTCCACAACCAAATATACACAGCGACATAAAAGACAAGCAAAGAAGAGAGTGGAACGCATGAATAAATAAAATGGCACTTACACTGAAAAGATGCAAAATTCCCACCATGCGTTACGATGGTGTGAGGGCAAAAACGTATTTCCCAGTCAAGTCTCTGACTCCAGTCCACTTCCACTCAATGTTACAAAGACGAATGTTGATCAGTCCAGTCAATAAGAATAGGGCTCAAGAAGAAGTCAGAACGCTCCGTCAGAAAGCCAGAACACATGAGCAGCACAGCAGGGTGGATTCTTCATTCAGCAGACAACATTCTGGACGGAACGGAACGGATGTTCAGGCGTTCGAGTCGAGCTACAGAGAAAACACGGAGATGGTGCGACGCTATCAAATAAACTACCTCTTCTGTTCTGCTTTCCGTCGTTGAAAAGCCTTCTTGTCTTCCAAAATGACTGTTGAATTGATATTAAATGTATGTTATAGATCGAGTCTAGTCTAGGTTAGAGAGGAGATGAATAACCACACATTCGGACTTGCACATCTGGCGCGCCTGCCGGTTGTGTGGCGGTTGCCGTCAGAACGAGGAATAGAATAGTGATGCTTCCTTGTCCTGCAGTTGGGGTCGGTCGGTCGGCGGCGCTCCGGGACCCAGGTGGAGGGAGTCGGTGTGGGCGGGCTCCCAGCGGTGGGGGGGAGAGGAGGTGGAGGGGTGACAGGCGGACTGAGGTAGCAGCTCCAGCAGGCTGAGGCGTCTGTGTCCCAAAACAGGTTGTAGAGGTCAAGCAGAAGTGTATAATAGACTAGAATGGTTTTGTCATAGACAAAAAGTCACCCGGGTTATTTGCCCCACTCACTTAGAGCAAACTACTGAGCTCTGCCTCTGAAGGAGCGCGGGCGGGTTGCGTGCACTCTCTGCTTTTCACTCTTGCTCTCATCTCTCTCTCTCGCGCCCTCTAAAATTCTATTCAAATCAATTTAAGGGCTTTACAAAGCATGGGAAAACATATGCTAACATTGCCAAAGCACATAAAGTAGATAATAAACCAAAGTGAAATAAACAATACATATTAACATTAAACATTACACTTACAGATGTTGCAAAAGAATAAAGACATTTCAAATGTCATATTATGTGCAAATAGGTACAAAAGGGGAACAAAATAAACCTAAATATGGGTTGTATTTACAACAGTGTTTGTTCTTCACTGGTTGTCCTTTTCTTGTGGCAACAGGTCACACATCTTGCTGCTGTGATGGCACACTGTAGTATTTCACCCAGTAGATATGGGAATTTATCAAAATTGGATTTGTTCGAATTCTTTGTGGATCTGTGAAATCTGAGGGAAATATGTGTCTCTAATATGGCCATACATTTGGCAGGAGGTTAGGAAGTGCAGCTCGGTTTTCACCTCTTTTTGTGGGCAGTGGGCACATAGCCTGTCTTCTCTTGAGGGCCAGGTCTGCCTACGGCGGCCTTTCTCAATAGCAAGGCTATGCTCACTGAGTCTGTACATAGTCTGTACTCTCTCTCTCTCTAAACTCACGCAGGTTACTCTGCAGTAACCCAAGAAACCTTCCCGACCATATGGAAGTCATTCCGCCAGCTGAGCAGAGCTGAGCCAGGCAGAGCAGAGGTGAGCAGAGCAGAGTAGAGCTGAGCCAGGCAGAGCAGAGTAGAGCTGAGCCAGGCAGAGCAGAGTAGAGCTGAGCCAGGCAGAGCAGAGTAGAGCTGAGCCAGGCAGAGTAGAGTAGAGCTGAGCCAGGCAGAGCAGAGGTGAGCAGAGCAGAGTAGAGCTGAGCCAGGCAGAGCAGAGTAGAGCTGAGCCAGGCAGAGCAGAGTAGAGCTGAACCAGGCAGAGCAGAGTAGAGCTGAGACAGGCAGAGCAGAGTAGAGCTGAGCCAGGCAGAGTAGAGTAGAGCTGAGCCAGGCAGAGCAGAGTAGAGCTGAACCAGGCAGAGCAGAGTAGAGCTGAGCCAGGCAGAGCAGAGTAGAGCTGAACCAGGCAGAGCAGAGGTGAGCTGAACCAGGCAGAGCAGAGTAGAGCTGAGCCAGGCAGAGTAGAGTAGAGCTGAGCCAGGCAGAGTAGAGTAGAGCTGAACCAGGCAGCAGCCAGGGTAAGCAGAAGCTTCATTTACAGCCTGTTGACAACAGCCCTCTCCTTCTCTCTCTGCTATTCTCAGCTCTCTCTCTCTCTAAGCGCAGGCAGGTTACCCTGCAGTAATCCAAGGCAAACACGTTCCATCTGGAAGTCATTTTGCCGCTGACAAAGTAGAACTGAACAGACCAAAACAAAGTAGAACTGAACAGACCAAAACAAAGCAGAACAGAGCCAGGCAGAGTAGAGTAGAGCTGAGCCAGGCAGAGTAGAGTAGAGCTGAGCCAGGCAGAGTAGAGTAGAGCTGAGCCAGGCAGAGTAGAGTAGAGCTGAGCCAGGCAGAGTAGAGGAGACCTGAGCCAGGCAGCGTAGAGTAGAGCTGAGCCAGGCAGAGTAGAGCAGAGCTGAGCCAGGCAGAGTAGAGCTGAGCCAGGCAGAGTAGAGTAGAGCAGAGCCAGGCAGAGTAGAGTAGAGCTGAGCCAGGCAGAGCAGAGTAGGGCAGAGCAGAGTAGAGCTGAGCCAGGTAGAGTAGAGTAGAGCTGCAGCCTGGCAGAACAATGTAGAGCAGAGTAAAGCTGAGCCAGGCAGAGTACAGTAGAGCTGCAGCCAGGCAGAACAATGTAGAGCAGAGTAGAGCTGAGCCAGGAAGAGTAGAGTAGAGCTGCAGCCAGGCAGAACAGAGTAGAATTGAGCCAAGCAGAGCAAATTAGAGCTGAGCCAGGCAGAGCAGAGAATAGCTGAGGCAGGCAGAGCAGAGTAGAGCTGTGTCCAGGGGAAGCAGAAGCTTAGTTTATGGCCTGATGATAACATCTCTCTCTCTCTCTCTCTCTCTCTCTCTCTCTCTCTCTCTCTCTCTCTCTCTCTCTCTCTCTCTCTCTCTCTCTCTCTCTCTCTCTCTCTCAAATTCAGATTGCTTTATTGGCATGAAATACAATTTGTAGATATTGCCAAAGCAGCATAGTGGTAAAGCATTTCGGTAAATCCTTTACAATGTGAAGAGGATAATGACATCTAGTTCATTTCAGTTATATACAATGGAAATATAAATCAACAACAACATGATGATGGGTCCACTGTGTATTACTGTCAGTTATATAGAACAACATGATGATGGTTCCACTATGTATTAGTGTCAATTATATACAACAACATGATGATGGTTCCACTATGTATTACTGTCAGTTATATAAAACAACATGATGATGGTTCCACTATGTATTAGTGTCAATTATATACAACAACATGATGATGGTTCCACTATGTATTACTGTCAGTTATATACAACAACATGATGATGGTTCCACTGTGTATTACTGTCAGTTATATACAACAACATGATGATGGTTCCACTGTGTATTACTGTCAGTTATATACAACAACATGATGATGGTTCCACTATGTATTACTGTCAGTTATATACAACAACAAGATGATGGTTCCACTGTGTATTACTGTCAGTTATATACAACAACATGATGATGGTTCCACTATGTATTACTGTCAGTTATATACAACAACATGATGATTGTTCCACTGTGTATTACTGTCAGTTATATACAACAACATGATGATGGTTCCACTGTGTATTACTGTCAGTTATATACAACAACATGATGATGGTTCCACTATGTATTACTGTCAGTTATATACAACAACATGATGATGGTTCCACTGTGTATTACTGTCAGTTATATACAACAACATGATGATGGGTCCACTGTGTATTACTGTCAGTTATATACAACAACATGATGATGGTTCCACTGTGTATTACTGTCAGTTATATACAACAACATGATGATGGTTCCACTGTGTATTACTGTCAGTTATATACAACAACATGATGATGGTTCCACTGTGTATTACTGTCAGTTATATACAACAACATGATGATGGTTCCACTGTGTATTACTGTCAGTTATATACAACTACATGATGATGGTTCCACTGTGTATTACTGTCAGTTATATACAACAACATGATGATGGTTCCACTATGTATTACTGTCAGTTATATACAACAACAAGATGATGGTTCCACTGTGTATTACTGTCAGTTATATACAACAACATGATGATGGTTCCACTATGTATTACTGTCAGTTATATACAACAACATGGTGATGGTTCCACTATGTGTATTACTGTCAGTTATATATAACAACATGATGATGGTTCCACTGTGTACTACTGTCAGTTAAATACAACAACAGGGTGATGGTTCCACTGTGTATTACTGTCAGTTATATACAACAACATGATGATGGTTCCACTGTGTATTACTGTCAGTTATATACAACAACATGATGATGGTTCCACTGTGTATTACTGTCAGTTATATACAACAACATGATGATGGTTCCACTGTGTATTACTGTCAGTTATATACAACAACATGATGATGGTTCCACTATGTATTACTGTCAGTTATATACAACAACATGATGATGGTTCCACTGTGTATTACTGTCAGTTATATACAACAACATGATGATGGTTCCACTGTGTATTACTGTCAGTTATATACAACAACATGATGATGGTTCCACTGTGTATTACTGTCAGTTATATACAACAACATGATGATGGTTCCACTATGTATTACTGTCAGTTATATACAACAACATGATGATGGTTCCACTGTGTATTACTGTCAGTTATATACAACAACATGATGATGGTTCCACTATGTATTACTGCCCGTTATATACAACAACATGGTGATGGTTCCACTGTGTATTACTGTCAGTTATATACAACAACATGATGATGGTTCCACTGTGTACTACTGTCAGTTAAATACAACAATAAGGGTGATGGTTCCACTGTGTATTACTGTCAGTTATATACAACAACATGATGATGGTTCCACTGTGTATTACTGTCAGTTATATACAACAACATGATGATGGTTCCACTGTGTATTACTGTCAGTTATATACAACAACATGATGATGGTTCCACTGTGTATTACTGTCAGTTATATACAACAACATGATGATGGTTCCACTATGTATTACTGTCAGTTATATACAACAACAAGATGATGGTTCCACTGTGTATTACTGTCAGTTATATACAACAACATGATGATGGTTCCACTATGTATTACTGTCAGTTATATACAACAACATGGTGATGGTTCCACTGTGTATTACTGTCAGTTATATATAACAACATGATGATGGTTCCACTGTGTACTACTGTCAGTTAAATACAACAACAGGGTGATGGTTCCACTGTGTATTACTGTCAGTTATATACAACAACATGATGATGGTTCCACTGTGTATTACTGTCAGTTATATACAACAACATGATGATGGTTCCACTGTGTATTACTGTCAGTTATATACAACAACATGATGATGGTTCCACTGTGTATTACTGTCAGTTATATACAACAACATGATGATGGTTCCACTATGTATTACTGTCAGTTATATACAACAACATGATGATGGTTCCACTGTGTATTACTGTCAGTTATATACAACAACATGATGATGGTTCCACTGTGTATTACTGTCAGTTATATACAACAACATGATGATGGTTCCACTGTGTATTACTGTCAGTTATATACAACAACATGATGATGGTTCCACTATGTATTACTGTCAGTTATATACAACAACATGATGATGGTTCCACTGTGTATTACTGTCAGTTATATACAACAACATGATGATGGTTCCACTATGTATTACTGTCAGTTATATACAACAACATGGTGATGGTTCCACTGTGTATTACTGTCAGTTATATACAACAACATGATGATGGTTCCACTGTGTACTACTGTCAGTTAAATACAACAATAAGGGTGATGGTTCCACTGTGTATTACTGTCAGTTATATACAACAACATGATGATGGTTCCACTGTGTATTACTGTCAGTTATATACAACAACATGATGATGGTTCCACTGTGTATTACTGTCAGTTATATACAACAACATGATGATGGTTCCACTGTGTATTACTGTCAGTTATATACAACAACATGATGATGGTTCCACTATGTATTACTGTCAGTTATATACAACAACATGATGATGGTTCCACTGTGTATTACTGCCAGTTATATACAACAACATGATGATGGTTCCACTGTGTATTACTGCCAGTTATATACAACAACATGATGATGGTTCCACTGTGTATTTCTGTCAGTTATATACAACAACATGATGATGGTTCCACTGTGTATTACTGTCAGTTATATACAACAACATGATGATGGTTCCACTATGTATTACTGTCAGTTATATACAACAACATGATGATGGTTCCACTGTGTATTACTGTCAGTTATATACAACAACATGATGATGGTTCCACTATGTATTACTGTCAGTTATATACAACAACATGATGATGGTTCCACTATGTATTACTGTCAGTTATATACAACAACATGATGATGGTTCCACTGTGTATTACTGTCAGTTATATACAACAACATGATGATGGTTCCACTATGTATTACTGTCAGTTATATACAACAACATGATGATGGTTCCACTATGTATTACTGTCAGTTATATACAACAACATGATGATGGTTCCACTGTGTATTACTGTCAGTTATATACAACAACATGATGATGGTTCCACTGTGTATTACTGTCAGTTATATAAAACAACATGGTGATGGTTCCACTGTGTATTACTGTCAGTTATATACAACAACATGATGATGGATCCACTATGTATTACTGTCAGTTATATACAACAGCATGATGATGGTTCCACTGTCTATTACTGTCAGTTATATACAACAACATGATGATGGTTCCACTGTGTATTACTGTCAGTTATATACAACAACATGATGATGGTTCCACTATGTATTACTGTCAGTTATATACAACAACATGATGATGGTTCCACTATGTATTACTGTCAGTTATATACAACAACATGATGATGGTTCCACTGTGTATTACTGTCAGTTATATACAACAACATGATGATGGTTCCACTGTGTATTACTGTCAGTTATATAAAACAACATGGTGATGGTTCCACTGTGTATTACTGTCAGTTATATACAACAACATGATGATGGATCCACTATGTATTACTGTCAGTTATATACAACAGCATGATGATGGTTCCACTGTCTATTACTGTCAGTTATATACAACAACATGATGATGGTTCCACTGTGTATTACTGTCAGTTATATACAACATGATGATGGTTCCACTATGTATTACTGTCAGTTATATAGAACAACATGATGATGGTTCCACTGTGTATTACTGTCAGTTATATACAACAACATGATGATGGTTCCACTGTGTATTACTGTCAGTTATATACAACAACATGATGATGGTTCCACTGTGTATTACTGTCAGTTATATACAACATGATGATGGTTCCACTATGTATTACTGTCAGTTACATACAACAACATGATGATGGTTCCACTATGTATTACTGTCAGTTATATATAACAACATGATGATGGTTCCACTGTGTATTACTGTCAGTTATATACAACAACATGATGATGGTTCCACTGTGTATTACTGTCAGTTATATACAACAACATGATGATGGTTCCACTATGTATTACTGCCCGTTATATACAACAACATGATGATGGTTCCACTGTGTATTACTGTCAGTTATATACAACAACATGATGATGGTTCCACTATGTATTACTGTCAGTTATATACAACAACATGATGATGGTTGCACTATGTATTACTGTCAGTTATATACAACAACATGATGATGGTTCCACTGTGTATTACTGTCAGTTATATACAACAACATGATGATGGTTCCACTGTGTATTACTGTCAGTTATATACAACAACATGATGATGGTTCCACTGTGTATTACTGTCAGTTATATACAACAACATGATGATGGTTCCACTATGTATTACTGTCAGTTATATACAACAACATGATGATGGTTCCACTATGTATTACTGTCAGTTATATACAACAACATGATGATGGTTCCACTGTGTATTACTGTCAGTTATATACATCAACATGATGATGGTTCCACTATGTATTACTGTCAGTTATATACAACAACATGATGATGGTTCCACTGTGTATTACTGCCAGTTATATACAACAACATGATGATGGTTCCACTGTGTATTACTGCCAGTTATATACAACAACATGATGATGGTTCCACTGTGTATTTCTGTCAGTTATATACAACAACATGATGATGGTTCCACTGTGTATTACTGTCAGTTATATACAACAACATGATGATGGTTCCACTATGTATTACTGTCAGTTATATACAACAACATGATGATGGTTCCACTGTGTATTACTGTCAGTTATATACAACAACATGATGATGGTTCCACTATGTATTACTGTCAGTTATATACAACAACATGATGATGGTTCCACTATGTATTACTGTCAGTTATATACAACAACATGATGATGGTTCCACTGTGTATTACTGTCAGTTATATACAACAACATGATGATGGTTCCACTGTGTATTACTGTCAGTTATATAAAACAACATGGTGATGGTTCCACTGTGTATTACTGTCAGTTATATACAACAACATGATGATGGATCCACTATGTATTACTGTCAGTTATATACAACAGCATGATGATGGTTCCACTGTCTATTACTGTCAGTTATATACAACAACATGATGATGGTTCCACTGTGTATTACTGTCAGTTATATACAACATGATGATGGTTCCACTATGTATTACTGTCAGTTATATAGAACAACATGATGATGGTTCCACTGTGTATTACTGTCAGTTATATACAACAACATGATGATGGTTCCACTGTGTATTACTGTCAGTTATATACAACAACATGATGATGGTTCCACTGTGTATTACTGTCAGTTATATACAACATGATGATGGTTCCACTATGTATTACTGTCAGTTACATACAACAACATGATGATGGTTCCACTATGTATTACTGTTAGTTATATATAACAACATGATGATGGTTCCACTTTGTATTACTGTCAGTTATATACAACAACATGATGATGGTTCCACTGTGTATTACTGTCAGTTATATACAACAACATGATGATGGTTCCACTATGTATTACTGCCCGTTATATACAACAACATGATGATGGTTCCACTGTGTATTACTGTCAGTTATATACAACAACATGATGATGGTTCCACTATGTATTACTGTCAGTTATATACAACAACATGATGATGGTTGCACTATGTATTACTGTCAGTTATATACAACAACATGATGATGGTTCCACTGTGTATTACTGTCAGTTATATACAACAACATGATGATGGTTCCACTGTGTATTACTGTCAGTTATATACAACAACATGATCATGGTTCCACTATGTATTACTGCCCGTTATATACAACAACATGATGATGGTTCCACTGTGTATTACTGTCAGTTATATACAACAACATGATGATGGTTCCACTATGTATTACTGTCAGTTATATACAACAACATGATGATGGTTGCACTATGTATTACTGTCAGTTATATACAACAACATGATGATGGTTCCACTGTGTATTACTGTCAGTTATATACAACAACATGATGATGGTTCCACTATGTATTACTGTCAGTTATATACAACAACATGATGATGGTTGCACTATGTATTACTGTCAGTTATATACAACAACATGATGATGGTTCCACTGTGTATTACTGTCAGTTATATACAACAACATGATGATGGTTCCACTGTGTATTACTGTCAGTTATATACAACAACATGATGATGGTTCCACTGTGTATTACTGTCAGTTATATACAACAACATGATGATGGTTCCACTATGTATTACTGTCAGTTATATACAACAACATGATGATGGTTCCACTATGTATTACTGTCAGTTATATACAACAACATGATGATGGTTCCACTGTGTATTACTGTCAGTTATATACATCAACATGATGATGGTTCCACTATGTATTACTGTCAGTTATATACAACAACATGATGATGGTTCCACTGTGTATTACTGCCAGTTATATACAACAACATGATGATGGTTCCACTGTGTATTACTGCCAGTTATATACAACAACATGATGATGGTTCCACTGTGTATTTCTGTCAGTTATATACAACAACATGATGATGGTTCCACTGTGTATTACTGTCAGTTATATACAACAACATGATGATGGTTCCACTATGTATTACTGTCAGTTATATACAACAACATGATGATGGTTCCACTGTGTATTACTGTCAGTTATATACAACAACATGATGATGGTTCCACTGTGTATTACTGTCAGTTATATACAACAACATGATGATGGTTCCACTATGTATTACTGTCAGTTATATACAACAACATGATGATGGTTCCACTATGTATTACTGTCAGTTATATACAACAACATGATGATGGTTCCACTGTGTATTACTGTCAGTTATATACAACAACATGATGATGGTTCCACTGTGTATTACTGTCAGTTATATAAAACAACATGGTGATGGTTCCACTGTGTATTACTGTCAGTTATATACAACAACATGATGATGGATCCACTATGTATTACTGTCAGTTATATACAACAGCATGATGATGGTTCCACTGTCTATTACTGTCAGTTATATACAACAACATGATGATGGTTCCACTGTGTATTACTGTCAGTTATATACAACATGATGATGGTTCCACTATGTATTACTGTCAGTTATATAGAACAACATGATGATGGTTCCACTGTGTATTACTGTCAGTTATATACAACAACATGATGATGGTTCCACTGTGTATTACTGTCAGTTATATACAACAACATGATGATGGTTCCACTGTGTATTACTGTCAGTTATATACAACATGATGATGGTTCCACTATGTATTACTGTCAGTTACATACAACAACATGATGATGGTTCCACTATGTATTACTGTCAGTTATATATAACAACATGATGATGGTTCCACTTTGTATTACTGTCAGTTATATACAACAACATGATGATGGTTCCACTGTGTATTACTGTCAGTTATATACAACAACATGATGATGGTTCCACTATGTATTACTGCCCGTTATATACAACAACATGATGATGGTTCCACTGTGTATTACTGTCAGTTATATACAACAACATGATGATGGTTCCACTATGTATTACTGTCAGTTATATACAACAACATGATGATGGTTGCACTATGTATTACTGTCAGTTATATACAACAACATGATGATGGTTCCACTGTGTATTACTGTCAGTTATATACAACAACATGATGATGGTTCCACTGTGTATTACTGTCAGTTATATACAACAACATGATGATGGTTCCACTGTGTATTACTGTCAGTTATATACAACAACATGATGATGGTTCCACTATGTATTACTGTCAGTTATATACAACAACATGATGATGGTTCCACTATGTATTACTGTCAGTTATATACAACAACATGATGATGGTTCCACTGTGTATTACTGTCAGTTATATACATCAACATGATGATGGTTCCACTATGTATTACTGTCAGTTATTTACAACAACATGATGATGGTTCCACTGTTCATTACTGTCAGTTATATACAACAACAATGCCACCAGCCATACTGCTCGTTCTGTGCGTGATTTCCTGCAAGGCAGGATTGTCAGTGTTCTGCCATGGCCAGCGAAGAGCCTGGATCTCAATCTCATTGAGCACGTCTGGGACATGTTGGATCGGAGGGTGAGGGCTAGGACCATTCCCCCCAGAAATGTCCGGGAACTTGCAGGTGCCTTGGTGGAAGAGTGGGGAAACATCTCACAGCAAGATCTGGCTAATCTGGTGCAGTCCATTTGGAGGAAATGCACTGCAGTACTTAACGCAGCTGGTGGCCACACCAGATACTGACTGTTACTTTTGATTTTGACACTCCCTTTTTTCAGGGACACATTATTCCATTTCTGTTAGTCACATGTCTGTGCAACTTGTTCAGTTTGTCTCAGTTCTTTAATCTTGTTATGTTCATATAAATATTTACACATGTTAAGTTTGCTGGCACTAGCGGTGCCAATGGTGGTGCCAATGGAACCAGACCCAGGCCAATTGTAGTGAAAGTCCTCAGGTTCAAGGATAAGCTTGCAGTCCTTGAAAAAGCCAAACGCCTTAAAGTGTCCTTCATCTTCATCAATGAGGATTTCTCAGATGCAGTCTGTCAAAGACGAAAGGAACTAATACCAGCTATGAAGGCTGCAAGAGAGCGAGATGACATAGCATACCTGAGAACGAGGTGACATAGCATATCTGAGAACGAGGTGACATAGCATACCTGAGAACGAGGTGACATAGCATACCTGAGAACGAGGTGACATAGCATACCTGAGATAACAAAAATACAAATTTTAAACATTCATGAAAATACAAGTGTTGCACACTGTTCAAAAGCTTAGAATCTCACAGCGTTGTCATATTTCAAAAAGGCTTTACGGCAAAAGAAGAACATTTGATTGTCTGAGGACAGCGCCCCGCATATTTCCTGCAATGTTCCTTTTGTTCGAAAAAGTCCCTCTTTATATCCATAAAGCTCCGTTTGGTTGCCGCGTTCTGTTCAGAAAATCCACCGTCCACTCGTCCATTATACAAGACATACAAAGCATAAAAAAACATAAACAACAACAAAATAAACGATGTTTCTAATCGATCCTTAGGTACACTAATATCTATATTAACAATAGTACTTCACAGGGATAACATCCTGGGCGATAGAAAAGGAAAAAACCGAGGCGCCCGCTCACGGTCCCGCACGTAAAACAGAAAAGAAACTTCCTCACTCCCCTTGCCAATTCTTGTCTTACTCCTCGATTCTTCTAGATAAACGCATGAAACCTTGTCTAACTTCTTAGGGAGCGGCTCCCGAGGTGACGGTTTTGGAGGGTCTGGTGTGCCCAAAGTAAAATGCCTCCCACTCAGGCCCAGAAAATAGGATATGCACATAATTAGTACTATTGGATAGGAAACACTCTGAAGTTTCTAAAAGTGTTAACATAATGTCTGTGAGTATAACAGAACGGATAGCAGGCGAAAACCCGAGGAAAATCCATCCGGAATTACAGTTTTCTGTGACCTTTTCTCTGTTTGACAGTCTCCCTATTGATTTCAAAGGCAACCAGCTCCGAGATTTCAGTACAGTATATTGATGAATGTTTAATAATTCAACTTTTGGATTTTGAATTTGGCGCCTTACATTCCATCGGGAGTGGGGCGCTAGCGCCCCATTGCTCCCTAAGTAGTTTTAAAGACTGTTGACATCTAGTGGAAGCCATATGGACTGCAACATGGGAGCTGGATTACAGTATTTCCTATAGCAAGTCAATGGCAAAACAGGCACCTCACAGAATCACATCTTTCCGGATGGATTTTCCTCGGGTTTTTGCATGCCAAATCAGTTCTGTTATACTCACAGACATTATCTTAACAGTTGTAGAAACCTCAGTGTGTTTCCCATCCAATAAGACTAATTATGTGCATATCCTTTTTTCTGGGCCTGAGTGGCAGGCATTTTACTTTGGGCACGCCAGACTCTCCGAACCTCCGAACACTGACCCGGGTCCCGAACAGGTTAAATCATGCCTCTTTAAGAAAATGCACCGTGAGGTCAAACGGTGCCCAATGGAATGATGATGAGCTGAGAAATGTCATGATTTAATGTTATGATGCCAAAAAAGTAACAGATAAATCTGGCACTCTGTTTGATAAGCAAAGTTATTGTAAATTAAGAAATCTTGTGACCAAGCTAAACAAAGGAAAGAAGGGATTCTATCAAAATGTATGAAGTAAAGGGTGAAGGGAAAAAGCTATTATGGGTAGGAATTCAAACATATCTGCCTCTTTTGTTGAATCAGAGGGTATATTTATTACAAAACCACACGACATCGTCTACTACTATAAGTCATATTTTACAGGCAAAGTGGACAAGTTGAGGAATGCTATGATTCCAACTGATGGCTCCATGTCATATACCCTTATAAAAGATAATCCTGAAGGAGAGGCAATGCATGTTCGAATTTCATCAAGTAGAAAGGGAAGAGGTAGAAAGGTTGCTGTTGTCTCTTTCGGATGACAAGTCGCCTGGTACATATCATCTAGACACCAAATTGCTTAGAGTTACAGCTAACCAAATATCTACACCAATCTCTCATGTTTTTAAAAAAATCTGCATTCACTGGTCCTAATAGTCGTCCTATAAGCTTTCTGCCTGTGTTAAGTATATTATTGGAAAAAATTGTATCTGTACAAATCAAGGATTATTAATGTATGTAATGGTCTGATAACTGGTTTCCAGCATGCGTACAAAGAAGGGCATTCTACGAGTACGGCCTTAGTACAAATGACAGATGGTTGGTTAAAGAGTTTGGACGACAGGAAGTTAGTGGGTGCAGTGTTGCTGGATTTCAGTGCTGCTTTTGATGTAATTGATCATGAACTGTTACTAGGTAAACTCAAATGTTATGGTTTTAAGGATGCAGCTCTATCCTGGAAGGAAAGCTATCTACAATTACTAGGTAATCACTTCTCTTTGCTTATTTAAGCTGTTCTTGCCATATTATGGACTTGGTCTTTTACCAATTAAGAAGGAAAGAAATTCCACTAATTACGTTTTAACAAGGCATACCTGTCACGTCCAGGTCTGAGTTACAGGCTGACGTGTTTAGTTTCGTTTTTGGTTTAGGAAGGTTTTGAGTTCTAGGTTGTTCATTTCTATGTTGGGGTACTGGTTCCCAATTAGAGGCAGCTGAGTGTCGTTACCTCTAATTGGGAACCATATATATGTTTGTGTTTTTCACTTGGGTTTTGTGGGTCATTGTTTAAACTTTAGTATGTTCAATGGTGCGAGCCTGTTTTTAGCTACACCGATGTTACGAGCGCTGTTTGTTTATTGTTTTTCCCAGTTATGTTACGTGTGTAAATAAATATGTATACTGGAAGCATCGCTGCGTCTTGGTCCGTCCATAGAGAAGATCGTGACAATACCTGTTACTTGAAATGCATTCCAGGTGACTACCTCATGAAGCTGGTTGAGAGAATGCCAAGAGTGTGCAAAGCTGTCATCAAGGCAAAGGGAGGCTACTTTAAAGAATCTAAAATATAAACTATATTTTGATTTGTTTAACAATTTTATGGTTACTACATGATTCCATATGTGTTTTGATGTCTTCACTATTATTCTACAATGTAGAAAATTGTAAAAAATCTAGAAAAACCATGGAATGAGTAAGTGTGTCCAAATTTTTGGTCACGATCTTCTGTAGGGACAGACCAAGGCGCAGCGAGGCATCCAGTATACATCTTTATTAAATCAACATAACTGGGACAAAAACAACAAAATGAACGAAGATCGTAATGTGGACCATAACGTGTCTAACAAAACAAAGCTATGACAAAACAATAACCCACAAACCCCAAGTGAAAACTACAAACATATATATGGTTCCCAATTAGAGACGACACTCAGCTGCCTCTAATTGGGAACCATTAACCCAACATAGAAATATATAACCTAGAACAGAAAACCCCTACACCTAAAACAAAACTAAACACTCCAGCCTGTCTTCTCAGGCCTGGATGTGACATTTTTTAATGGTACTATACATATCTTGCAGTAACATTTGTGGTTTCTCCCTCACCCAGAATAATTCCCAGCTTTATGTTTTTAGTAAATGCAGAGAAGTTGGGAATTGATTGAGATATTTTCTTTAAACAATATTATCTTATTTGGGAGTATTTCTCACAGTAGAGGAGTCAGTGCATCTCTGTCTCTACCTCCCTAATCTTTCTTCTAAACAACCAGATTGTTACAGAAATTAAAACCTCCTATTTTGGGAAAATGAAACGAAAACACTGAATAGACTAAATTGCTATTTGGCCTTAAAAGAGAATACAACATTTTCAGAATATCTGATTGATTTCTACTCTGTCAGAGATACAAACCAGAGACAGATCCTGCTCAGCGACTCACCAATTGGCTATGAAAAAAGGGAGACACAAAAATACATGCCTGGTACTTTCTTTCGGGTTTTTAAGGATAATCTGAAGAATTCTGTATGTGCATGTTTTTCTCCCAGTGCTTAAAATCGGAATTACACGTTGGACGCCAAACCTCGCCTCCATGTAGTGCAATTGGTAAAATGACATACATCTACAGAGTTCTCTATGTAACTTTTCTATTGTTTTTTTCACCCAAAACGTAATCATATAGTGCAATTGGTAAAATGACACCATTGAATATTTTGCACCAGATTTGGATAGGAATATGTATTTTTGAGAATTGTCTTTTTCTGGAGTGAAATGTTTTGCAGGTTGTTTATTTTAGAGCATCACTGCCAGATCAAATCCACCAGAGACACTGATTGTTGGTCCCAGGTAGTTGTACCACTGGACATGATCAACCACGGTATTTCTTGTTCCAGGTTGCTGAACCACTGGACATGTTCAACCATAGTATTTCCTGTTCCAGGTAGTTGTACCTTTGGATCTGTTGATCTGTTGTTGACAGTAGGACAAGGTCATCTGGGTAGACCTTGATCTGTTGGTGACATTAGGACAAGGTCATCTGGGTAGACCTTGATCTGTTGGTGACAGTAGGACAAGGTCATCTGGGTAGACCTTGATCTGTTGGTGATAGTAGGACAAGGTCATCTGAGTAGAGCAGGAATCTGACCTCATCTTTGAGGGTGGGTCCAGGGGCTTCAGATCGGTCCAACAACACTGCTAGTTTGTTGATGTAGATATTGAACAGGGTTGGACTTAAACTGCACCCTTGTCTTAACCCTCGCCCTTGTGCAAAAAAACTCTATTTTATTGATCAGTTTAGTACTACATAATACTACAAGTAAATATGTTTCATGATGTCCTATACTTTACCCCCAACGACGCTGTGGAAGGTGTTGTAATATAATCCATCATGCCGTATGGAATCAAAAGCATTGTTAAAATCAACAAAACATGCACAGACTTTCCCTCTGCTTTTCTGATGAACATGCTGGTTTATTAGTTTCTATAATCTGTGTATGTGGTCTGTTGTTCTGTGTTTGGGTAGAAAAATAATTAATGAGAGCGTTATGTTGTGTGAGAAAGGTCTGTATTCAGTCATTGAGAATACATAAGTTCAGTTTTCCTATGTTACTGGTGACACATTTTGCCCTGTAGTTATTAGGGTCTAATTTGTCAGCTTTTATATGTGGGGGTTATGACGCCAAATATCAGGGAAGCAGCCACTTTCCAAAACCAGGTTGAATTGTTTTTTTTTTTCAATAATCTTTTACCCCAATTTCCATTTCTCCCCCAACTGGTTTCCATCCTGCTCTCTTTCTGTTTCTTCCATCTTAGGTTTTGTTTGTATTCTTTCAACGTGTCACAACGTTGTTGCCCAACGTCTCTGTCCTGTGGTTGTATCAGGAATCAAGGTAAGACCCAAGTGCAGACTGTGTGAAGTAGCAATGTTTATTGTAACAACAGGGGCAGGCAAACGACAGGTCAAGGCAGGCAGGGGTCGATAATCCAGAGTAGGAGCAAAGGTACAGGACGGCAGGCAGGCTCAGGGGCAGGGAAAGTGGTCAGGCAGGCGGGCTCAGAGACAGGGACGGGCAAGGGTCAAAACCAGGAGGGCAAGAAAAAGAGAAGCTGGGAAAAGACAGGCGCTGACAGGATGGACACTGGTAAGCTTGACAAACAAGACGAACTGGCACAGAAAGACACAAAACACAGGTATAAATACCCATTGGATAAGTGGGGAAGATGGGTGACACCTGGAGGGGGGTGGAGACAAGCACAAGGACAGGTGAAACAGATCAGGGCATGACAGGTTGGTGATGTTTTCTATTTAATAAAGATATCATTTTTTTCCAAATCAGATTACATTCTGAATCAAACCACTAAAGTTCCACTACGTCTTGGCTCGTTCAGTGAGACAGGGTCTTGGCTCGCTCAGTGTGACAGGGTCTAGGTCTGCTGATTCAGTACCACTACGTCTTGGCTCCTCGTTCAGTGAGACAGGGTCTAGGTCTGCTGATTCAGTACCACTACGTCTTGGCTCCTCGTTCAGTGAGACAGGGTCTAGGTCTGCTGATTCAGTACCTCTACGTCTTGGCTCGCTCAGTGTGACAGGGTCTAGGTCTGCTGATTCAGTACCACTACGTCTTGGCTCCTCGTTCAGTGAGACAGGGTCTAGGTCTGCTGATTCAGTATCACTACGTCTTGGCTCGTTCAGTGAGACAGGGTCTAGGTCTGCTGATTCAGTACCACTACGTCTTGGCTCGTTCAGTGAGACAGGTTCTAGATCTGCTGATTCAGTACCACTACGTCTTGGCTCGTTCAGTGAGACAGGGTCTAGGTCTGCTGATTCAGTACCACTACATCTTGGCTCGTTCAGTGAGACAGGGTCCAGGTCTGCTGATTCAGTACCACTACGTCTTGGCTCGTTCAGTGAGACAGGGTCTAGGTCTGCTGATTCAGTACCTCCACGTCTTGGCTCCTCGTTCAGTGAGACAGGGTCTATGTCTGCTGATTAAATACCTCTACGTGTGATCGTAGTCCCAGACAAATTGGCTGGTGTTACGAGCCGATCCCGTTGACTGACCAATAGGAACATGTCCGGGTATGTCAGATTAATATAACAGTTTGGTTTTACACGTTTACATGCTGTGCAAGAAGAACGATTTCCCTAATTATCCTAATTATCATGACATCTGAAACCAGGCTACCTGATGGTACCCTAATAAAAGTGGAAATAAATCTACCAAAGCGACCATGTTATTTCGGGGAAGCCTATTTTAATCTGAGTTCTACCTCAGCTTCAGACAAAAGACAATATTTCACTTAAAACATATATGTTTGTATTCATTATAATATGCCTATGCTGAGCATTTTAAAATATATATATTTTTGTAAATAAACACCCTGTGTATATCTAGCTATATTGCGCCTTTTTTATGTAAGGACAGCAAAGCAACTAGCTAGCCAGCTAACTTTAGCTAGTAGATACATTATATACATTAAAGTATGTGGACACCCCTTCAAATTAGTGGACTTGTCTATTTCAGCCACACCCGTTGCTGACAGGTGTATAAAATCATGCACACAGCCATGCACTCTCCATAGACAAACATTGGCAGTGAAATGGCCTTACTGAAGAGCTCAGTGACTTTCAACGTGTCATAGGATGCCACCTTTCCAGCAAGTCAGTTCATCACATTTCTGTCCTGCTAGAGCTGCCCCGGTCAACTGTAAGTGCTGTTATTGTGAAGTGGAAAAGTCTAGGAGCAACAACGGCGCAGTCACGAAGTGGTAGGCCACAAAAGCTCACAGAACGGGAACGCCAAGTGTTGAAGTGTGTCGTACAACACTCAATGCCGAGTTCCAAACTGCCTTCAGCACAAAAACTGTTCGTCGGGAGCGTCTTGAAATGGGATTCCAGGGGCTGTTTTTCATGGTTCGGGCTAGGACCCTTAGTTTCAGTGAAGGGAAATCTTAACGCTACAGCATACAATAACATTCTAGATGATTCTGTGCTTCCAACTTCGTGGCAACTGTTTGGGGAAGACCATTTCCTGTTTCAGCATGACAATTATCCCGTGCACAAAGCGAGGTCCATACAGAAAGGGTTTGTTGAGATCACTGTGGAAGAACTAGACTGGCCTGCATAGAGCCCTGACCTCAACCCCATCAAACACCTTTGGGATGAATTGGAACGCAGACTGAAACATCAGTGCCCGACCTCACTAATGCTTTTGTGGCTGAATGGAAGCAAGTCCCCTCAGCAATGTTCCAACATCTAGTGGAAAGCCTTCCCAGAAGAGTGGAGGCTGTTAAAGCAGCAATGTTTCATCATCTAGTGGAAAGTTTTCCCAGAAGAGTGGAGGCTGTTAAAGCAGCAATGTTCCAACATCTAGTGGAAAGCTTTCCCAGAAGAGTGGAGGCTGTTAAAGCAGCAATGTTCCAACATCTAGTGGAAAACCTTCCCAGAAGAGTGGAGGCTGTTATAGCAGTAATGTTCCAACATCTAGTGGAAAGCCTTCCCAGAACAGTGGAGGCTGTTATAGCAGCAATGTTCCAACATCTAGTGGAAAGCCTTCCCAGAAGAGTGAAGGCTGTTATAGCAGCAATGTTCCAACATCTAGTGGAAAGCCTTCCCAGAACAGTGGAGGCTGTTATAGCAGTAATGTTCCAACATCTAGTGGAAAGCCTTCCCAGAAGAGTGGAGGCTGTTATAGCAGCAATGTTCCAACATCTAGTGGAAAGCCTTCCCAGAAGAGTGGAGGCTGTTAAAGCAGCAATGTTTCATCATCTAGTGGAAAGTTTTCCCAGAAGAGTGGAGGCTGTTAAAGCAGCAATGTTCCAACATCTAGTGGAAAACCTTCCCAGAAGAGTGGAGGCTGTTATAGCAGTAATGTTCCAACATCTAGTGGAAAGCTTTCCCAGAAGAGTGGAGGCTGTTAAAGCAGCAATGTTCCAACATCTAGTGGAAAACCTTCCCAGAAGAGTGGAGGCTGTTATAGCAGTAATGTTCCAACATCTAGTGGAAAGCCTTCCCAGAACAGTGGAGGCTGTTATAGCAGCAATGTTCCAACATCTAGTGGAAAGCCTTCCCAGAAGAGTGAAGGCTGTTATAGCAGCAATGTTCCAACATCTAGTGGAAAGCCTTCCCAGAACAGTGGAGGCTGTTATAGCAGCAATGTTCCAACATCTAGTGGAAAGCCTTCCCAGAAGAGTGAAGGCTGTTATAGCAGCAATGTTCCAACATCTAGTGGGAAGCCTTCCCAGAAGAGTGGAGGCTGTTATAGCAGCAAAAGGGGGGACCAACTCCATATTAATGCCCATGATTTTGGAATGAGATGTTGGATGAGCAGATGTTCACATACTTTTCAAGTAGTGTACAATGACATCAAGTAACCAACTCTAGCTTAAGTCACATTGGATTCAAATTGTATCATAAACTGTGTGGTTCGATCCCTGAACGCTGATCGGCTGACAGCCATGTTATATCAGACCGTATACCTCATGTATGACAAAACACGTATTTTGACTGTTCTGAATATGTTGGCAACCAGTTTATAAAGCAATAAGGCACCTCTGGGGTTGGTGGTATATGGCCAATATACCACGGCTAAGGGCTAAATCCAGGCACTCCGTGTTGCGAGTATCCACATCATCATAGGGCCCCCCCATCCCCCTAATCATATCACAGTCAACTTTAACCAGTTACATGTAGACACAAATGTACTCCTTTTTTTGCATGTTTTTACAAAATATTTTATTAAGATATACAAATTAGGCCATGTCTATTTAAATATGAGCACATTTCCAGCTCATGCAACTACAAACAATTGGGACACTGGATGAAGTCACCTTAAATATTATTTTTTCATTTTGTTAAGACACTCCAGGACCAGACTTGTCCAGAGCAGATTGTGGATAAACACGTTTTTAAAATCTTTCTATCTGTAAAATATTAAAGACATGTAAAATAACACAGTTTGGTGAAGCAGACACTTCTGAAGGTGTGAAAAAACGAGTTGGCGTCTGGATTCAGACCACCAAACAGCAAACCAATCACCATCTCTTCAAAGACAAAATGACTAAAGTTAGTTTGTAACATTCTCTATGAAATGTGTCAGTTATTGATGTGTCCATGTTAAAGTTCATTAAATGTTGATGAAGGTAATGTGATGAAGTATAGAAAATATACATTTGAATCAAGCTCACTTTTTTTGAATATACTAATATTAATAATAATAATAATAATAATAATAATAAATAATCCCCATTGGGCTGCCTCTCAATCCACCGCATCCGTCTATGTCGGCCTTCCGCGTCTGCGGTGGAAGGTGGCCGAGCTGCTGCGGTGTATGTCAGAACACGAAACGTCTGCATGGAAGTACGGAGGGAAAATCAATTAAAATAAGTTGAATTTATGAAAGTATTCACACCCCTTCACACAGTGTGTCATTTTTGGTCAATGATCTACACAACATACTCTCTAATGTCAAAGTCGCAGAATTATATATGTATATATATACACATGTTATTTTATTAATGGAAAATAAAACAATAATATATTTTGATTAGATTCTGTATGTATCCACACCTCTGAGTCAAGACATGTTAGAATCACCTTTAGCAGTGATTACAGCGGTGAGTCTTTCTGGGTAAGCCTCCAAGATCTCTGCACACCTGGATTGTACAATATTTGCATATTATTCTTCTTTTTTTTTATTCTTCAAGCTCTGTCAAGTTGGTTGTTGATCATTGCTAGACAGCCATTTGCAAGTCTTGCCAAAGGTTTTCAAGTCAATTTAAGTCTAAACTGTAATTAGGCCCCTTAGGAACTTTCAATGCCCTCTTGGTAAACAAACATTTGGCCTTGTGTTTTAGGTTATTGTCCTGCTGAAAGGTGAATTTGTCTCCCAGTGTCTGCTGGAAAGCAGACTGAACCATGTTCTCCTCTAGGATTTTTCCTGTTCTTAGCTCTATTTCGTACATTTTTATCCTAAACAACTCCCTAGTCCTTGCTAATGACAAGCATACCCATAACATGATACAGCCACCAACCATGCATTGAAAATATGAAGAATGGTACTCAGTGATGTGTAATGTTGGATTTGCCCCAAACATAACGCTTTGTATTCAGGACAAAAAGTGACTTTAGTGCCTCATTGCAAACAGGGTGCGTGTTTTGGAGTATTTCTTTCTGTACCATCTTTTCACTCTGTCATTTAGGTTAATATTGTGGAGTAACTACAATGTTGTTGATCCATCCTCAGTTTTCTCCTATCACAGCCATTAACTGTTTTTAAAGTAACTACGGGCCTCGTGATGAAATCCCTGAGCGGTCTCTCTCCTCTTTCCTCCCTCTCCTCTCTCCTATTTTCAATTTTTTCTCTCTTTGTAACCTAAAGGACATGTAGTCTCTATTCTCTTCTCTTCTCTCTCCTCTTCTCTCTCCTCTCCACTCTTCTCTCTTCTCTTCTCTCTCTGTGTCACCTAAATTACATGCATTCTCTCCTTTTTTATATCCTCTCTCCTCTCTCCTCCCCCTCCCCTCTCCTCTCCCTCCTCTCCCCTCTCCTCTCTTCTCTTCTCTCCCCTCTCTCCTCTCTCTTCTCTTTTTTCTTCTCTCTCTGTCACCTAAATTACATCTAGTCTCTCTCCTCTCTTCAGTTCTCCTCAGTGCTCTTCAGTGCTCCTCAGTTCTCTTCAATTCTCTTCAGTGCTCTTCAGTGCTCTTCAGTTCTCTTCAGTTCTCTTCTTCGGTTCAGTTCTCTTCACTCCATAACATGAAAACACCATTATTTTTTTAGACTTATCTTTGTAGGGAAAGACAGAGAGCAGAGCATAGCTGTTCTTTCTCTACGTGTCTCTTTCCCTACTCTCTCTCCCTATCTCTCTCTGTCTAGCCCTACTCTCTCTCCCTCTCTCTCTCTGTCTAGCCCTACTCTCTCTCCCTCTCCCTCTCTGTCTATCCCTACTCTCTCCCTCTCTCTCTCTTTCTTTCCCTACTCTCTCCCTCTCTCTCTCTGTCTTTCCCTACTCTCTCTCCCTCTCTCTCTCTGTCTTTCCCTACTCTCTCTCCCTCTCTCTCTCTCTCTTTCCCTACTCTCTCTCCCTCTCTCTCTCTGTCTTTCCATACTCTCTCTCCCTCTCCCTCTCTGTCTTTCCCTACTCTCTCTCCCTCTCTCTCTCTCTCTTTCCCTACTCTCTCTCCCTCTCCCTCTCTGTCTATCCCTACTCTCTCCCTCTCTCTCTCTTTCTTTCCTTACTCTCTCCCTCTCTCTCTCTCTCTTTCCCTACTCTCTCTCCCTCTCTCTCTCTCTGTCTTTCCCTACTCTCTCTCCCTCTCTCTCTCTGTCTTTCCATACTCTCTCTCCCTCTCTCTCTCTGTCTTTCCATACTCTCTCTCCCTCTCTCTCTGTCTTCCCTACTCTCTCTCCCTCTCTCTCTCTGTCTTTCCATACTCTCTCTCCCTCTCTCTCTCTGTCTTTCCCTACTATCTCCCTCTCTCTCTCTCTCTTTCCCTACTCTCTCCCTCTCTCTCTCTCTCTTCCCTACTCTCTCTCCCTCTCTCTCTCTGTCTATCCCTACTCTCTCCCTCTCTCTCTCTCTCTCTCTCTCTTTCCCTACTCTCTCCCTCTCTCTCTCTCTCTTTCCCTACTCTCCCTCTCTCTCTCTCTCTGTCTTTCCCTACTCTCTCTCCCTCTCTCTCTCTGTTTTTCCTTACTCTCTCTCCCTCTCTCCCTCTGTTTTTCCTTACTCTCTCTCCCTCTCTCCCTCTGTTTTTCCTTACTCTCTCTCCCTCTCTCCCTCTGTTTTTCCTTACTCTCTCTCCCTCTCTCCCTCTGTCAGTGTGTCTTTAACTACTTGGAAAAGAGCTCTTTTGTCATGGATCACTGCTTAACCTTTCCATATGCAGACACTCTAGGGCAGATCTTGTCAGCGCCTCTCCATCCCTCTCCATCCCTCCATCCCTCTCCATCCCTCTCCATCCCTCTCCATCCCTCCATCCCTCCATCCCTCCATCCCTCTCCACCTCTCTCCATCCCTCCATCCCTGCTCTGTTTGTCTAAGGGAGAACATAGCCTTCTACAAGGCACAACCTATTGTGTATGTGTGTGTGTGTCTGTGTATGTATTTGTGTGTGTGTAAGTGTGTGTGTGTGTGTGTGTGTGTGTATGTGTATACTCCTTCTCCCACAGCATGAGAAAAAAAAAAATCTATTACCATGAGATAAAAACACACCATCTTTTACCGTGAGATAAAACATACCAACGTGTCTCTCTTTAGCTCTAAGATGAAAACTCCTACAGAATGCTTTTCATCAGGACTATTTTATTATTATTCAGCGCATATCTCCAAACCTGAATGTTTCTCTACCAGCTTCCTTTTCAAACTGGGCTGCAAGAAATGTGTCCTCACATGGAAGGTTTTCTCTCAACATGAGCCCAACTACGTACGTCACATTGTAATTGCCTTGCAAGAGTGAGTTTGCAGAACAGCTCCACTCAGTGAAAGCAGAGAGGAACATGGGGGGGCTGTAAACGAGTGTCACTGGAGTCAATAAGTACTTGTCAACGCTGGTCATTTACCATCAGCACTATGTAGGCTGCCACTGCTTCATGTACGCGCGCACACACACACACACACACACACGCACACACGCACACACGCACACACGCACACACACACAAAACACTCTCTCTCTTTCCCTCCACACGTACGTGGCTGTGCGGTTGATCACCGAGGTTAAAGGGTGAGCTGTCAGACAGGTGTTTTAGTATTCTGAGAGGAAATGTCATAGACAGGAATGAACAGACACATTATGAACAGTCGTATGTGGAAAAAAAGATGACACAATCACACAGTCAACTCAATGGAGGGGAGAGAGTGAAAGAGAGAGAGAAGGAGAGAGGAGAGAGAAGGAGAGAGAAAGAGAGAGGAGAGAGAAAAGGGGAGAGAGATAAGGAGATAGAAGGAGAGAGAAAGAGAGAGAAGGAGAGAGAAGGAGAGAGAAAGAGAGAGAGAAGGAGAGAGAAGGAGGGAGAAGGAGAGAGAAGGAGCAACCCATAAAAGTGCATCAAAGTAGCCTGAGAAACAAGATCCATGAAGTCAATAACTTGCAACAGATGACATTCATATTCTGACTATCTCTGAAACTCACTTAGATAATACCTTTGATGATATAGTGGTAGCAATACATGGTTATAACATCCACAGAACATATATAAATGCCAATGGTGGAGGTGTTGCTGTTTATATTCAGAAACACATTCCTGTAAAGCTTAGAGACGATCTCATGTTAAATACTGTTGAAGTAATATGGCTACAGGTTCATCTGCCTCACCTAAAGCCCATTCTGGTGGGAAGCTGCTATAGACCACCAAGTGCTAACAGTCAGTATCTGGATAACATGTGTGAAATGCTTGATAATGTATGTGATATCAACAGAGAAGTATATTTTCTGGATGATTTAAATATTGACTGGCTTTCATCAAGCTGCCCACTCAGGAAAAAGTGCTTTAACTACTTAGGGAGTGGTGGGGCGCATTCATCAATATACAAGTGTTGCATAGTCATCAAAAGCTCTGCTTCTTGGCAATATCACAGAGTTGTCATATTTCAAAAAGGCTTTATGGCAAAAGCACAACATTTGATTGTTTGAGGGTAGCACCTACAATATTTATCCATTAGCATACATTCATAAACCAGCACGGTTCACACAAAACCCATTTCACAGCGAAAACAAATCCCTTAGCTTTTGAAGAACTTCTGCTGAGGGCTTCCCAAGTGTCCAACGAAGACATCAAATGGTTCTTTTGTTGGAAAAAGTCATTTATTATATCCATAAATCTCAGTTTGGTTGGCGCGTTATGTTCAGAAAATCCACACCCAGACTCGGGCCCGAGAAAACTTGTTGACATTTCAGGTCCCCTTACCATTTCCTCTTCCTATCCGTTCCTCTTACTCCATTCACTCCCAGTCTTTGTATATAGACTGTTGACATCTAGTGGAAGCCATAGGTACTGCAATCCAGGAGCTGGATTGCCTTGAAGTCAATGGGGAGAGTGTCAAACAGAGCAAAGGTCACCAAAAACTGCATTTCCGGATGGATTTTTCTTGGGTTTTTGCCTGTTATATCAGTTCTGTTATACTCACAGACATTATGTTAACACTTTTAGAAACTTCAGAGTGTTTCCTATCCAATAGTACTAATTATGTGCATATCCTATTTTCCGGGCCTGAATGGCAGGCATTTTACTTTGGGCACGCCAGACTCTCCAAAACCGTCTCCTCGGCAGCCGCTCCCTAAGAAGTTAAAGTCCCCGGCCACTAGGAGCGCCGCCTCTGGATGAGCAATTTTCTGTTTGTTTATGGCGGAATACAGGTCATTGAGTGCAGTTTTAGTGCCAGCCTCAGTCTGTGATGGTATGTAGACAGCTACGAAAAATACAGATGAAAACTCTCTAGGTAGATGGTGTGGTCTACAGCTAATCATGAGATACTCTACCTCAGGCGGGCAAAACTTGAGACTTCCTTAGATATCGTGCACCAGCTGTTGTTTACATAAATGCATAGGCCCCCGCCCCCGTGTCTTACCAGAGGCTGCTGTTCTGTCCTGACGATGGCGTGTATAACCCGCCAGCTGTATGTCCTTAATGTCGTCGTTCAGCCAGGACTCGGTGAAACATAAGATATTACCGTTTTTAATGTCCCGTTGGTAGGATATACGTGCTTTCAGTTCGTACCATTTATTTTCCTGCAATTGAACGTTAGCTAGCTGAACGGAAGACAAGGGCAGATTATCCACTCGTCTCCTAATGCTCACAAGGCATCCCGATCTCTTTCTGTGAAACCTACGTTTCCTTTTCCAGCAATTCACGGGGATCTGGGCCTGGTCGGGTGTCTGCAGTATATCCCTCGCGTCCGACTTGTTGAAGAAGATCTCCTCGTCCAATTTGAGGTAAGTAATCCCAGTTCTGATGTCCAGAAGCTCTTTTCGGTCATAAGAGACGGCAGCAGTGACATTATGTACTAATCAAGTTACGAACAACGCGAAGAAACAAACAAAATAGCATGATTGGTTGAGAGCCGATAGGACGGCAGCCCTCCCCTCAGGCGCCAATCCGTCCCCATCCTCCCCCTCCTCCCCAGGGAGATAATTATTCCTCTCCAAATTGTAATCAAAAACTCAGAAAACACTTCAGGACCAATAACCCTTTCAACCATTAACTCAAACGACGTCGAACTGGGGTCGAACTGGGGTCGAACTGGGGTCAAAGTGGGGTTGTTTCTTTATGACTCTTTGTTTCTGTTCTCTCCTCCGGTTGTTTTATTGTTGTTATTCACCTCAAGCTGAGGCTGTTTTCATTTTTTTTGTGGAACTGCTAAGAGAGACCAGGGCTGTACATTTAAAAAGGGATAGTTCACCCAATTTACAACATGACATATTTGTTTCCTTACCCTGTAAGCAGCCTAAGGACAAATCAAATCAAATCAAATCAAATGTTATTTGTCACATACACATGGTTAGCAGATGTTAATGCGAGTGTAGCGAAATGCTTGTGCTTCTAGTTCCAACCATGCAGTAGTATTTAACAAGTAATCTAACAAATTCACAACAACTACCTTATACACACAAGAGTAAAGGAATGAATACGAGTATGTACACATAAATATATGGATGAGCGATGGCTGACCGGCATAGGCAAGATGCAGTAGATGGTATGGAGTACAGTATATACACATATATATGAGATGAGTAATGTAGGATATGTAAACATTATATAAATGGCATTGTTTAAAGGTACGACTTCCAATACTCATCCATGTTCATGTTTACCTGGCCACTGTCTCCAAATGTTACTCTACCAGGTCCAGACGATTTACAGGCTAAAGAAACCAATATGTCATGTAGTATTTTGGGTTGAATGAACAACAGGGAGAGGTAGATTTTTGTGTCGAGTGTTGTTTGTCATGATAATGTGGCGGTGGGGGTGAGAGGGAAAGGGCTAATCTAAGCTGATTTAATTAAGACAAGTCAGTCAGAAATGAAACGAATAGAATAAATAAGCACATTTAAAACGTGCATTTTAGACTCCTTGTTATTCAATGCCCCTAAAAACAATACATGGGATGGACCCCTGCTTTTGTCCTGCATCATGCGGCAGATACTGAGAGAAATCACACAATTATAACCGTTTATTAGCCTTTTATAAATTCTATGTAAACTACTTTTTATGAACGTGTCTAAGCTACAGTATTAAAGTCACAATGAACAGCTACAAGTCAGAGGACAGACTCTCTCTCTCTCTCTCCATCACAACAATCGTTTTTTTTTGTGTAAATCCATTCAAAAACATCTTTCCGTACGTAAATTCCTACCGTCCCATGTTACGTTCACATTTTCAGACAGTCAGCTTTGCATTCCACCTTTCCAGTGTAACGTCCGCGTGGGAAATGATTCGGATGTTACACTGGACAACACTATACATATCTGACATCACACCGCAGCCCAGACGACAAGGGGTTTTTATATCTCTCCGAGAGCATGGGGATCTGAGGACAAATGGCACCCTATTCCCTATATAGTGCACTACTTTAGACCAGAACCCTATGGAACCATATTCCCTACATAGTGCACTACTTTAGACCAGAGCTCTATGGCACCCTATTCCCTATATAGTGCACTACTTTAGACCAGAGCCCTATGGGGTATATAGGGAATAGGGTGCCGTTTGTCAGGGACTGGGAGCCAGGAGGAGCAATCTTATTTATCAGTTTATCTCGGGATATTTTGAGTGGTGGTGCTTTATGTTCGCTGTAGATTTCCCAAGTGGTTCCAAGTCATTTTCAGATGGAATTCTATAACACAAACTAATTAACACATGGTTCATTTGTTTTTCCCTTTATTTATTTGAATTATTTTCTCGAGAATGCAGAGCTTAGAGCTGGTGCGAAGGAGCCTGTCTGGTCTGCCTTCTGTGATTAGAACTGGTTCAAATAATGCACATTCATTTATCATTAAGTAAACACACACACACACAGACACACAGACAGACAGCAGTTACATTACTTCCTCTTATCTGTAATAATTCAGTTCTGTGTATCGTCGTGTGTCTCAGTGGGTCCTGTAATATTTCAGTTCTGTGTCTCGTCGTGTGTCTCAGTGGGTCCTGTAATATTTCAGTTCTGTGTCTCGTCGTGTGTCTCAGTGGGTCCTGTAATATTTCAGTTCTGTGTCTCGTCGTGTGTCTCAGTGGGTCCTGTAATATTTCAGTTCTGTGTCTCGTCGTGTGTCTCAGTGGGTCCTGTAATATTTCAGTTCTGTGTATCGTCCGTGTGTGTCTCAGTGGGTCCTGTAATATTTCAGTTCTGTGTCTCGTCGTGTGTCTCAGTGGGTCCTGTAATATTTCAGTTCTGTGTATCGTCGTGTGTCTCAGTGGGTCCTGTAATATTTCAGTTCTGTGTCTCGTCGTGTGTCTCAGTGGGTCCTGTAATATTTCAGTTCTGTGTCTCGTCGTGTGTCTCAGTGGGTCCTGTAATATTTCAGTTCTGTGTATCGTCGTGTGTCTCAGTGGGTCCTGTAATATTTCAGTTCTGTGTCTCGTCGTGTCTCAGTGGGTCCTGTAATATTTCAGTTCTGTGTCTCGTCGTGTGTCTCAGTGGGTCCTGTAATATTTCAGTTCTGTGTATCGTCGTGTGTCTCAGTAGGTCCTGTAATATTTCAGTTCTGTGTCTCGTCGTGTGTCTCAGTGGGTCCTGTGTCTGCTCATTACAGATGGACTGAATGTATCTCAGTGGGTCCTGTGTCTGCTCATTACAGATGGACTGAATGTATCTCAGTGGGTCCTATGTCTGCTCATTACACATGGACTGAATGTATCTCAGTGGGTCCTATGTCTGCTCATTACAGATGGACTGAATGTATCTCAGTGGGTCCTATGTCTGCTCATTACAGATGGACTGAATGTATCTCAGTGGGTCCTATGTCTGCTCATTACACATGGACTGAATGTATCTCAGTGGGTCCTATGTCTGCTCATTACACATGGACTGAATGTATCTCAGTGGGTCCTATGTCTGCTCATTACAGATGGACTGAATGTATCTCAGTGGGTCCTATGTCTGCTCATTACAGATGGACTGAATGTATCTCAGTGGGTCCTATGTCTGCTCATTACAGATGGACTGAATGTATCTCAGTGGGTCCTATGTCTGCTCATTACAGATGGACTGAATCTCGCTCTGAGCTGATGAAGGGGAAATGTAATTATTCTGATTAGATCTTGCCCATATTGCAGTGCTGCTTTATTCCACAGCTTGTTCTGTGGAGTAAGGCTATGCTGCATCGAGGTGTTTGAAACACATTTCTACTAGCAGACATATGTATCAAGCGTCTCAGAGTCTAGGATCTAGGTTCAGTTTTCCTTTTAAATCTCACAACGAATAAGATTACATGGACAAGGGAGAAACTGATCCTAGATGAGCACTCCTACTCTGAGACGACACTGGTCTGTGTGGTAGGTAGTATCAGTATATGAGATGTGATATACACTGAAATATGAGGTGTCTGTTTTACTGCAGGGAGTTTCAATCTGTGACTTTAATCCATGTGTTCTGTCTCTCTCTCTCTCTCTCTCTCTATCTCTCAATCTCTCTCTATCTCTCCCAATTCAATTTCAATTAAAGGGCTTTTATTGGCATGGGAAACATTTGTTATCATTGCCAAAGCAAGTGAAGTAGATAATAAACAAAAGGGAAATAAACATTACAAATATAAAATAAATAAATAAATAAACATAAATATGGGTTGTATTTACGATGGTGTTCTTTCATTGATCCAAGATGGCGTAGCAGTAGGACGTGTACGTTTGTCTTTGTCTTGTTCCCGTGTAAATCTTTTTCTTTTTCGTATATATCTTAATCTCACTTTCTATCTACGAACTAAATATACTTTCTTGCAACCCGCCTCACCCAACGTGGTACGGATCTGCTATTTTTATTCCTTACAACTGGAACTTCCATCAGGAGCTAGCCAGCTAACTAGCTACTAGTCTTTGTTAGCCACGGCTAGCGGTCTTCGCCTTTTTCTCGGACACCAGCCAGCCTTAGCTCCGACAAACACCTGCCAGTCTGCACAGCGCGATATCAACCCAGGGCATATCGGACTGCTTCTCTCTACCACCGGATTCCTGCCTGGATCATAACACCGGTTCATCGCAGCTAGCTAGCGGCAAACGAGTGGCTACTGTTAGCTAACACCTCTGTCCCGAAGCAAGCACCAGCTAGCCTCGAGCTAGAACGGCACCCTGACTCACCTATTGCTGCTCTTTTGACTCTATGATGTCCGTAATGGGTCCGCAGTCAAACACCCTTCATCACTGTCAAATGCGCCCTAAAACACTTCAGCAAGCAGGCCTTTCTAATCGACCTGGCCTGGGTATCCTGGAAGGATATTGACCTCATTCCGTCAGTAGAGGAAGCCTGGTTATTCTATAAAAGTCCTTTCCTCATCATCTTAAATAAGCATGGCCCATTCAAAGGTCAGCCTACAGCGGCCTTTCTCAATAGCAAGGCTATGCTCACTGAGTCTGTACATAGTCAAAGCTTTCCTTAAGTTTGGGTCAGTGTACTCTCTGTTCAGGGTGAAATAGAATTCTAGTTTGCTCTGTTTTTTTGTTAATTCTTTCCAATGTGTCAAGTAATTATCTTTTTGTTTTCTTATGATTTGTTGGGTCTAATTGTGTTCCTGTCCTGGGGCTCTGTGGGGTCTGTTCGTGTTTGTCAACAGAGCCCCAGGACCAGCTTGCTTAGGGGATTCTTCTCCAGGTTTATCTCTCTGTAGGTGATGGCTTTGTTATGAAAGGTTTGGGAATCGCTTCCTTTTAGGTGGTTGTAGAATTTAATTGTTTTTATTTGGATTTTGATATTGGCCTAATTCTGCTCTGCATGCATTATTTGGTATTTTGCGTTGTACATGGAAGATATTTTTTCAGAATTCTGCATACAGAGTCTCAATTTGGAGTTTGTCCCATTTTGTGAATTCTTGGTTGGTGAGCGGACCCCAGACCTCACAATCATAAAGGGCAATGGCTTCTATAACTGATTCAAGTATTTATGTGAGATCCTAGTTGGTATGTCGAATTTTATGTTCCTTTTGATGGCATAGAAGGCCTTCCTTGCCTTGTCTCTCAGATCGTTCACAGCTTTGTGGAAGTTACCTGTGGCACTGATGTTCAATAGTGTCTAGATGGAAATTGGATTTGTGGTCCTGGGAACTAGACCTTTTTTGGAACACCATTATTTTTGTCTTACTGAGACTTACTGTCAGGGCCCAGGTCTGACAGAATCTGTGCAGAAGATCTAGGTGCTGCTGTAGGCCCTCCTTGGTTGGTGACAGAAGCACCAGATCATCAGCAAACAGTAGACATTTGACTTCCGATTCTAGTAGGACGAGGCCGGGCGCTGCAGACTGTTCTAGTGCCCTCGACAGTTCGTTGATATATATGTTGATGACCTTACTGTCCCCATAGGGGCATGTTGTTGCAGTGTCATGTACATGTTTAAACACAAAACAAATTGACAATACAACTTTCACAACAGTTACACACCAATAAAAAGAGACTAGCCTGCTGGCCTTAATGGGTGGATAGGAACAATAACCTGCTGGCCTTACAGGGTGGATAGGAACATTAGCCTGCTGGCCTTACTGGGTGGATAGGAACATTAACCTGCTGGCTTTACTGGGTGGATAGGAACATTAACCTGCTGGCCTTACTGGGTGGATAGGAACATTAACCTGCTGGCCTTACTGGGCAGATAGGAACATTAGCCTGCTGGCCTTACTGGGTGGATAGGAACATTAACCTGCTGGCCTTACTGGGTGGATAGGAACATGAGCCCGAGCTATTTAGGAGGGATATCACACCTGGCACAAATGATTGTCTAGTTGTGTTTTTCCTGCTGAGGGGTGCCCTATACCTGCACCCAGAGGGGAGTAGTTCAAAGTCCGGGTACAGGGGGTGACTTGGGGAGGGCCCTGACCTTACAGATCTCATCCAGGCCTGTCTGTTTGACTCCAAGTACCTTGGGGAGGGCCCTGACCTTAAAGATCTCATCCAGGCCTGTCTGTTTGACTCCAAGTACCTTGGGGAGGGCCCTGACCTTAAAGATCTCATCCAGGCCTGTCTGTTTGACTCCAAGTACCTTGGGGATGGCCCTGACCTTAAAGATCTCATCCAGGCCTGTCTGTTTGACTCCAAGTACCTTGGGGAGGGCCCTGACCTTAAAGATCTCATCCAGGCCTGTCTGTTTGACTCCAAGTACCTTGGGGAGGGCCCTGACCTTAAAGATCTCATCCAGGCCTGTCTGTTTGACTCCAAGTACTTTGGGGAGGGCCCTGACCTTAAAGATCTCATCCAGGCCTGTCTGTTTGACTCCAAGTACTTTGGGGAGGGCCCTGACCTTAAAGATCTCATCCAGGCCTGTCTGTTTGACTCCAAGTACCTTGGGGATGGCCCTGACCTTAAAGATCTCATCCAGGCCTGTCTGTTTGACTCCAAGTACCTTGGGGAGGGCCTTGACCTTAAAGATCTCATCCAGGCCTGTCTGTTTGACTCCCAAGTACCTTGCTTGCTGTGGTGATAATCCTTCTCAGGATATTTCTCTGACTGACAGTGGCATTGCCAAACCAACAAACAATACAAAAAATGTAAATACTCTCAATGAAAGATGTGTAAAACAGATTCAGTATAGTCCAGTCTACATTAACAGATCCCAGCTTTTTGAAAAAGTACAGTCTCTGTTGACTCTTTTTGTAGATCAAGGACGTGTCATCAGCCAACTTAACGAGGTGTCTGTCAGGATGGAAACTAGCACACCTATTAGATGTAGAGGAGTGGGGACAAAACACATCCCTAAGGAGAGCCTGTGTTGGTGGTGGAGTGGGGACAAAACACATCCCTGAGGAGAGCCTGTGTTGGCGGTGGAGTGGGGACAAAACACATCCCTGAGGAGAGCCTGTGTTGGCGGTGGAGTGGGGACAAAACACATCCCTGAGGAGAGCCTGTGTTGTTGGTGGAGTGGGGACAAAACACATCCCTGAGGACAGCCTGTGTTGGTGATGGAGTGGGGACAAAACACATCCCTGAGGAGAGCCTGTGTTGGTGATGGAGTGGGGACAAAGCACATCCCTGAGGACAGCCTGTGTTGGTGGTGGAGTAGGGACAAAACACATCCCTGAGGAGAGCCTGTGTTGGTTGTGGAGTAGGGACAAAACACATCCCTGAGGAGAGCCTGTGTTGGTTGTGGAGTAGGGACAAAACACATCCCTGAGGAGAACCTGTGTTGGCGGTGGAGTGGGGACAAAACACATCACTGAGGACAGCCAATTTTGATGCTACACGTATTGCCAGTATACATTGATTTAATTATGTCATATGCTTTACCCACTACACCACTTTCAATAACTTTGTAGAACAGTCCTGTATGCCAAATAGAATCAAATGCTTTTTGGAAGTCGATAAAGCAAGCGTATATTTTGGTATTATTATGGTGGACATGTTTATCTATCAGGGTGTGTAGGGTGTAAATATGATCGGTCGTGCGATGTTTTGGTATAAATCCAATTTGGCGTTTACTCAAGACGTTGTGCTTATTAAGGAAGTTTAGAACTCTTACATTTATAATACTACAGAAAACCTTCCCCAGGTTACTGTTCACATAAATGCCTCTGTAATTGTTAGGGTCAAATCTGTCTCCGTTCTTAAAGATCGGGGTTATGAGTCCTTGATTCCAGATGTCGGAGAAATAACCTACACTCAGGATCAAATTAAACAGTTTTAATATAACCAATTGACATTTTGCACTAGTGAGTTTGAGCATCTCATTTAGGATGCCATCAGGTCCGCATGCTTTTCTACATTTGAGGGCCTGAAGTTTCTTATAGAGCTCCTGGTCAGTAATTGGGGAGTTCAATCTATTGTATTTGTCCTTTCCTTTCTCTAATCCATTCAACATCTCATGAATTTGGCCTTGTTCTGTGTTTGCATCAGTTTGAACGGTGTTGTGGAGTGTTTTAAAATGGGCTGTCCACATGTCACCATTGTATCGCTAATTCCTCTAGTTCAGATTTTTTTGTTGTTGTTTTTTTTCAGAATTTGCCTGAAGTTGTTTGTGTTTATGGACTCCTCAAATGGTGTCAGCTGCTTGCTGTTGTACTGTGCTTTTTTGATTCTGAGTGTACGTTTTAAAGTCTCACAGTAATTAAAGGGTAATTCACCATTATTTGGGTCTCTGTGCTTTTGGTTTGATAGTGTTCTAAGTATTTTCCTTATAATTTTACAATGTGCATCAAACCTTCTGTCATCTTTTTTGGTTTGTTTTATTTTTAATCCCAGCCCTCGTCGCCGCAGGAGGCCTTTTGCCTTTTGGTAGGCCGTCATTGTAAAAACAAATTTGTTCTTAAATTACTTGCCAAGTTAAATAAAGGTGAAATAAAACATTTAATAAAAAAATAAAAGACTTGGAGGTGATTTCACACAGTCACAGTCCCGCGATAAGAGCTACATCACTAATATTTGCGTAAACTCACAACAGTTGTGTTCTGTGTGTGTCACCAAGTAGACTGATACCCCACTTCATTGCTTCACATTCCAACCTTGTTTAACACTATCTAGTCTAAATATGGCATGATTCCAACAATTGTAACCATTCCACTATTGTGTTCATCTTTATTGTGGCTAGCTTCACAACACATAACCCGGTCCGGTCGAAGCCTCACTTGCCAAATGAAGATAGTTGGCTGCTTATAACGTTAGCTTAGGGCAACAGGGTTAAATAGTTGGCTAGCTATTTATTTTCATGAACTGTTCAATTTCAATTTCAAATAGTTGATGATCCCTGCCTTATTATGTCCTCTTCCAGGTAACACAGTGGCATGTCCCCCCCAGGTATCCATCCTTAAACTCCCTCTGTTGTCCTTCCTCCTTCCTCCTTCCCTTAGCTAGGTAGACAAGTGTCTACCTAGCTAATACTTACTCACAAGGACTCCTAAATCATTGCTAAGAATAATTAAAATTACTGCAGTTTGTACTGGTCGTTGTTTTCAGGCTGGTTGTATTGGTGCTAGCTAGGTACCAAGCTAAAGCTAGCTAGCTACCCCAGAAGTAGCGGTCGAACAAATAATAGCTTATTACCAACGCGGCATTGTAAACACTTTTTTGTACAGCTCTGGCAGTGCTACTGATAGTAGTGGTGGCGCTTGCACGTGCAAATTCAACACACAATACATTCTATAATAGAATTGTGTTATTTGACGTGTCAAATTAAAAGCTCATTTAGGACGTCAAATGGTGTTATTTGAGGCATCAAATTGTGTTATTTGACGTGTATATTTTTTGAGACCCAAACAGTGTTCCATACTCCAGTGCTGAAATCTTCTTTCCAAGTGTTTATGAGTTTAGTCCCTATATGTTCCACATACTAACTGATAGCGATTTCATGTTGCAAAAAGAAAAAATAGCACAGTCAGAAATACAGTTACAACCTCTGAGTTGTTCCGAGTGAGATAAACAGCACAGTCAGAAATACAGTACCCACTAACCTCTGAGTTGTTCCGAGTGAGATAAACAGCACAGTCAGAAATACAGTAACCACTAACCTCTGAGTTGTTCCGAGTCAGATAAACAGCACAGTCAGAAATACAGTAACCACTAACCTCTGAGTTGTTCCGAGTCAGATAAACAGCACAGTCAGAAATACAGTAACCACTAACCTCTGAGTTGTTCCGAGTCAGATAAACAGCACAGTCAGAAATACAGTAACCACTAACCTCTGAGTTGTTCCGAGTCAGATAAACAGCACAGTCAGAAATACAGTAACCACTAACCTCTGAGTTGTTCCGAGTGAGATAAACAGCACAGTCAGAAATACAGTACCCACTAACCTCTGAGTTGTTCCGAGTGAGATAAACAGCACAGTCAGAAATACAGTAACCACTAACCTCTGAGTTGTTCCGAGTCAGATAAACAGCACAGTCAGAAATACAGTAACCACTAACCTCTGAGTTGTTCCGAGTGAGATAAACAGCACAGTCAGAAATACAGTACCCACTAACCTCTGAGTTGTTCAGAGTCAGATAAACAGCACAGTCAGAAATACAGTAACCACCAACCTCTGAGTTGTTCAGAGTCAGATAAACAGGATAACAGAAATACAGTAAATACTAACTACTGAGTTGATGTTATAAAAGGATAACAACAATAAAGTAACTACTGACATGTTCAGTGTGATAAACAGAATAACTACTAACAAGTTTGTAGCAGCTGGAAACCATCAGGTACTTTGTAACTGCTGGTAACCATCAGGTAGTTTGTAGCAGCTGGAAACCATCAGGTAGTTTGTAACTGCTGGTAACCATCAGGTAGTTTGTAACAGCTGGTAACCATCAGGTAGTTTGTAGCAGCTGGTAACCATCAGGTAGTTTGTAACAGCTGGTAACCATCAGGTAGTTTGTAGCAGCTGGTAACCATCAGGTAGTTTGTAACAGCTGGTAACCATCAGGTAGTTTGTAACAGCTGGTAACCATCAGGTAGTTTGTAACAGCTGGTAACCATCAGGTAGTTTGTAACAGCTGGTAACCATCAGGTAGTTTGTAGCAGCTGGTAACCGTCAGGTAGTTTGTAGCAGCTGGTAACCGTCAGGTAGTTTGTAGCAACTGGTAACCATCAGGTAGTTTGTAGCAGCTGGTAACCATCAGGTAGTTTGTAGCAGCTGGTAACCATCAGGTAGTTTGTAACAGCTGGTAACCATCAGGTAGTTTGTAGCAGCTGGAAACCATCAGGTAGTTTGTAGCAGCTGGTAACCAACCGGTAGTTTGTAGCAGCTGGTAACCAACAGGTAGTTTGTAGAAGCTGGTAACCATCAGGTAGTTTGTAACGGCTGGTAACCATCATGTAGTTTGTAACAGCTGGTAACCATCAGGTAGTTTGTAGCAGCTGGTAATCATCAGGTAGTTTTTAACGTCTGGTAACCATCAGGTCGTTTGTAGCAGCTGGTAACCATCAGGTAGTTTGTAGCAGATGGTAACCATCAGGTAGTTTGTAGCAGCTGGTAACCATCAGGTAGTTTGTAGCAGATGGTAACCATCAGGTAGTTTTTAACAGCTGGTAACCATCAGGTAGTTTGTAGCAGCTGGTAACCATCATGAAGTTATAACGGCTGGTAACCATCGGGTAGTTTTTAACAGCTGGTAAACATTCAGGTAGTTTGTAGCAGCTGGTAACCATCAGGTAGTTTGTAGCAGCTGGTAACCATCGTGAAGTTATAACGGCTGGTAACCATCAGGTAGTTTTTAACAGCTGGTAACCATCAGGTAGTTTGTAACGGCTGGAAACCATCAGGTAGTTTGTAACAGCTGGTAACCATCAGGTAGTTTGTAACGGCTGGTAACCATCATGTAGTTTGTAACAGCTGGTAACCATCAGGTAGTTTGTAGCAGCTGGTAATCATCAGGTAGTTTTTAACGTCTGGTAACCATCAGGTCGTTTGTAGCAGCTGGTAACCATCAGGTAGTTTGTAGCAGATGGTAACCATCAGGTAGTTTTTAGCAGCTGGTAACCATCAGGTAGTTTGTAGCAGATGGTAACCATCAGGTAGATTGTAACAGCTGGTAACCATCAGGTAGTTTTTAACAGCTGGTAACCATCAGGTAGTTTGTAACGGCTGGTAATCATCAGGTAGTTTGTAACAGCTGGTAACCATCAGGTAGTTTGTAACGGCTGGTAACCATCAGGTAGTTTGTAGCAGCTGGTAACCAACAGGTAGTTTGTAGCAGCTGGTAACCAACAGGTAGTTTGTAGCAGCTGGTAACCAACAGGCAGTTTGTAGGAGCTGGTAACCAACAGGTAGTTTGTAGCAGCTGGTAACCAACAGGTAGTTTGTAGAAGCTGGTAACTATCAGGTAGTTTGTAAGAGCTGGTAACCAACAGGTAATTTGTAACAGCTGGTAACCATCAGGTAGATTGTAACAGCTGGTAACCATCAGGTATTTTGTAACAGCTGGTAACCATCAGGTAGTTTGTAACAGCTGGTAACCATCATGTAGTTTGTAACAGCTGGTAACCATCAGGTAGTTTGTAACAGCTGGTAACCATCAGGTAGTTTGTAGCAGCTGGTAACCATCAGGTAGTTTGTAACAGCTGGTAACCATCAGGTAGTTTGTAACAGCTGGTAACCATCAGGTAGTTTGTAGCAGCTGGTAACCATCAGGTAGTTTGTAACGGCTGGTAACCATCAGGTAGTATGTAACAGCTGGTAACCAACAGGTAGTTTGTAGCAGCTGGTAACCATCAGGTAGTTTGTAACGGCTGGTAACCACCAGGTAGTATGTAACAGCTGGTTGTTTAACCATTCTCACTGTCACATGCTCTTTATTTATTGTGTCAGCGTCGACTAGCCACTAACATGCTGTTTGATTTATCTTAGATCAGCTGCCGTTAGTCAAGTATTTCGGGGACGTAATATATCGTTATATAGTTCAAGTTATATGGTTACATAGCATTTAAAAAAAATATGTATTAGGATCCCCATTAGCTAACACTATAACGCTAGCTAATCTTCCTGGGGTTCAACACCAATTAACAAGACATTGCAAACAACCACAATCAAGACTTCACAAAGATTCAACAAGTAGACAATAAAGACAATTAAAATACCTGACAGGAAACACATTTAACATTCAGTTGATACTTTCTATTTCCTGTCCAGTCATATGGTCTATCACATTAGATGTTCTTTAATTTTTTTCTTGAAGGTGGATTTACTTTTTGCCTGAGAAATACCGATTGGTAAAAAGTTCCATTCAGCTGTATATAAAACTGTAGATTTTGCATGAGTTGTTTTAGCTGCCCTGAATTTGCCTGTCTGGTCTGGTGGTTATGCGTGTTGCTAGTATGTACTAATTGGACTGAAAGGTACTGTGGTTTTTTGAAAATATAACATTCATAAGGAAAATCAAAAGACTAGATAGTAATTTGTTTTTAACGTGAAGCCATGGAAGATTCTGATGCAATTTAATAATATTCATTCGGTTAGAGCAGTGAAGAGATAATCTGGCAGCCCTGTTAGGAGCCATTTGAAGCTTTTTGATATCTTTCTTGCTGCAGATGACCATATAACTGGACAGTACTCTAAGTGTGATAGGACCAGGGATTGACCATATAACTGGACAGTACTCAAAGTGTGATAGGACCAGGGATTGACCATATAACTGGACAGTACTCTAAGTGTGATAGGACCAGGGATTGACCATATAACCGGACAGCACTCTAAGTGTGATAGGACCAGGGATTGACCATATAACTGGACAGTACTCAAAGTGTGATAGGACCAGGGATTGACCATATAACTGGACAGTACTCTAAGTGTGATAGGACCAGGGATTGACCATATAACTGGACAGTACTCTAAGTGTGATAGGACCAGGGATTGACCATATAACTGGACAGTACTCAAAGTGTGATAGGACCAGGCATTGACCATATAACCAGACAGTACTCTAAGTGTGAAGGGACCAGGGATTGACCATATAACTGGACAGTACTCAAAGTGTGATAGGACCAGGCATTGACCATATAACCAGACAGTACTCTAAGTGTGAAGGGACCAGGGATTGACCATATAACTGGACAGTACTCAAAGTGTGATAGGACCAGGCATTGACCATATAACCAGACAGTACTCTAAGTGTGAAGGGACCAGGGATTGACCATATAACCGGACAGTACTCTAAGTGTGATAGGACCAGGCATTGACCATATAACCAGACAGTACTCTAAGTGTGAAGGGACCAGGGATTGACCATATAACCGGACAGTACTCTAAGTGTGATAGGACCAGGCATTGACCATATAACCAGACAGTACTCTAAGTGTGAAGGGACCAGGGATTGACCATATAACCGGACAGTACTCTAAGTGTGATAGGAACAGGGATTGACCATATAACCGGACAGTACTCTAAGTGTGATAGGACCAGGCATTGAATCACCTGATTCAGAGTGCTAGATGTTACAAACAATATTATCTATGTGTTCTGACCGTGATAAAGCTGCATCCAACATGACGCCTAGTAGTTTAGTTTTTTTAACTTGCTCTACATGTATTCTATTAATCGACAAATTCAATTGGGGGTCATCAGCAAGCATATATCTTGAACCAAATACAATTCAATAGTTTTAGAAATGTTCAACACCAATTTGTTCATATCTACCCACTCAGACACCATTCTTAGTTCACTGCTCAGTACATCTGTTAGCTCATTACATTCTGATGCTGCACTATAGATTGTAGAGTCATCTACTTCTAGTTACAGCCTGTATTAAGTTTCAGTGTTTATTCATCTGTACATGTTCTTACAGGGTTTGAAAGATCTGGAAAGACCCAGAAATCTGGGTGGGTAACAGAGAGAGATTGTGTGTGTGTGAGACTGAGTAGTAGGGTTGAGTTTTTACAGAGCTATGCTGGCTGCTGAACCCAACACCATAAAAGGGAATACATGCGGGATGAAAGAAAGGAAAAATGACTGTTCTATGTTTTAACAAGAAAGCAATGATTTGTCTGTTTTGGGGGTGTCTCTCGCTGACAGGTCATGAATTACTGTTGGATAACAATGACTCTGTCAGAGCCAGTGATACACTGTATGTGTTATGGCAGAGAGAAATGGAATCCAAGATGGCTTAGCAGTGCAGACGTGGTTTGTCGTTCTCCCCTGTACATTTTGTATTTTTAGTCTTTTTTGTATATATTTCAATTTATTTTAAATCTCTTTTCCATTTTTATATTAAATATACCTTCCGGTAACCTGCCTCACCCAATGTGATACGGATCCACTATTTCTTTTAGACCTTATAGCCAGAACCTCCATCAGAAGCTAACCAGCTAATTAGCTACTGTCAGCCACTGCTAGCGGCCTTTACCTTCGGCACAGACTCCAGATGCTTTCAGCCTGTATAACACTTGCCAGCCTGCCAGTATCGGACGGTTTTCTCCACTACAACGCCGGATTCCTGCCGTAAGACCTGGACCATAACTCCTGATCATCACAGCTAGCTAGCTGCCACCGAGTGGCCCAGCCCCGAAGCTAGCTCTGAGCCAGGCCCACCTCCCGGCCCGCTCAGTGATCACTCGGATACACAGCTGATGCCTCCCGGACTCTTCCCCAACACGGCTAGAATTCCACTACTCAACCGGATCCTTGCCGTAAGCTCTGGACCTTTGCATCGGATCATTGCTGCTAGCTAGCTGCTACCGAGTAGCTATAGTGGCTAACGCCCTTGTCCTGAAGCTAGCACCAGTTAGCCGAGCGTCAGGCGCATCTCCCGGCTAGCAAACGAAATTACTACAACCACAATACCTCTCTCGCCAACTGGCCAGGAACCTTTTGTCGACAAGAAGCTCCGCCGTTCCACCACGACTGGTCTGCCGACGTAACTCCATCCGCTGTGCCCCCAACCGGCCTTTGCCGGACGTCGGAGCAGACGCTTCTACTAGCCCCGGCCTGCTAACTTTAAACGCTGCTTCTCCCACTTGCTAGGTAGTAACGACTACCCAGCGGCTTCCCTGTTTCATCTATTGCTGTTCACTGGACCCTATGATCACTTGGCTACATAGCTGATGCCTGCTGGACTATTCACTCCATTTTGTTTATTTTTGTTTACCTGTCTGCCCCAGCCGCTACTCAGGCCCTGTGTGTAGTTAACTGACCCTCTCGGCCCATTCATCTCCATTTTACCTGTTGTTGTTGTCTTAGCTGAATAGCTGTTGTTGTCTTACCCATTGTTGTCTTAGCTAGCTCTCCCAATCAACACCTGTGATTGCTTTATGCCTCACTTTATGTCTCTCTCAAATGTCAATATGCCTTGTATACTGTTGTTTAGGATAGTTATCATTGTTTTAGTTTACTGCGGAGCCCCTAGTCCCACTCAACATGCCTCAGATACCTCTTTTGTCCCACCTCCCACACATGCGGTGACCTCACCCAGCATAACTAGTACGTCCAGAGATGCAATCTCTCTTATCGTCACAAAATGCCTGGATTTACTTCCACTGTACCCGAAACCCACCATACCACTGTCTGCACATTATGCCCTGAATCTATTCTACAACAACCAGAAATTTGCTCCTTTTATTCTCTGTCCCCTTCGCACTAGACGACCAGTTTTGATAGCTTTTAGCCGTACCCTCCTCCTACTCCTCCTCTGTTCCTCGGGTGATGTGGAGGTTAACCCAGGCCCTGCGTGTCCCCAGGCACTCTCATTTGTTGACTGTAATCAAAAAAGCTGTGGTTTCATGCATGTTAACATCAGAAGCCTCCTACCTAAGATTGTTTTATTCACATCTTTAGCACACTCCGCCAACCCTGATGTCCTTGCTGTGTCTGAATCCTGGCTTAGGAAGGGCACCAAAAATTTGGAGATTTCCATACCCAATTACAACATTTTCTGCCAAGATAGAACTGCCAAAGGGGGAGGAATTGCAATCTATTGCAGAGATAGTCTGCAATGTTTTGTCATACTTTCCAGGTCTATGCCCAAACAGTTTGAGCTTCTAAAAAATTAATCTCTCCAGAAATAAGTCTCTCACTGTTTACGCCTGTTATAGACCCCCCTCAGCTCCCAGCTGTGCCCTGGACACCATATGTGAACTGATTGCCCCCCATCTATCTTCAGAGTTCATTCTGTTAGGGGATCAAAACTGGGATATGCTTAACACCCTGGCAGTCCTACAATCTAAGCTAGATGCCCTCAATCTCACACAAGTTATCAAGGAACCCACCAGGTACAACCCTAAATCCGTAAACATGGGCACCCTCATAGATATTATGCCCTCCAAATACACCTCTCAGCAATCACTGCATCATTGCCTGCATCCACTATGGGTGTGCAGTCAAACGACCACCCCTCATCACTGTCAAACTCTCCCTAAAACACTTCAGCGAGTAGGCCTTTCTAATTGACCTGGCCCGGGTATCCTGGAAGGATATTGACCTGATCTCGTCAGTCGAGGATGCCCGGCTGTTCTTTAAAAGTAACTTCCTCACCATCTTCAATAAGCGTGCCCCTTTCAAAAAATGTAGAACTAAGAACAGATATAGCCCTACTCCAGACTTGACTGCCCTCGACCAGCACAAAAATATCCTGTGGCATTCTGCATTAGCATCGAATAGCCCACGCGATATGCGATACACATGCAGTTAGGAAAGCTAAGACTAGCTTTTTCAAACAGAAATTTGCATCCTGTAGCTCTAACTCCCAAAAGGTTCTGGGACACTGTAAAGTCCATGGAATAAGAGCACCTCCTCCCAGCTGCCCACTGCACTGAGGCTAGGAAATACTGTCACCTCCGACAAATCCACTATCATTGAGAACTTCAATAAGCATTTTTCTACGGCTGGCCATGCTTTCCACCTGGCTACCCCTACCCCGGTCAACAGCCCTGCACTCCCCACAGCATCTTGCCCAAGCCTCCCCCATTTCTCATTCACCCAAATCCAGATAGCTGATGTTCTGAAAGAGCGGCAAAATCTGGACCCCTACAAATCAGCCGGGCTAGACAATCTGGACCCTCTCTTTCTAAAATTATCTGCCAAAATTGTTGCAACCGCTATTAATAGCCTGTTCAACCTCTCTTTGGTATCGTCTGAGATTCCCAAAGATTTGAAAGCTGCCGCGGTCATCCCACTCTTCAAAGGGGGTGACACTCTAGACCCAAACTGCTACAGACCTATATCTATTCAACCCTGCCTTTCAAAGGTCTTGGAAAGCCAAGTTAACAAACAGATTACCGACCATTTAGAATCCCACCGTACCTTCTTCGCTATGCAATCTGGTTTCAGAGCTGGTCAAGGGTGCACCTCAGCCACACTCAAGGTTCTAAATGACATCATAACCATTATCGATAAGAGACATTACTGTGCAGCCGTATTCATTGACCTGGACAAGGCTTCCGACTCTGTCAATCACCACATTCTTATTGGCAGACTCAACAGCCTTGGTTTCTCAAATGATTGCCTCGCCTGGTTCACCAAATACTTCTCTGATAGAGTTCAGTCTGTCAAATCGGAGGGCCTGTTGTCCGGACCTCTGGCAGTCTCCATGGGGGTGCCACAGGGTTCAATTCTCGGGCCGACTCTCTTCTCTGTATACATCAATGATGTCGCTCTTGCTGCCGGTGATTCTCTGATCCACCTCTACGCAGACGACACCACTCTGTATACTTCTGGCCCATCTTTGGACAGTGTTAAATATCTCCAATCCAAAATTAAATCTAGAATCGGCTTTCTATTTCACAACAAAGCATCCTTCACTCATGCTGCCAAACATACCCTCGTAAAAATGACCATCCTACCGATCCTCGACTTTGGCGATGTCATTTATAAAATAGCGTCCAACACTCTACTCAACAAATTGGATGCAGTCTATCACAGTGCCATCCGTTTTGTCACCAAATACCCATATACTACCCAACACCTATACGCTCTCGTTGGCTGGCCTTGCTTCATACTTGTTGCCAATCCCACTGGCTCCAGGTCATCTACAGGTCTTTGGTAGGTAATGCCCCGCCTTATCTCAGCTCACTGGTCACCATAGCAGCACCCACCCATAACATGGCTCCAGCCGGTACATCTCACTAGTCACCCCCAAAGCAAATTCCTCCTTTGGCTGCCTTTCCTTCCAGTTTTCTGCTGCCAATGACTGGAACGAACTACCAAAATCACTGAAGCTCGAGACTCATATCTCCCTCACTAGCTTTAAGCACCAGCTGTCAGTGCAGCTCACAGATCTCTGCACCTGCACATAGCCCATCTGTAAACAGCCCATCCTACTACCTCATCCCCATACTGTATTTATTTATTCATCTTGCTCCTTTGCACCCCAGTAACTTGCACATTTATCTTCTGCACATCTACAATCCCAGTGTTTAATTGCTATATTGTAATTACCTCGCCACCATGGCCTATTTGTTGCCCTGCCTCCCTTATCTTACCTCATTTGCGCTCATTGTATGTAGACTTCTTTTTATTCTTGTTTTTCTACTGTATTATTGACTGAATGTCGGTGTATTCCATGTGTAACTCTTTGTTGTTGTATGTGTCTAATTGCTATGCGTTTATCTTGGCCAGGTCGCAGTTGTAAATGAGAACTTGTTCTCAACTAGCCTACCTGGTTAAATAAAGGTAAAATAAATAAATCATTACTAACCGCTAGCCTAGCTAGCCTTACTTCAGAGATTACTAACCGCTAGCTCTTCTCTTCTCTTCCCAGAACTGTACAGGCTTTTTTAGATGTTTTTCTCTAACCTGGTCTTCCTGTTTTTGAGGCATCTTGTGGTAAAACCCTCTGTTTCTACTCAGTTCGTCTTACCTCCTGGAGGGTGTTATTGATCTTGCCAACTGTGTGAAGTGGTTTTAATTTACCAGAAAGATTCTTCTGTAATCCACCACAGTTGTTTTCCGTGGGATTCCGTGCCTTTGGGTTTTCCTGAGCTCACCAGTGCGTTCTTTCTTTTTAAGAATGTACCAAAAAGTTGATTTGGCCACAGCTAATGTTTTTGCTATCTCTCTGATGAGTTTGTTTTGATTTCTCAGCCTAATGATGGCTTGCTTCCCTGGCAGTGACAGCTCTTTGGACTTCATATTGAGGGTTAACAGCAACAGATGACAAATGCAAATTCCACACTTTAAATTATCTCTGCATGTGTGGTTCCCACCGTGAAGCATGAAGAAGTATTTGTGATGGTGTGGGGGTGCTTTGCTGGTGACACTGTGATTTATTTAGAATTCAAGGCGCACTTAACCAGCATGGCTACCACAGCATTCTGCAGCGATACGCCATCCCATCTGGTTTGCACTTAGTGGGACTCTCATTTGTTTTTCAACAGGACAATGACCCAACACACTTCCAGGCTGTGTAAGGGCTATTTGACCAAGAAGAAGAAATCTGGCACCATCCGTATGGTGAAGCATCAGCTGACCTGGCCACCACAATCATTTAACCTCAACCCAATTGAGATGGTTAGGGATGAGTTGGACTGCAGAGTGAAAGAAAAGCAGCCAAAAAGTGCTCAGCATATGTGGGAACTCCTTCAAGACTGTTGGAAAAGCATTCCTCATGATGCTGGTTGAGAGAATGCCAAGAGTGTGCAAAGCTGTCATCAAGGCAAAGGGGTGTCTGCTTTGAATAACGTTTTTTGTTACTACATGATTCAATATTTGTTATTTCATAGTTTTGATGTCTTCACTAATATTCTACAATGTAGAAAATGGTACAAATAAAGAAAAACCCTTAAATGAGTCGGTGTGTCCAAACTTTTGACTGGTCCCCTTTATGCCAATTATTTGATGGTCTGACCGCATTCTGTCCCATATCAAAATGTTTAAAACTTTTTGGTGACTTAAGAAAGTAGTCAAGACGACTAGCTTGATTGAGCCTCCGCCATGTATATCTCACTAGGTCAGGATATTAAACCTCCAACATGTATATCTCACTAGGTCAGGATATTAAACCTCCTCCATGTATATCTCACTAGGTCAGGATATTAAACCTCCTCCATGTATATCTCACTAGGTCAGGATATTAAACCTCCTCCATGTATATCTCACTAGGTCAGGATATTAAACCTCCTCCATGTATATCCCACTAGGTCAGGGTATTAAACCTCCTCCATGTATATCTCACTAGGTCAGGGTATTTAAGCCTCCATATATCCACTACCAATATATCCATGACATTCATGATTTTCTTAAGTGCCTGAGGGGGATAGTTTGTAGTGTCATTTCCTTTCTGGTCCATAGAGGTATTTAAAACTGTATTATAATCTCCTACCATAATAATGGAGTCTAGTGTTGCTTGTAGGTTTGATAAATTATTTTACATATTTTTATGGTCCAATAACATATTTAATTTATTTCTACTTTGAGGATCTGTTTGGACAATTTGCACATTCGGATCAAAATGATTGTTAATTAATATCATTACCCCTTTTAAGTTTCTTTGCCCATGGGAGAGGTTATTTCGCACCCCTCATTCCTTTTTCCACACAACGTCATCTAAAATTGTTGAATGAGTTTCCTGTAAACAATATATACAGTGAGGGGAAGATTTTTATTTGATCCCCGTGCTGATTTTGTACGTTTTGCCCACTGACAAAGAAATGATCAGTCTATAATTTTAATGGAAGGTTTATTTTGAACAGTGAGAGACAGAATAACAACAACAAAAATGTTATAAATTGATTAGCATTTTAATTTGTATGTTATATTCCTTGTCTTTTAGCCAGGTAAATACTGCTTGTCTTTTCTTATTATCTGCTAAGCCATTACAATTATAGCTATAACTTATTTCACCATTTACCATAAGGAGATACAAGTTTCAGCTCTATTTAACCCCCAATCCTTGAGATGTTTCTACAGCTTGATTGGAGTCCACCTGTGGTAAATTAAATTCATTGGACATGATTTGGAAAGGCTCACAACTGTCTATTCAGTGCCTTTGGAAAATATTCAAACCCCCTTGACTTTTTACACATTTTTGTTACCTTACAGCCTTAAATGGATTAAATAGGAAAAAATAATAATCTTTGGCCTGAATGCCAAGCGTCACTTCGGGAGGAAAACCTGGCACCATCCCCACAGTGAAGCAAGTTGGTGGCAGCATCATGCTGTGGATATGTTTTTCAGCGGCAGGGACTGGAAGACTAGTCAGGAATCGAGGCAAAGATGAACGGAGCAAAGTACAGAGAGATTCTTGATGAAAACCTTTTCCAGAGCGCTCAGGACCTCAGACTGGGGCAAAGGTTCAAATTCCAACAGGACAATGACCCTAAGCACACAGCCAAGACAACGCAGGAGTGGCTTCGGAACAAGTCTCTGAATGTCCTTGAGTGGCCCAGCCAGAGCCCGGACTTGAACCCGATCGAATATCTCTGGAGAGACCTGAAAATAGCTGTGCAGCGACACTCCCCATCCAACCTGACAGAGCTTGAGAGAATCTGCAGAGAAAAATGGGAGAAACTCCCCAAATACAGATGTGCCGAGGTTGTAACGTCATACCAAAGAAGACTCGAGGCAGTAATTGCTGTCAAAGGTGCTTCAACAAAGTACTGAGTAAAGGGTCTGAATATTTATGTAAATGTGATATTTCATTTTTATATTTGTAATACATTTAATACATTTGCAAAAATTTCAAATATCCAGTTTTTGCTTTATGTCATTATGGAGTATTGTTTGTAGACTGATGTGGAAAAAAATTATTTAATCAAATTTAGAATCAAGGCTGTAATCTGGAAAAAGTCAAGGGGTCTGAATACTTTCCGAAGGCGCTGTATAAGATCCCACAGTTGACAGTGCACGTCAGAGCAAAAACCAAGCCATGAGGTCGAAGGAATTTTCCGTAGAGCTCCAAGACAGGATTGTGTTGAGGCACAGATCTGGGGAAGGGTACCAAAAGCATTTCTGCAGTGTTGAAGGTCCCCAAAAACACAGTGGCCTGAAAATAGCTGTGCAGCGACACTCCCCATCCAACCTGACAGAGCTTGAGAGAATCTGCAGAGAAAAATGGGAGAAACTCCCCAAATACAGATGTGCCGAGGTTGTAACGTCATACCAAAGAAGACTCGAGGCAGTAATTGCTGTCAAAGGTGCTTCAACAAAGTACTGAGTAAAGGGTCTGAATATTTATGTAAATGTGATATTTCATTTTTATATTTGTAATACATTTAATACATTTGCAAAAATTTCAAATATCCAGTTTTTGCTTTATGTCATTATGGAGTATTGTTTGTAGACTGATGTGGAAAAAAATTATTTAATCAAATTTAGAATCAAGGCTGTAATCTGGAAAAAGTCAAGGGGTCTGAATACTTTCCGAAGGCGCTGTATAAGATCCCACAGTTGACAGTGCACGTCAGAGCAAAAACCAAGCCATGAGGTCGAAGGAATTTTCCGTAGAGCTCCAAGACAGGATTGTGTTGAGGCACAGATCTGGGGAAGGGTACCAAAAGCATTTCTGCAGTGTTGAAGGTCCCCAAAAACACAGTGGTCTCCATTATTCTTAAATGTAAGAAGTTTGGAACCACCAAGGCTCTTCCTAGAGCTGAATGCCTGGCCAAACTGAGCAATCAGGGGAGAAGGGCCTTGGTCAGGGAGGTGACCAAGAACCCAATGGTCAATCTGACAGAGCTCCAGAGTTCCTCTGTGGAGATGGGAGAACCTTCCAGAAGGACAGCCATCTCTGCAGCACTCCACCAATCAGGCCTTTATGGTACAGTGGCCAGACGGAGGCCACTCCTCAGTAAAAGGCACATGACAGCCCGCTTGGAGTTTGCCAAAAGGCACCTAAAAGACTCAGACCATGATAAACCACATTCTCTGGTCTGATGAAACCAATATTGAACTCTTTGGCCTGAATACCAAGTGTCACGTCTGGATGAAATCTGGCACCATCCGTATGGTGAAGCATGGTGGTGGCAGCATTATGCTGTGGGGATGTTTTTTCAGCGGCAAGGATTGGGAGACTAGTCAAGATCATGGAAAAGATGTACAGTAGAGTACAGAGAGATCCTTGATGGGTGGGTGCTATCTGTCTGTCCTGCCTGTGGTCGGGGTCTGAGGTGGGTTGGCTTCTCTCACACTCCTCCTTCAGCTGGGCTGTTTTTCCTCTCCCCTCCTGTTGAAGTTGTCTCACTACAGTCCAGAGTGCTGGTATGTCTCTCCCCTCCTGTTGAAGTTGTCTCACTACAGTCCAGAGTGCAGATATGTATTTGTCACTCTTCAGCTCTCTGTGTCTGGATTGTTGTACTGGTCTGTTAAGGTTTGTGCTGTCTGGAATGTGTTGAATCACTGTTTGAGATCTATCAGCTCCATCTCCAGCTGGGTTCATTTATCCCTCATATTAATGCCGGAACAGAGAGGCCGCGGGATCTCGGTCTGCTCAGTGCTGGGGTGGGGTGACTCTCCTCTTGGGGCTGCTCGTCTGTGGGGCTGTACGAGGAGGGGGTGTGTGCCGACTCACTCCGGATGGGGAGGGTGGGGGGGTCTTCACCAGGGTTGAGCTTTACATGCTCTCTCTTTGATCCTGTAAAAGTCCTGCCGAATTTGGCCTGCACCATTCCTGTTACAGACAGTTTCCACCCTGGGCTAATACCCTCTCTCTTGACAGAGGGGTACTGTGCTCTAGACACCAGCAAACACACACACACACACACACACACACACACACACACACACACACACACACACACACACACACACACACACACACACACACACACACACACACACACACACACACACACATCAGTGATATCATTAACATAGATGACTCCTCAGCAGTGATGATATCATTATATTAACATAGATGACTCCTCAGCAGTGATGATGTCATTATATTAACATAGATGACTCCTCAGCAGTGATGATGTCATTATATTAACATAGATGACTCCTTAGCAGGGATGATATCATTATATTAACATAGATGACTCTTCAGCAGTGATGATATCATTATATTAACATAGATGACTCCTTAGCAGGGATGATATCATTATATTAACATAGATGACTCCTCAGCAGTGATGATGTCATTATATTAACATAGATGACTCCTCAGCAGTGATGATATCATTATATTAACATTGATGACTCCTCAGCAGTGATGATATCATTATATTAACATTGATGACTCCTCAGCAGTGATGATATCATTATATTAACATTGATGACTCCTCAGCAGTGATGATGTCATTATATTAACATTGATGACTCCTCAGCAGTGATGATGTCATTATATTAACATTGATGACTCCTCAGCAGTGATGATGTCATTATATTAACATAGATGACTCCTCAGCAGTGATGATGTCATTATATTAACATAGATGACTCCACAGCAGTGATGATATCATTATATTAACATAGATGACTCCTTAGCAGGGATGATATCATTATATTAACATAGATGACTCCTCAGCAGTGATGTTATCAATTAAATTAACATAGATGACTCCTCAGCAGGTATGATATCATTATATTAACATAGATGACAATCTGGCAAGAACGTGCTGATCAAAGATACATTCACCCTCTCTGCCTCACTGTTCCCTAATTATACCATCAGTGGCTGCATCCTCCGTGGGAGGGGGAGGAGAGGAGTGGAGGGGGAGGAGTGGAGGGAAGGGGGTGGGGTGGAGCAGAGGGGGAGGAGTGGAGGAGGGGAGGGGAGGGGAGGAGTGGAAGAGTGGAGGAGGGGAGAGGAGGTGGAGGAGTGGAGGAGTGGAGGGAAGGGGGAGGAGTGGAGGAGGGGGAGGAGTGGAGGAGTGGAGAGGAGGGGAGGAGTGGAGGAGGGAAGAGGAGGGGAGGAGGGATGGAGGAGAGAGGCAGCCCTCTCTCCTCCATCCCTCTCTCCTCCATCCCTCATCCCCCTTTCCTCCATCCCTCTCTCTGCCATCCCTCTTTCCTCTCTAATCTATTCCTCTCTCCTCCATCCCTCCACCCCTCTCTCCTCTCTCATCCATCCCTCCATCCCTCTCTCCTCCATCCCTCCATCCCACATCTCCTCCTCTCATCCATCCCTCTCTCCTCCATTCCTCCATCCATCTCTCCTCCATCCATCCCACCATCCCTCTCTCCTCCATCCCACCATCCGTCTCTCCTCCATCCCTCCATCCCACATCTCCTCCTCTCATCCATCCCTCTCTCCTCCATTCCTCCATCCATCTCTCCTCCATCCATCCCACCATCCCTCTCTCCTCCATCCCACCATCCATCTCTCCTCCATCCCTCCATCCTTCTCTCCTCCATCCCTCTCTCATCCATCCATCTATCCCCCTCTCCTCCATCCCTCCATCCCTTCATCCCTCCACCCCTCTCCTTTCTCCTCAATCCCTCCATCCCTCTCTCCTCTCCTCCATCCCTCCATCACTCTCTCCTCCAGCCCCCACCTCTTCCTCTCCTCCATCCGTCTCCTGTTGTCCTGGTTTCCAGTGGTTTGCAGAAGAGGATGTCTTCCTTAATTGACCCCCCATGAACGTAATGGACATATACCAGGAGCTGTGCCAAGCCCGCCACGTCTGTTGACTCATCCAGCTGTAAAGCATAGAATTCACTGGCTTGTATTCAAACCAGTAATTGTTTCAAAACATCTCCTGCCATTTTTTTGGGGCCTTTTCCCCAGCATTGCCCCAGCCATATCTGCGGCAGCAGGAAGAATTAAGTCCTCCACAATAGTATGGGCTTGCCTGTCCTAGCCACTCGGTAGCTCACCATATAAGACGCTTCTAGCCCCTTCTTATTAATGGTATCTGTTGCTTTTATACATGTATTACTACTCGAAAGTCATCTTAATTCTCACTCAAAAAACTCCTGTGGCTTATTTTTCCAATTGCCATGTTTTGTTTATAAATGTCTGCGCAAGAGTGAAGGTTTTATCGAGTTGTGAGTACTTTTGCACATATAACACACTATGGCTGAGGATGTTTTATATAGTTTATTATGTAACCTTTATTTAACCAGGCAAGTCAGTTAGAGGATTGGGTGATGTATTAGAGGATTGATGCAGCTAAAGAATGTGAGATGTGGTAGAGAAATTTGGAGATGGGAGATGTAGTAGAGGAATGGAAGATGTAGTAGAGGAATGGAAGATGTAGTAGAGGAATGGGAGATGTAGTAGAGGAATGGGAGATGTAATAGAGGAATGGGAGATGTAGTAGAGGAATGGGAGATGTAATAGAGGAATGGGAGATGTAGTAGAGGAATGGGAGATGTAGTAGAGGAATGGGAGATGTAGTAGAGGAATGGGAGATGTAGTAGAGGAATGGGAGATGTAGTAGAGGAATGGGAGATGTAGTAGAGGAATGGGAGATGTAGTAGAGGAATGGGAGATGTAGTAGAGGAATGATGCAATAGAGGAATGGGTGATGTAGTAGAGGAATGGGAGATGTAGTAGAGGAATAGGAGATGTAGTAGAGGAATAGGAGATGTAGTAGAGGAATGGGAGATGTAATAGAGGAATGGGAGATGTAGTAGAGGAATGGGAGATGTAGTAGAGGAATGGGAGATGTAGTAGAGGAATGGGAGATGTAGTAGAGGAATGGGAGATGTAGTAGAGGAATGGGAGATGTAGTAGAGGAATGGGAGATGTAGTAGAGGAATGGGAGATGTAGTAGAGGATGGGAGATGTAGTAGAGGATGGGAGATGTAGTAGAGGAATGGGAGATGTAGTAGAGGAATGGGAGATGTAGTAGAGGAATAGGAGATGTAGTAGAGGAATAGGAGATGTAGTAGAGGAATGGGAGATGTAGTAGAGGAATAGGAGATGTAGTAGAGGAATGGGAGATGTAGTAGAGGAATGGGAGATGTAGTAGAGGAATGGGAGATGTAGTAGAGGAATGGGAGATGTAGTAGAGGAATGGGAGATTTAGTAGAGGAATGGGAGATGTAGTAGAGGAATAGGAGATGTAGTAGAGATATGGAAGATGTAGTAGAGGCATGGCCTTAATAGTGGAATGGGAGATGTAGTAGAGGATGGGAGATGTAGTAGAGGAATGGGAGATGTAGTAGAGGAATGGGAGATGTAGTAGAGGAATGATGCAATAGAGGAATGGGTGATGTAGTAGAGGAATGGGAGATGTAGTAGAGGAATGGGAGATGTAGTAGAGGAATGGGAGATGTAGTAGAGGAATGGGAGATGTAGTAGAGGAATGGGAGATGTAGTAGAGGAATGGGAGATGTAATAGAGGAATGGGAGATGTAGTAGAGGAATGGGAGATGTAATAGAGGAATGGGAGATGTAGTAGAGGAATGGGAGATGTAGTAGAGGAATGGGAGATGTAGTAGAGGAATGGGAGATGTAGTAGAGGAATGGGAGATGTAGTAGAGGAATGGGAGATGTAGTAGAGGAATGGGAGATGTAGTAGAGGAATGGGAGATGTAGTAGAGGAATGATGCAATAGAGGAATGGGTGATGTAGTAGAGGAATGGGAGATGTAGTAGAGGAATAGGAGATGTAGTAGAGGAATAGGAGATGTAGTAGAGGAATGGGAGATGTAATAGAGGAATGGGAGATGTAGTAGAGGAATGGGAGATGTAGTAGAGGAATGGGAGATGTAGTAGAGGAATGGGAGATGTAGTAGAGGAATGGGAGATGTAGTAGAGGAATGGGAGATGTAGTAGAGGAATGGGAGATGTAGTAGAGGAATGGGAGATGTAGTAGAGGATGGGAGATGTAGTAGAGGATGGGAGATGTAGTAGAGGAATGGGAGATGTAGTAGAGGAATGGGAGATGTAGTAGAGGAATAGGAGATGTAGTAGAGGAATAGGAGATGTAGTAGAGGAATGGGAGATGTAGTAGAGGAATAGGAGATGTAGTAGAGGAATGGGAGATGTAGTAGAGGAATGGGAGATGTAGTAGAGGAATGGGAGATGTAGTAGAGGAATGGGAGATGTAGTAGAGGAATGGGAGATTTAGTAGAGGAATGGGAGATGTAGTAGAGGAATAGGAGATGTAGTAGAGATATGGAAGATGTAGTAGAGGCATGACGCAATAGTGGAATGGGAGATGTAGTAGAGGATGGGAGATGTAGTAGAGGAATGGGAGATGTAGTAGAGGAATGGGAGATGTAGTAGAGGAATGATGCAATAGAGGAATGGGTGATGTAGTAGAGGAATGGGAGATGTAGTAGAGGAATGGGAGATGTAGTAGAGGAATGGGAGATGTAGTAGAGGAATGGGAGATGTAGTAGAGGAATGATGCAATAGAGGAATGGGTGATGTAGTAGAGGAATGGGAGATGTAGTAGAGGAATGGGAGATGTAGTAGAGGAATGGGAGATGTAGTAGAGGAATGGGAGATGTAGTAGAGGATGGGAGATGTAGTAGAGGAATGGGAGATGTAGTAGAGGAATGGGAGATGTAGTAGAGGAATGATGCAATAGAGGAATGGGTGATGTAGTAGAGGAATGGGAGATGTAGTAGAGGAATGGGAGATGTAGTAGAGGAATGGGAGATGTAGTAGAGGAATGGGAGATGTAGTAGAGGAATAGGAGATGTAGTAGAGGAATGGGAGATGTAGTAGAGGAATGGAAGATGTAGTAGAGGATGGGTGATGTAGTAGAGGAATGGGAGATGTAGTAGAGGAATGGAACATGTAGTAGAGGAATGGGAGATGTAGTAGAGGATGGGAGATGTAGTAGAGGAATGGGAGATGTAGTAGAGGAATGGGAGATGTAGTAGAGGAATGGGAGATGTAGTAGAGGAATGGGAGATGTAGTAGAGGAATGGAAGATGTAGTAGAGGAATGGGAGATGTAGTAGAGGAATGGGAGATGTAGTAGAGGAATAGGAGATGTAGTAGAGGAATGGGAGATGTAGTAGAGGAATGGAAGATGTAGTAGAGGAATGGAAGATGTAGTAGAGGAATGGGAGATGTAGTAGAGGAATGGGAGATGTAGTAGAGGAATGGGAGATTTAGTAGAGGAATGGGAGATGTAGTAGAGGAATAGGAGATGTAGTAGAGATATGGAAGATGTAGTAGAGGCATGACGCAATAGTGGAATGGGAGATGTAGTAGAGGATGGGAGATGTAGTAGAGGAATGGGAGATGTAGTAGAGGAATGGGAGATGTAGTAGAGGAATGGGAGATGTAGTAGAGGAATGGGAGATGTAGTAGAGGAATGGGAGATGTAGTAGAGGAATGATGCAATAGAGGAATGGGTGATGTAGTAGAGGAATGGGAGATGTAGTAGAGGAATGGGAGATGTAGTAGAGGAATGGGAGATGTAGTAGAGGAATGGGAGATGTAGTAGAGGATGGGAGATGTAGTAGAGGAATGGGAGATGTAGTAGAGGAATGGGAGATGTAGTAGAGGAATGATGCAATAGAGGAATGGGTGATGTAGTAGAGGAATGGGAGATGTAGTAGAGGAATGGGAGATGTAGTAGAGGAATGGGAGATGTAGTAGAGGAATGGGAGATGTAGTAGAGGAATAGGAGATGTAGTAGAGGAATGGGAGATGTAGTAGAGGAATGGAAGATGTAGTAGAGGATGGGTGATGTAGTAGAGGAATGGGAGATGTAGTAGAGGAATGGAACATGTAGTAGAGGAATGGGAGATGTAGTAGAGGATGGGAGATGTAGTAGAGAAATGGGAGATGTAGTAGAGGAATGGGAGATGTAGTAGAGGAATGGGAGATGTAGTAGAGGAATGGGAGATGTAGTAGAGGAATGGGAGATGTAGTAGAGGAATGGAAGATGTAGTAGAGGAATGGGAGATGTAGTAGAGGAATGGGAGATGTAGTAGAGGAATAGGAGATGTAGTAGAGGAATGGGAGATGTAGTAGAGGAATGGAAGATGTAGTAGAGGAATGGAAGATGTAGTAGAGGAATGGGAGATGTAGTAGAGGAATGGGAGATGTAGTAGAGGAATGGGAGATGTAGTAGAGGAATGGGAGATTACATTTTTTCATTTTATTTTACCTTTATTTAACAGCTCATCCTACTACCTCATCCCCATACTGTATTTATTTATTTATCTTGCTCCTTTGCACCCCAGTAACTTGCTCATTTATCTTCTACACATCTACCATTCCAGTGTTTAATTGCTATATTTTAATTACTTCTCCACTATGGCCTATTTATTGCCCTACCTCCCTTATCTTACCTCATTTGCACACACTGTATATAGACTTTTTCTACTGTATTATTGACTGTATGTTTGTTTTACTCCATGTGTAATTCTGTGTTGTTGTATGTATCGAACTGCTTTGCTTTATCTTGGCCAGGTCGCAGTTGTAAATGAGAACTTGTTCTCAACTATCCTAACTGGTTAACTACTTAGGGAGTGCCCCACTGCTCCCTAAGTAGTTTAACAGCCCATCCTACACCCATTCCTGTGATGTATGTCCCATTCCTCTACTACATCTCCCATTCCTGTGATGTATTTTTTATTTTATTTTTATTTCACCTTTATTTAACCAGGTAGTTCTATATGATGTCATAATACAGGTAGGCAAGTTGAGAACAAGTTCTCATTTACAACTGCGACCTGGCCAAGATAAAGCAAAGCAGTTCAACACATACAACAACACAGAGTTACACATTGGAGTAAACAAACACACAGTCAATAATCCAATAGGAAAGAAAAACAAATCTATATACACTGTGTGCAAATGAGACAGGACAAGTAACATAAGGCAATAAATAGGCCATGGTGGCGAAGTAACTACAGTATAGCAATTTAACACTGGAATGGTAAATGTGCAGTAGATGAATGTGCAAAGTAAAAATACTGGGGTGCAAAGGAGCAAGATAAATAAATGACTACGGTAAGGGATGAGGTAGTTGGTTGGGCTATGTACACGTGCAGTGATCTGTGAGCTGCTCTGACAGCTGGTGCTTAAAACTAGTGAGGGAGATAAGTGTCTCCAGTGATTTTTGTAGTTCGTTCCAGTCATTGGCAGCAGAGAACTGGAAGGAAAGGTGGCCAAAAGAGGAATTGGCTTTGGGGGTGACCAGTGAGATATACCTGCTTGAGCGGGTGTTGCTATGGTTACCAGCGAGCTGAGATAAGGCCGGGCTTTACCTAGCAGGGACTTGTAGACGACCTGGAGCCAGTGGGTCTGGCGACGAGTATGTAGCGAGGCCCAGCCGACTAGAGCATACAGGTCTCAGTGGTTGGTGGTATAAGGGGCTTTGGTGACAAAGCGGATGGCACTGTGATAGACTGCATCCAGTTTGCTGAGTAGAGTGTTGGAGGCTATTTTGTAGATGACATCGCCGAAGTCGAGGATCGGCAGGATAGTCAGTTTTACTATAGTGCAAGTTTGGCAGCATGAGTGAAAGAGGCTTTGTTGCGAAATAGAAAGCCGATTCTAGAACTAATTTTGGATTGGGGATGTTTAATGTGAGTCTGGAAGGAGAGTTTACAGTCTAGCCAGACACCTAGGTATTTGTAGTTGTCCACGTATTCTAGGTCAGAGCCGTCCAGGGTAGTGATGCTAGTTGGGCGGGCGGATGCAGGCAGCGAACGGTTGAAAAGCATGCATTTGGTTTTACTAGCGTTTAAGAGCAGTTGGAGGCCAGGAGTACTGAATTGCATTGAAGCTCGTTTGGAGTTTAGTTAACACAGTGTCCAAAGAAGGGCCAGAAGTATACAGAATGGTGTCGTCTGCATAGAGGTGGATCAGAGAATCACCAGCAGCAAGAGCGACATCATTGATGTATACAGAGAAGAGAGTCGGCCCAAGAATTGAACCCTGTGGCACCCCCATAGAGACTGCCAGAGGCCCGGACAACAGGCCCCCCGATTTAACACACTGAACTCTGTCGGCAAAGTAGTTGGTGAACCAGGCGAGGCAATCATTAGAGAAACCAAGGCTGTTGAGTCTGCCGATAAGGATGTGGTGATTGACAGAGTCGAAAGCCTTGGCCAGGTCAATGAATACGGCTGCACAGTAATGTCTCTTATTGATGGCGGTTATGATATCGTTTTATACCTTGAGCGTGGCTGAGGTGCACCCGTGACCAGCTCGGAAACCGGATTGCACAGCGGAGAAGGTACGGTGGGATTCAAAGTGGTCAATGATCTGTTTATTAACTAGGCTTTCAAAGACTTTAGAGAGGCAGGGCAGGATTGATATAGGTCTATAGCAATTTGGGTCTAGGTGTCACCCCTTTGAAGAGAGGGATGACCGCAGCTTTCCAATCTTTGGGATCTCGGACGACACCAAAGAGAGATTGAGCAGACTGGTAATAGGAGTTGCAACAATGGCAGCAGATAGTTTTAAAAAGAGAGGGTCCAGATTATCTAGTCCAGTTGATTTGTACGGGTCCAGATTTTGCAGCTCTTTCAGAACATCTGCTATCTGGATTTGGGTGAAGGAGAAGCTGGGAAGGCTTGGACAAGTAGATGCAGGGGGGGCGGAGCTATTGGCCGGGGTTGGGGTAGCCAGGAGGAAAGCATGGCCAGCCGTAGAGAAATTTTCAATCATCATGGATTTGTCGGTGGTGACCGTGTTACCTAGCCTCAGTGCAGTGGGCAGCTGGGAGGAGGTGCTATTGTTCTCCATGGACTTGACAGTGTCCCACAACTTTTTGGAGTTAGAGCTACAGGATGCAAATTTCTGTTTGAAAAAGCTAGCCTTTGCTTTCCTGACTGACTGCGTGTATTGGTTCCTGACTTCCCTGAACAGTTGCATATCACGGGGACTATTCGATGCAATAGCAGTCCGCCACAGGATGTTCTTGTGCTGGTCAAGGGCAGTCAGGTCTGGAGTGAACCAAGGGCTGTATCTGTTCTTAGTCCTACATCTTGGTGAGGAAGTTGCTTTTAAAGACCGACCAGGCATCCTCGACTGATGGAATGAGGTCAATATCCTGCCAGGATACCCGGGCCAGGTCGATTAGAAAGGCCTGCTCGCAGAAGTGTTTTAGGGAGCGTTTGACAGTGATAAGGGGTGGTCGTTTGACCGCGGGCCCATAGCGGATGCAGGCAATGAATGAGGCAGTGGTCGCTGAGATCCTGATTAAAAACAGCAGAGGTGTATTTGGAGGGCATGTTGGCCAGGATAATGTCTATGAGGGTGCCCATGCTTACAGATTTAGGGTTGTATCTGGTGGGTTCCTTGATGTGTCTCCCATTCCTCTACAACATCTCCAAATTTCTCTACCACATCTCACATTCTTTAGCTGCATCAATCCTCTACTACATATCCCCACTTTATCTTACTTATATAACGTTTAGGTGACCATCCGAGTGAAATATTATCGCTAATATTCATAAAAGGATAGCTAAGGATGCATTATAACTGGTCTTTGATTTGTTTAGGAAAAGTTTATAGGTATATTTGAACGCGTTCTTTTCACGTTTCAATGGGAGATTCAACGTTGGATTTGCTGAACATAACGCGCCAACCAAACAGAGATTTATAGATATAATAAATGACTTTTTCTAACAAAAGAACCATTGGATGTCTTCGTTGGACACTTGGGAAGCCCTCAGCAGAAGTTCTTCGAAAGGTAAGGGATTTGTTTTAGCTGTGCTATGTGTTTTGTGTGACCCGCTCTGGTTTATGAATTTATGCTAATGCATGAATATTAGAGGTGCCATCCTCAAACAATCAAATGTTGTGCTTTCGCCGTAAAGCCTTTTTGAAATCTGACAACGCTGTGATATTGCCAAGAGGCAGAGCTTTTGATGGCTATGCAACACTTGTATATTGATGAATGTTTAATAATTCAACTTTTGGATTTTGAATTTGCCGCCTTACATTTCACCGGATAGTGTCGGGAGTGGCCCGCTAGCGCGCCGGTACTCCCTAAGTTTATTAATAAACCCCAGGAAGAGTAGCAGCTGCTTTGGCAGCAGCTAATGGGGATCCATAACAAACCCCAGGAAGATTAGCTTCTGCCTTGACAGGAACTCATGGGGATCCATAATAAACACCAGTAAGAGGAACTGTTGCCTTGGCAGGAACTAATGGTGATCCATAATAAATACAAATAAAAATAAGCTACGGACAATGAACACAGTTGCATTTTATCGATGGCAATTTGAATGCACAGAGATACCGTGACGAGATGCTGAGGCCCATTGTCGTGCCATTCATCCGCTGCCATTACCTCATGTTGGTAGCCTGGTGGTTAGAGCGTTGGGCCAGTAACCGAAAGGTTGCTGTATTGAATCACTGACCAGACAAGGTCAAAATCTGTCGTTCTGCCCCTGAACAAGGCAGTTAATCCACATCATTCTAAATATATTATGCATTAGCATAAATCCATAACCAACGCGGGTCTCACAAAACACATATAAGAGCTAAAATAAATCACTTACCTTTTGATGATCTTCTGCTGAGGGCAATCCGAAGTGTCCAAGCAAGACAACTCATGTTTCTTTTGTTAGAAAAAGTAATTGTTTATATCCATAAATCTCTGTTTGGTTGGCGCGTTATGTTCAGAAAATTCACCGTTGAGTCGCCTGTTATACAGTGAAGAGAAAGCGTTCAAATTATACCTATCTAATTTGCCCAAACAAATCAAACATAATTTATAATGTATCCTTAGGTACCCATTTATGTATATTAACGATTATATTTCACATGGATAGCATCCTAAACGATATAAAAGATAATATCCTAAATGATATAAAAGGTAAATAAAGAGGAACGTGCAGTCTTGCGCACCAAAAACGGAACTGGCTTCCTGGGTCCTCTTACCAATTCTTCTACAGTACGGCTCTGTTCCATGACAAATGCATTAGGGAGCGGCTGCATAGGTGACGGTTTTGGAGAGTCTGGCGTGCCCAAAGTAAAATGCCTGCCACTCAGCCCAGAAAATAGGATATGCACATAATTAGTACTATTGGATAGGAAACACTCTGAAGTTTCTAAGAGTGTTAAAATAATGTATGTGAGTATAACAGAACTGATATAGCAGGTGAAAACCAGAGGAAAATCCATCCGGATTTGCAGTTTTCTTTGTACTGCGGGACGGTTGAGCTAACGTAGGCTCATATGATTAGCATGAGGTTGTAAGTAACAAGAACATTTCACAGGACATAGACATATCTGATTTTGGCAGAAAGATTAAATTCTTGTTAATCTAACTGCACTGTCCAATTTACAGTAGCTATTACAGTGAAATAATACCATGCTATTGTTTGAGGAGAGTGCACAGTTTTGAACATGAAAAGTTATTAATAAACAAATCAGCCACATTTGGGCAGTCTTGATACATAATTTGGAACAGAAATGCAATGGTTCATTGGATCAGTCTAAAACGTTGCACAATAACCACCTTTCCATACACTGTTGCACCTGGGCTGGAATAATACATTATGGCCTTTCTCTTGCATTTCAAAGATGGTACAAAAAAAATAAAAACATGTTTTTCTTTTAATTATCTTTTACCAGATCTATTGTTTTATATTCTCATACATTCCTTTCACATTTCCACAAACTTTCAAGTGTTTCCTTTCAAATGGTACCAAAATAATGCATACACTTGCTTCAGGGCCTGAGCTACAGGCAGTTAGATGTCATTTTAGGCAAAAATTGTAAAGAAATGGCCGATCATACATTAGCTCAACCGTCCCGCAGGGGACCCACCAATCATGAAGAAGTTTTAAGTGTGCTATACACCAGCGGAACCCATCCAACTTGTAGGAACTGGAGTAGTTTTGCCTTGAGGAATGGGCAAAAATCCCAGTGGCTAGATGTGCCAAGCTTATAGAGACATACCCCAAGAGACTTACTGCTGTAATTGCTGCAAACGGTGGCTCTACAAAGTATTGACTTTGTGGGGGGTGAATAGTTATGCACGCTCAAGTTTTCAGTTTTTTTGTCTTATTTCTTGTTTGTTTCACATAAAAAAATATTCTTCAAAGTGGTAGGCATGTTGTGTAAATCAAATGATACAACCCCCCAAAAAAATCTATTTTAATTCCAGGTTGTAAGGCATCAAAATAGGAAAAATCCTCCTTTCTAGCTTCCACCCTGCAGGCTGTGTCTCCTCTCTAGCTTCCACCCTGCAGGCAGTATGACTCCTCTCTAGCTTCCACCCTGCAGGCCGTATGTCTCCTCTCTAGCTTCCACCCTGCAGGCCATGTGTCTCCTCTCTAGCTTCCACCCTGCAGGCCGTATGACTCCTCTCTAGCTTCCACCCTGCAGGCCGTATGACTCCTCTCTAGCTTCCACCCTGCAGGCTGTATGACTCCTCTCTAGCTTCCACCCTGCAGGCCATATGTCTCCTCTCTAGCCTCCACCCTGCAGGCCATGTGTCTCCTCTCTAGCTTCCACCCTGCAGGCCATGTGTCTCCTCTCTAGCTTCCACCCTGCAGGCTGTATGTCTCCTCTCTAGCTTCCACCCTGCAGGCCATATGTCTCCTCTCTAGCTTCCACCCTGCAGGCCATGTGTCTCCTCTCTAGCTTCCACCCTGCAGGCAGTATGACTCCTCTCTAGCTTCCACCCTGCAGGCCAGATGACTCCTCTCTAGCTTCCACCCTGCAGGCTGTATGTCTCCTCTCTAGCTTCCACCCTGCAGGCCATGTGTCTCCTCTCTAGCTTCCACCCTGCAGGCCATGTGTCTCCTCTCTAGCTTCCACCCTGCAGGCAGTATGACTCCTCTCTAGCTTCCACCCTGCAGGCCGTATGACTCCTCTCTAGCTTCCACCCTGCAGGCTGTATGTCTCCTCTCTAGCTTCCACCCTGCAGGCCATGTGTCTCCTCTCTAGCTTCCACCCTGCAGGCCGTATGACTCCTCTCTAGCTTCCACCCTGCAGGCCGTATGACTCCTCTCTAGCTTCCACCCTGCAGGCCGTATGTCTCCTCTCTAGCTTCCACCCTGCAGGCCGTATGACTCCTCTCTAGCTTCCACCCTGCAGGCCGTATGTCTCCTCTCTAGCTTCCACCCTGCAGGCCGTATGACTCCTCTCTAGCTTCCACCCTGCAGGCAGTATGACTCCTCTCTAGCTTCCACCCTGCAGGCCGTATGTCTCCTCTCTAGCTTCCACCCTGCAGGCCATGTGTCTCCTCTCTAGCTTCCACCCTGCAGGCTGTATGACTCCTCTCTAGCTTCCACCCTGCAGGCCGTATGTCTCCTCTCTAGCTTCCACCCTGCAGGCCATGTGTCTCCTCTCTAGCTTCCACCCTGCAGGCCGTATGACTCCTCTCTAGCTTCCACCCTGCAGGCCGTATGACTCCTCTCTAGCTTCCACCCTGCAGGCCGTATGTCTCCTCTCTAGCTTCCACCCTGCAGGCCATGTGTCTCCTCTCTAGCTTCCACCCTGCAGGCTGTATGTCTCCTCTCTAGCTTCCACCCTGCAGGCAGTATGACTCCTCTCTAGTATGTATAACTGATGTTAACTCCTCTCCTGGAGATTTCCCAGATGGCCCTCAAAACTATTCTACTGGAGATATCCCGGATGGCCCACAGAACTCCTCTCCTGGATAAATCGCAGATGGCCCACAGAACTCCTCTCCTGGATAAATCCCAGATGGCCCACAGAACTCCTCTCCTGGATAAATCGCATATGGCCCACAGAACTCCTCTCCTGGATATCTCCCAGATGGCCCACAGAACTCCTCTCCTGGATAAATCGAAGATGGTCCCCAGAACTCCTCTCCTGGATAAATCCCAGATGGCCCACAGAACTCCTCTCCTGGATAAATCACAGATGGCCCACAGAACTCCTCTCCTGGATAAATCCCAGATGGCCCACAGAACTCCTCTCCTGGATAAATCACAGATGGCCCACAGAACTCCTCTCCTGGATAAATCCCAGATGGCCCACAGAACTCCTCTCCTGGATAAATCGCAGATGGTCCCCAGAACTCCTCTCCTGGAGATATCTCAGATTGCCCAAAGAACCCCTCTCCCCTCCCCTCCTCTCCTGGAGATATCCCAAATGGCCCACAGAACTCCTTACCTCTCCTCTCCCCTCTCCTCCCCTCTCTCCTCTCCAGGCTGGGGGCACTGCCAGGGTGTGGGTGCGTGTGTGAGTGTCTGTGTGCATGTGAGAGTGCCAGCCAGAACACATACACAGCACAGACGTGAGACTTGGCAACGTGACTCGCCACAGAGGGCTCTTCCCTGCCAGGACAAAGGAGGAAGTTGCTAGAGGTCATTCCAGTGGTCATTACAATGTGTTTCAGTCTCAGTCTACTTTACTTTATATTACCATGACTACCCTCTGTCTGTCTGTCTGCTGGGGTGATGTTCCTCTGTCTGTCTGTCTGCTGGGGTGATGTTCCTCTGTCTGTCTGTCTGCTGGGGTGATGTTCGCTCTGTCTGTCTGTCTGTCTGTCTGTCTGTCTGCTGGAGTGATGTTCCCTCTGTCTGTCTGTCTGTCTGCTTGTCTGTCTCCTGGGGCGACGTGTGATTGAGCCTTTTGAAGATTTTGAACACCCACTTTGTTCTGAAATCCGTTCCGTTGCTAGAAATTAGCATTCCTGCAACATTACTTGGTTAAAATATAATTACATTTTTGAGAAATTAATTGATTGCATCCAAATCGGTCATTTTAATTTATAGGATGCATTTACAGTACACTGAACAAAAATATAAATGCAACATGCAACAATTTCAAAGATTTTACTGAGCCAATTGAAATAAATTCAGTAGGCCATAAACTATGAATTTCACATGACTGGGCAGGTTTCAGCCATGGGTGGGCCATGGAGGGCATAGGCCCACCCACTTGGCAGCCAGACTCACCCACTGGGAAACCAGCCCCCTCCGTCCACCCCCCAACCCCCAAGACGATCCAGCAGATGAAGAAGCCGAATGTGGAGGTCCTGGTTGGCGTGGTTACACGTGGTCTGCGGTTGTGAGGCCGGTTGGACGTACTGCCAAAATCTCTAAAACGATGTTGGAGGCAACTTATGGTAGAGAAATTAACATGTAATTCTCTGGCAACAGCTCTGGTGGACATTCCTTCAGTCAGCATGACAATTGGGTGGGGGAGGGTTAAGGCAACTGTACTGACCTTAGTCCACTACTGAATGTCACCCTGTACTGACCTTAGCCCACTGCTGAATGTAACCCTGTACTGACCTTAGCCCACTGCTGAATGTCACCCTGTACTGACCTTAGTCCACTACTGAATGTCACCCTGTACTGACCTTAGCCCACTACTGAATGTAACCCTGTACTGACCTTAGCCCACTGCTGAATGTAACCCTGTACTGACCTTAGTCCACTAATGAATGTAACCCTGTACTGACCTTAGTCCACTACTGAATGTAACCCTGTACTGACCTTAGTCCACTGCTGAATGTAACCCTGTACTGACCTTAGCCCACTGCTGAATGTAACCCTGTACTGACCTTAGTCCACTACTGAATGTAACCCTGTACTGACCTTAGTCCACTGCTGAATGTAACCCTGTACTGACCTTAGTCCACTACTGAATGTAACCCTGTACTGACCTTAGTCCACTACTGAATGTAACCCTGTACTGACCTTAGCCCACTGCTGAATGTAACCCTGTACTGACCTTAGTCCACTAATGAATGTAACCCTGTACTGACCTTAGTCCACTACTGAATGTAACCCTGTACTGACCTTAGTCCACTGCTGAATGTAACCCTGTACTGACCTTAGTCCACTACTGAATGTAACCCTGTACTGACCTTAGTCCACTACTGAATGTAACCCTGTACTGACCTTAGTCCACTGCTGAATGTAACCCTGTACTGACCTTAGTCCACTACTGAATGTAACCCTGTACTGACCTTAGTCCACTGCTGAATGTAACCCTGTACTGACCTTAGTCCACTGCTGAATGTAACCCTGTACTGCCTTAGTCCACTGATGAATGTAACCCTGTACTGACCTTAGTCCACTGCTGAATGTAACCCTGTACTGACCTTAGTCCACTACTGAATGTAACCCTGTACTGACCTTAGTCAACTGCTGAATGTAACCCTGTACTGCCTTAGTCCACTACTGAATGTAACACCACTGTACTGACCTTAGTCCACTGCTGAATGTAACCCTGTACTGACCTTAGTCCACTGCTGAATGTAACCCTGTACTGACCTTAGTCCACTACTGAATGTAACACCACTGTACTGACCTTAGTCCACTGCTGAATGTAACCCTGTACTGACCTTAGTCCACTGCTGAATGTAACCCTGTACTGACCTTAGTCCACTACTGAATGTAACACCACTGTACTGACCTTAGTCCACTGCTGAATGTAACCCTGTACTGACCTTAGCCCACTGCTGAATGTAACCCTGTACTGACCTTAGTCCACTGCTGAATGTAACCCTGTACTGCCTTAGTCCACTACTGAATGTAACCCTGTACTGACCTTAGTCCACTACTGAATGTAACCCTGTACTGACCTTAGTCCACTGCTGAATGTAACCCTGTACTGACCTTAGTCCACTACTGAATGTAACCCTGTACTGCCTTAGTCCACTACTGAATGTAACCCTGTACTGACCTTAGCCCACTGCTGAATGTAACCCTGTACTGACCTTAGTCCACTGCTGAATGTAACCCTGTACTGCCTTAGCCCACTGCTGAATGTAACCCTGTACTGACCTTAGTCCACTACTGAATGTAACACCACTGTACTGACCTTAGTCCACTACTGAATGTAACCCTGTACTGACCTTAGTCCACTACTGAATGTAACACCACTGTACTGACCTTAGCCCACTGCTGAATGTAACCCTGTACTGACCTTTGTCCACTACTGAAAGTAACACCATTGTACTGACCTTAGTCCACTGCTGAATGTAACCCTGTACTGCCTTAGTCCACTACTGAATGTAACCCTGTACTGACCTTAGTCCACTACTGAATGTAACCCTGTACTGACCTTAGTCCACTGCTGAATGTAACCCTGTACTGACCTTAGTCCACTACTGAATGTAACCCTGTACTGCCTTAGTCCACTACTGAATGTAACCCTGTACTGACCTTAGCCCACTGCTGAATGTAACCCTGTACTGACCTTAGTCCACTGCTGAATGTAACCCTGTACTGCCTTAGCCCACTGCTGAATGTAACCCTGTACTGACCTTAGTCCACTACTGAATGTAACACCACTGTACTGACCTTAGTCCACTACTGAATGTAACCCTGTACTGACCTTAGTCCACTACTGAATGTAACCCTGTACTGCCTTAGTCCACTACTGAATGTAACCCTGTACTGACCTTAGCCCACTGCTGAATGTAACCCTGTACTGACCTTAGTCCACTGCTGAATGTAACCCTGTACTGCCTTAGCCCACTGCTGAATGTAACACCACTGTACTGACCTTAGTCCACTACTGAATGTAACCCTGTACTGACCTTAGTCCACTACTGAATGTAACACCACTGTACTGACCTTAGCCCACTGCTGAATGTAACCCTGTACTGACCTTAGTCCACTACTGAATGTAACACCACTGTACTGACCTTAGTCCACTACTGAATGTAACCCTGTACTGACCTTAGTCCACTACTGAATGTAACCCTGTACTGACCTTAGTCCACTGCTGAATGTAACCCTGTACTGCCTTAGCCCACTGCTGAATGTAACCCTGTACTGACCTTAGTCCACTGCTGAATGTAACCCTGTACTGACCTTAGTCCACTGCTGAATGTAACCCTGTACTGCCTTAGCCCACTGATGAATGTAACCCTGTACTGACCTTAGTCCACTGCTGAATGTAACCCTGTACTGCCTTAGCCCACTGCTGAATGTAACCCTGTACTGACCTTAGTCCACTACTGAATGTAACCCTGTACTGACCTTAGTCCACTGCTGAATGTAACCCTGTACTGCCTTAGTCCACTACTGAATGTAACCCTGTACTGACCTTAGTCCACTGCTGAATGTAACCCTGTACTGCCTTAGTCCACTGCTGAATGTAACCCTGTACTGCCTTAGCCCACTACTGAATGTAACCCTGTACTGCCTTAGTCCACTGCTGAATGTAACCCTGTACTGACCTTAGTCCACTACTGAATGTAACCCTGTACTGCCTTAGTCCACTGACGGATGTAACACCACTGTACTGACCTTAGTCCACTGCTGAATGTAACACCAGAATGTAACACAGTTGCCGTACCAGGCGGTGATACAGCCCGACAGGATGCTCTCGATTGTGCATCTGTAAAAGTTTGTGAGTGTCTTAGGTGACAAGCCAAATTTTTTCAGCCTCCTGAGGTTGAAAAGGCGCTGTTGCGCCTTCTTCACCACGCTGTCTGTGTGGGTGGACCATTTCAGTTTGTCCGTGATGTGTACGCCGAGGAACTTAAAACTTTCCACCTTCTCCACTACTGTCCCCTCGATGTGGATAGGGGGGTGCTCCCTCTGCTGTTTCCTGAAGTCCACGATCATCTCCTTTATTTTGTCGACGTTGAGTGAGAGGTTATTTTCCTGACCCCACACTCCAAGGGCCCTCACCTCCTCCCTGTAGGCCGTCTCGTCGTTGTTGGAAATCAAGCCTACCACTGTAGTGTTGTCTGAAACTTGATGATTGAGTTGGAGGCGTGCATGGCGAGGGCTGAGAACGCACCCTTGTGGGGCCCCAGTGTTGAGGATAAGCGGGGTGGAGATCATGTTTCCTACCCTCACCACCTGGGGAAGGCCCGTCAGAAATTACAGGACCCAGTTGGTCTGATCTGTCTGGTCTGTCTGGTCTGGTGTGTCTGGTCTGTCTGATCTGTCTGGTCTGGTGTGTCTGGTCTGGTCTGGTGTGTCTGGTCTGTCTGATCTGTCTGGTCTGGTGTGTCTGGTCTGGTGTGTCTGGTCTGTCTGATCTGTCTGGTCTGGTGTGTCTGGTCTGTCTGATCTGTCTGGTCTGGTGTGTCTGGTCTGTCTGGTCTGTCTGGTCTGTCTGGTCTGGTATGTCTGGTGTGTCTGGTCTGGTCTGTCTGCTGCATTGGGTCCAGTGTACCTGTGGTACTGACTCATACCAGCTGCCAGCTACATTGTTTCTACGTACCTGTCCATGGCTCTGTTTAGAGAGAAGTGCTCCCCCAAGGCACTAAACAGAGAGAGAAAGGGAGAGAGAGTCTGGTTGTAACCCAGAGTGTAAAGTTCCAGACTGGCAATGGGTTCCTCCTCCTCCTACATGATGAGGCAGCCAAGTTATTGAACGTCTGATGAGGCAACCAACATACTGACCATCTGATGAGGCTACTAAATTACTGACCATCCGCTGAGGCAGCCAAAATACTGACCATCCAATCAAATGTTATTTGCACTTTATGCAACTGGTGTAGACTTTACCATGAAATACTCGCTTATGAGCCCATTCCAACAACTTAGAATTAAAAAATACACTAAAATGGAGCTATATACAGGGAGTACCAGTACCAGATCAAGGTGCAGAGATACGAGCAGTGTCTGAAATTAACACCCGCCTGTAACAAACGAGACTCCCGCGGTTCCTCCTGCTCACCACCAGAGGGAACCCTCTCCTGAATATTAAGCCCTGGACTACAACTCCCACATACCTGGTTCCAATCACCGTTGCACCTGTCTCCCATTAATAGACTATTTAGGCTCTCTCTCCCTTTCTCTCCTTGCGAAGTCTTGTATTCCCTGGTGATCAATTCTGAGCGTTTTCTCCCGTGTCTGTCATATCGTGGTTATACTCTGGACTGTTTTCCCGTTTTGATTCTTGCTGCCTGCCCTGGACTATATTCTTTACTGGACTGATTTTTGTAAGCTTGCTGCCTGCCCTGACCTCATGCCTGTACCTGGATTACGATTTGCCTTATCCCTGCTGTTGTGTTTGCTGGCGATTGACCCTGTTCGTACGACCAAGATTGTAATAAAACTGCAAATGGATCCTCACTCTCAGGGTGCTTTATTACAGAAGACTTCGCCACTTCGCGATCCAGCAGCTCTGGTCCAAATGTCCACGGAGATCTCCACTCAAGCAAACCAGCTCGCCGTTCATCAACAGCAGCTAACCCATCTAACTACGGTAACGGAGGAACTTCGTCCGACGCTACAGAGGTTACAGATGTCGCTTCGAACTCAGCCCCTCCTCAGCCGAACGCAGGTATGGGCACCTCTCCACCACCGGCACCCACAGTTAACCCACGTCTGGCTCTCCCTGATAAATTCAACGGTAACCCCACTAAGAGTAAGGGATTTCTACTGCAATGTTCATTATTCATTGATCAACAACCAGCGATGTATGTCACTGACACTAGCAAGATTTCCTGGTATGTTCTCTCCTCACTGGCAGAGCGTTAGAGTGGGTAACAGCGGTTTGGAGAGAGGATGGCACGGCTTTTCCCTCGCTCGGTGCCTTTCTACAACGCTTCCGGGAGGTATTTGAACACCCGGAGGGAGGCATGAGAGCTGGTGACCGACTACTCGCATTGAACCAGGGCGGAAATACTGCAGCAGAATATGCCTTGACATTTCGCACTCTGGCAGCTCAAACCGACTGGGTTGAGAGCACGCTTAAACTGCTCTTTCAAGGGACTCAGCTTGGAATTACAGTCTGAACTGGCCTGCCGAGATGAGGGGAGATCGCTGAATCAATTCATCGAACTCACCATACAGCTTGACAATCTGATTCGATCACGGCGCCCACTCAGAACGGGACCCACCAGCACACAATGTCCCGTGACTCTGCCTCCAACCGAACCCATGCAGCTCGGATATACTCACCTGACTCGGAGGAACGTGAACGCCGCATACGTCAACATCTCTGCCTCTATTGTGGTCAACCTGGCCATCTAAGGGCGTTCTGCCCCACTAGACCACCTCCTCGTAATCCCTCTTCGGTGAGTCCGTGCATCCAAGCACACCACTCCAGTTCTTGTATCAAAGTGCCGATTGTATTATCTCTAGAGGACAATCATATAACCACATCAGCACTATTAGACTCGGAGCAGCCGGCAACTTTATGTCTCATGAATTTGCCCAACAACAACAAATTCCATTAATCACCTGTGACTCTCAATTGGCAGTGGAGGCGCTAGATGGACGACCTCTCGGCGATGGGAGGGTCCTGCACACCACCGTGGACCTCCGACTCCAGACCGGGACCCGCCACACGGAGGTAATTCGCTTCTCGTCATCACATCACCCCATAACCCGGTAATCCTTGGGCTTCCTGGCTACGGCAACATAACCCGCTCATCTCATGGAGGAGGGTCGTATCATCAAATGGGACCCGTCATGCCACTCCAACTGCTTAACGGGCAGCTCTTCACTCTCCATTCAGGCCGTTACGGTAAAGGACGAGCCAGCTCTTTTCCCCACTCTACCCATTGAATACTCTGACCTCATCGAAGCTTTCAGCAAGACCAAGGCGATGGAACTACCCCTCACCGATCAAGCGACTGTGCCATCGAGCTGCTACCAGGTACAAAGCCACCCAAGGGCCGAATCTTTCCCTATCTCAACCCGAATCAGAAGCCATGAAGAACTACATCGAGGAAGAACTATCGAAGGGGTTCATTAGAGCATCGACATCACCTGCAGCCCGGGCTTCTTCTTTGTTAAAAAGAAAGACGGTGGTTTACGCCCTGTATTGACTACCGGGGTCTCAACGACATCACTGTCAAGTTTCGATATCCGTTACCGCTGGTTCCAGCTGCCCTAGAACAACTCCGCCAAGCCAAGTACTTCTCCAAACTGGACCTCCATAGCGCCTACAACCTCATTCGCATCCGGGACGGTGATGAATGGATGACAGCCTTTTCTACCAGCACTGGGCACTATGAGTATCTGGTTATGCCTTTCGGGCTGTCTAATAGTCCCTCCGTGTTTCAATCATTTATCAATGACGTCTTTAGGGACATGCTGAACCGCTGGGTAATTGTGTACATTGATGACATTCTCATCTATTCCCACACCTATGAAGAACATGTGCAACATGTGAGAACAGTATTGCAACGACTCATAGATCACCAGCTATACGCCAAAGCAGAGAAGTGCGAATTTCACCAGACTTCCACATCCTTTTTGGGCTACATCATCAGCCAGGAGGGAGTCGCCATGGACGAGAAGAAGGTCAAGGCCGTTCTAGACTGGCCCCTGCCAGTAACCTTAAAGGAGTTACAGCGCTTCTTGGGATTTGCTAACTTTTACCGACGCTTCATCAGGAATTTCAGCTCGGTAGCCGCTCCTTAACCTCTATGACTAAAAGAAACTCATCACACCTCACCTGGTCAACTACAGCACAGGAGGCTTTCGCGGAACTCAAGGCACGTTTCACATCGGCTCCCATCCTCCACCACCCTAATCCTGAACTCCCGTTTACAGTTGAGGTAGACGCATCTAATACGGGCATTGGAGCTATTCTTTCACAGCGGCACGGATCCCCACTCAAGCTCTATCCGTGCGCCTATTATTCCCGCAAACTTAGTCCAGCCGAGCAGAACTACGGCGTCGGAAACCGGGAACTGTTGGCCATGAAAGCAGCTATGGAGGAGTGGCGTCATTGGCTGGAGGAGCTAAACATCCCTTCGTGATTCTAACGGACCACAAGAACCTGGAATACTTGAGGTCTGCCAAGAGACTGAACCCCAGACAAGCGAGGTGGGCACTCTTCTTCACACGATTTGACTTCACTGTTACCTATCGTCCCGGTTCCAAGAACACCAAGGCAGACGCATTATCACGCCAACACGACGGTATAGCGCCCACTGAACCCAAGGAAACCCTGCTTCCTGAATCGTTAATCGTGGCTCCGATTCAGTGGGACATCATGACAGAGCTCACCCAAGCCAACTCACAAAGGACCCCTCCGCCCGAATGCCCTCCTAACAAAACGTTTGTACCTCAGGACCTCTGTCAGAAAGTGCTAAAGCAAGTTCACTCCGCACTCAGCTCCGGTCATCCGGGAATCGCGGCCACGGTTCACCTGCTTCAGAACAGCTTCTGGTGGCCAACCTTGCGGGCAGACGCAATAAAATTCATTAACGACTGCACCATCTGTAACACAAATAAACATCTCAGACAACTACCATCGGGCCTACTGCAACCACTACCAGTTCCCCACCGACCATGGTCCCATCTCGCCATAGACTTCATTACCGATCTCCCCAAGTCCAATGGGAATACCACAATACTCACTGTCATAGATCGCTTCTCCAAGGCTTGCCGGTTGATTCCACTCCCAAACTGCCTACAGCATTGAAACTGCCGAACTCATGTGCAACCTGGTGTTCCGCTTCTATGGTCTGCCAGAGGACATCGTGGTCGGACCGAGGGCCCCAATTCACATCCAGAGTATGGTCAGCATTCTTCCAACAACTCAACATCAACATTAGCCTCACTTCTGGGTATCACCCACAATCTAACGGTCCAAACAGAAACGCCTCAATCAAGAAATCACCCGGTTTCTCAGATCCTACTGTCATCAGAACCAAGCAGACTGGAGTCGATTCCTCATGTGGGCGGAGTATGCACAGAACTCACTCCAGAAACCCTCCACCGGTTTAACCCCATTCCAGTGTGTAATGGGCTTCCAACCTCCCCTGTTTCCCTGGTCAGGGGAACCCACCGAGGTACCCTCTGTCAATGACTGGCTCCAGAGAAGCGAGGACATCTGGAGTCAGGCCCATACCCACTTACTACATGCAGTCAGGAGACAGAGGGTGCAGGCCAATCGCCACCGCCGCCCCAACCCCGAATATACTCCAGGTCAATGGGTTTGGCTATCCACTCGAGACCTACGCCTCAAACTCCCTGCAAGAAACTCAGTCCCAGGTATGTGGGTCCTTTCCAAATAGTCAAACAAATCACACCAGTTTCCTTCCGTTTGGCATTACCCGCTAATTACCGTATCTCTCCTACTTTCCATGTATCTCTTCTCAAACCCGCTGGTGGTCCGAGAGCGGAGGAGGAGGAGCAGACCAGTGAGCAGGGCCCCCCACCCATCCTGGTGGACGGCGAGGAGGTATATCGGCCGAGATCTACTCGATTCCAGACGCCGGGCAGGCTCCTCCAATATCTGGTAGATTGGGAGAGTGCGGACCGGAGGAGCGATCCTGGGTTAATGCAGAGGACATACTCAACCCGCACTCATGACTGAGTTCCATAGGACGCACCGGAGAAACCGGCCCCCGACCTCGAGGAAGACCCGGCGTCGTTCGCCTCTTCGCGTCAGGAGCCGCTCACAGGGGGCTCTGTAACAAACGAGACTCCAGCGGTTCCTCCTGCTCACCACCAGAGGGAACCCTCTCCTGAATATTAAGCCCTGGACTACAACTCCCACATACCTGGTTCCAATCACCGTTGCACCTGTCTCCCATTAATAGACTATTTAGGCTCTCTCTCCTTTCTCTCCTTGCGAAGTCTTGTATTCCCTGGTGATCAATTCTGAGCGTTTTCTCCCGTGTCTGTCATATCGTGGTTATACTCTGGACTGTTTTCCCGTTTTGATTCTTGCTGCCTGCCCTGGACTATATTCTTTACTGGACTGATTTTTGTAAGCTTGCTGCCTGCCCTGACCTCATGCCTGTACCTGGATTACGATTTGCCTTATCCCTGCTGTTGTGTTTGCTGGCGATTGACCCTGTTCGTACGACCAAGATTGTAATAAAACTGCAAATGGATCCTCACTCTCAGGGTGCTTTATTACACCGCCAAGCGCCAAATGCTGGTAGATTTTCCGTTTGGCGAGTAAATCTCAGAAGGCTATCAGCCACACTGGCGGGTAAATGTTTGTACCAAAATAGTCATGTAATAAAATCTGTCATGATGGCTGGAGGAAATTGCTCATGTTTGCCAGCCTACCACAGATCCTCTCTCGTGCTTCTAGTTTCACGGCACTGTTTACCGCAAGGGACATCAGCTACCTCGACATCGCTCACTTGCCACGGGTCTGATGCTAGCTACCGTATATTAAATAGCTGTTATGTGGCGATATTTACCTGGAGTAAGCCAGCCTTTGAAATGAAAATCCACAGACGAAAAGGAGGACGAATCACATAAAAAAAAAGAAAGGTTTGGAGATAAATGAGTTTCAAGAGGCTGGCTACAGTATGACAACTCATTTTGTCATCGGAAAATAAAACGATGAAGCTGGACAACATTCGTGACCATGAACACGGCAAGTGTCACATTGCCTTCCGCGTCTGTGTCCCGGGTTCAATCGGAGCCTCTCCTATTGACAACCTCTGTGACGGCGCTAATGGCAACGTCAGAGGCAGACCAGCACGGAGATGAGGATACTGTTTAGAACTGTACATGCCATTGGCAAGAAGGCGAGACCACTTTCTGACTTGGAGTGGATGTGCAAGTAAGTGAAAATGTTGTAACTTGTAGCTAGACTAGTACTGTTGTAGCTAGTTTTTGGTTCACCTCAAAATATTGTGTAAATAACAACTGATGCTGACATGGATCTCCATGCTTTCCTATGGCTCTGTAACGTTCTATTGTAATGTTTGTCTCCAGATGATGTTTACATTTTAAAGCATTGTGACACAATTGACTGTACCAGCCTTATAGTGTTGATTCTTAAGTAACCAAATGGTAGAAGGCTAATTTAGCACAATCAACTGCCAGCTACAGTATAGTCTAGTGAGTGTGTATATATAGTCTAGTGAGTGTGTATATATAGTATAGTGAGTGTGTATATATAGTCTAGTGAGTGTGTATATATAGTCTAGTGAGTGTGTATATATAGTCTAGTGAGTGTGTATATATAGTCTAGTGGGTGTGTATATATAGTCTAGTGAGTGTGTATATATAGTCTAGTGAGTGTGTATATATAGTATAGTGAGTGTGTATATATAGTCTAGTGAGTGTGTATATATAGTATAGTGAGTGTGTATATATAGTCTAGTGAGTGTGTATATATAGTCTAGTGAGTGTGTATATATAGTCTAGTGAGTGTGTATATATAGTCTAGTGAGTGTGTATATATAGTCTAGTGGGTGTGTATATAGTATATATATAGTCTAGTGAGTGTGTATATATAGTCTAGTGAGTGTGTATATATAGTCTAGTGAGTGTGTATATATAGTCTAGTGAGTGTGTATATATAGTCTAGTGAGTGTGTATATATAGTCTAGTGGGTGTGTATATATAGTCTAGTGAGTGTGTATATATAGTCTAGTGAGTGTGTATATATAGTATAGTGAGTGTGTATATATAGTCTAGTGAGTGTGTATATATAGTCTAGTGAGTGTGTATATATAGTCTAGTGAGTGTGTATATATAGTCTAGTGAGCGTGTATATAGTGTGTATATATAGTCTAGTGAGTGTGTATATAGTGTGTATATATAGTATAGTGAGTGTGTATATAGTGTGTATATATAGTCTAGTGAGTGTGTATAGTGTGTATATATAGTCTAGTGAGTGTGTATATAGTGTGTATATATAGTATAGTGAGTGTGTATATAGTGTGTATATATAGTATAGTGAGTGTGTATATAGTGTGTATATATAGTCTAGTGAGTGTGTATATAGTGTGTATATATAGTCTAGTGAGTGTGTATATATAGTCTAGTGAGTGTGTATATAGTGTGCATATATAGTCTAGTGAGTGTGTATATAGTGTGTATATATAGTCTAGTGAGTGTGTATATATAGTCTAGTGAGTGTGTATATAGTGTGTATATATAGTCTAGTGAGTGTGTATATATAGTCTAGTGAGTGTGTATATATAGTCTAGTGAGTGTGTATATATAGTCTAGTGAGCGTGTATATAGTGTATATATATAGTCTAGTGAGTGTGTATAGTGTGTATATATAGTATAGTGAGTGTGTATATAGTATGTATATATAGTCTAGTGAGTGTGTATATAGTGTGTATATATAGTCTAGTGAGTGTGTATATAGTGTGTATATATAGTCTAGTGAGTGTGTATATAGTGTGTATATATAGTCTAGTGAGTGTGTATATAGTGTGTATATATAGTCTAGTGAGTGTGTATATAGTGTGTATATATAGTCTAGTGAGTGTGTATATATAGTCTAGTGAGTGTGTATATAGTGTGCATATATAGTCTAGTGAGTGTGTATATAGTGTGTATATATAGTCTAGTGAGTGTGTATATATAGTCTAGTGAGTGTGTATATAGTGTGCATATATAGTCTAGTGAGTGTGTATATAGTGTGTATATATAGTCTAGTGAGTGTGTATATATAGTCTAGTGAGTGTGTATATAGTGTGTATATATAGTCTAGTAAGTGTGTATATATAGTATAGTGAGTGTGTATATAGTGTGTATATATAGTCTAGTGAGCGTGTATATAGTGTGTATATATAGTCTAGTGAGTGTGTATATAGTGTGTATATATAGTATAGTGAGTGTGTATATAGTGTGTATATATAGTCTAGTGAGTGTGTATATAGTGTGTATATATAGTATAGTGAGTGTGTATATAGTGTGTATATATAGTCTAGTGAGTGTGTATATATAGTCTAGTGAGTGTGTATATAGTGTGTATATAGTCTAGTGAGTGTGTATGTAGTGTGTATATATAGTATAGTGAGTGTGTATATAGTGTGTATATATAGTCTAGTGAGCGTGTATATAGTGTGTATATATAGTCTAGTGAGTGTGTATATAGTGTGTATATATAGTATAGTGAGTGTGTATATAGTGTGTATATATAGTCTAGTGAGCGTGTATATAGTGTGTATATATAGTATAGTGAGTGTGTATATAGTGTGTATATATAGTCTAGTGAGTGTGTATATAGTGTGTATATATAGTCTAGTGAGCGTGTATGTAGTGTGTATATATAGTCTAGTGAGTGTGTATATAGTGTGTATATATAGTCTAGTGAGTGTGTATATAGTGTGTATATATAGTCTAATGAGTGTGTATAGTGTGTATATATAGTATAGTGAGTGTGTATATAGTGTGTATATATAGTCTAGTGAGTGTGTATATAGTGTGTATATATAGTCTAGTGAGTGTGTATATAGTGTGTATATATAGTCTAGTGAGTGTGTATATAGTGTGTATATATAGTCTAGTGAGTGTGTATATATAGTCTAGTGAGTGTGTATATAGTGTGCATATATAGTCTAGTGAGTGTGTATATAGTGTGTATATATAGTCTAGTGAGTGTGTATATATAGTCTAGTGAGTGTGTATATAGTGTGCATATATAGTCTAGTGAGTGTGTATATAGTGTGTATATATAGTCTAGTGAGTGTGTATATATAGTCTAGTGAGTGTGTATATAGTGTGTATATATAGTCTAGTGAGTGTGTATATATAGTATAGTGAGTGTGTATATAGTGTGTATATATAGTCTAGTGAGTGTGTATATAGTGTGTATATATAGTCTAGTGAGTGTGTATATAGTGTGTATATATAGTATAGTGAGTGTGTATATAGTGTGTATATATAGTCTAGTGAGTGTGTATATAGTGTGTATATATAGTATAGTGAGTGTGTATATAGTGTGTATATATAGTCTAGTGAGTGTGTATATATAGTCTAGTGAGTGTGTATATAGTGTGTATATAGTCTAGTGAGTGTGTATGTAGTGTGTATATATAGTATAGTGAGTGTGTATATAGTGTGTATATATAGTCTAGTGAGCGTGTATATAGTGTGTATATATAGTCTAGTGAGTGTGTATATAGTGTGTATATATAGTATAGTGAGTGTGTATATAGTGTGTATATATAGTCTAGTGAGCGTGTATATAGTGTGTATATATAGTATAGTGAGTGTGTATATAGTGTGTATATATAGTCTAGTGAGTGTGTACATAGTGTGTATATATAGTCTAGTGAGCGTGTATGTAGTGTGTATATATAGTCTAGTGAGTGTGTATATAGTGTGTATATATAGTCTAGTGAGTGTGTATATAGTGTGTATATATAGTCTAATGAGTGTGTATAGTGTGTATATATAGTATAGTGAGTGTGTATATAGTGTGTATATATAGTCTAGTGAGTGTGTATATAGTGTGTATATATAGTCTAGTGAGTGTGTATATAGTGTGTATATATAGTCTAGTGAGTGTGTATATAGTGTGTATATATAGTCTAGTGAGTGTGTATATATAGTCTAGTGAGTGTGTATATAGTGTGTATATATAGTCTAGTGAGTGTGTATATAGTGTGTATATATAGTCTAGTGAGTGTGTATATAGTGTGTATATATAGTCTAGTGAGTGTGTATATAGTGTGTATATATAGTCTAGTGAGTGTGTATATAGTGTGTATATATAGTCTAGTGAGTGTGTATATAGTGTGTATATATAGTCTATTGAGTGTGTATATAGTGTGTATATATAGTCTAGTGAGTGTGTATATAGTGTGTATATATAGTCTAGTGAGTGTGTATATAGTGTGTATATATAGTCTAGTGAGTGTATATAGTGTGTATATATAGTCTAGTGAGTGTGTATATAGTGTGTATATATAGTCTAGTGAGTGTGTATATAGTGTGTATATATAGTCTAGTGAGTGTGTATATAGTGTGTATATATAGTCTAGTGAGTGTGTATATAGTGTGTATATATAGTCTAGTGAGTGTGTATATAGTGTGTATATATAGTCTAGTGAGTGTGTATATAGTGTGTATATATAGTCTAGTGAGTGTGTATATAGTGTGTATATATAGTCTAGTGAGTGTGTATATAGCGTGTATATATAATCTAGTGAGTGTGTATATAGTGTGTATATATAGTCTAGGGAGTGTGTATATATATTCTAGTGAGTGTGTATATAGTGTGTATATATAGTCTAGTGAGTGTGTATGTAGTGTGTATATATAGTCTAGTGAGTGTGTATATAGTGTGTATATATAGTCTAGTGAGTGTGTATATAGTGTGTATATATAGTCTAGTGAGCGTGTATATAGTGTGTATATATAGTCTAGTGAGTGTGTATATAGTGTGTATATATAGTCTAGTAGAGTGTATATAGTGTGTATATATAGTCTAGTGAGCGTGTATATAGTGTGTATATATAGTCTAGTGAGTGTGTATATAGTGTGTATATATAGTCTAGTGAGTGTGTATATAGTGTGTATATATAGTCTAGTGAGCGTGTGTATATAGTGTGTATATATAGTCTAGTGAGTGTGTATATAGTGTGTATATATAGTCTAGTGAGCGTGTATATAGTGTGTATATATAGTCTAGTGAGTGTGTATATAGTGTGTATATATAGTCTAGTGAGTGTGTATATAGTGTGTATATATAGTATAGTGAGTGTGTATATAGTGTGTATATATAGTCTAGTGAGTGTGTATATAGTGTGTATATATAGTCTAGTGAGTGTGTATATAGTGTGTATATATAGTCTAGTGAGTGTGTATATAGTGTGTATATATAGTCTAGTGAGTGTGTATATAGTGTGTATATATAGTCTAGTGAGTGTGTATATAGTGTGTATATATAGTCTAGTGAGTGTGTATATAGTGTGTATATATAGTCTAGTGAGTGTGTATATAGTGTGTATATATAGTCTAGTGAGTGTGTATATAGTGTGTATATATAGTCTAGTGAGTGTGTATAGTGTGTATATATAGTCTAGTGAGTGTGTATATAGTGTGTATATATAGTCTAGTGAGTGTGTATATAGTGTGTATATATAGTCTAATGAGTGTGTATAGTGTGTATATATAGTATAGTGAGTGTGTATATAGTGTGTATATATAGTCTAGTGAGTGTGTATATAGTGTGTATATATAGTCTAGTGAGTGTGTATATAGTGTGTATATATAGTCTAGTGAGTGTGTATATAGTGTGTATATATAGTCTAGTGAGTGTGTATATATAGTCTAGTGAGTGTGTATATAGTGTGTATATATAGTCTAGTGAGTGTGTATATAGTGTGTATATATAGTCTAGTGAGTGTGTATATAGTGTGTATATATAGTCTAGTGAGTGTGTATATAGTGTGTATATATAGTCTAGTGAGTGTGTATATAGTGTGTATATATAGTCTAGTGAGTGAGTATATAGTGTGTATATATAGTCTAGTGAGCGTGTATATAGTGTGTATATATAGTCTAGTGAGTGTGTATATAGTGTGTATATATAGTCTAGTGAGTGTGTATATAGTGTGTATATATAGTCTAGTGAGTGTGTATATAGTGTGTATATATAGTCTAGTGAGTGTGTATATAGTGTGTATATATAGTCTAGTGAGTGTGTATATAGTGTGTATATATAGTCTAGTGAGTGTGTATATAGTGTGTATATATAGTCTAGTGAGTGTGTATATAGTGTGTATATATAGTCTAGTGAGTGTGTATATAGCGTGTATATATAATCTAGTGAGTGTGTATATATAGTCTAGTGAGTGTGTATATAGTGTGTATATATAGTCTAGGGAGTGTGTATATATATTCTAGTGAGTGTGTATATAGTGTGTATATATAGTCTAGTGAGTGTGTATGTAGTGTGTATATATAGTCTAGTGAGTGTGTATATAGTGTGTATATATAGTCTAGTGAGTGTGTATATAGTGTGTATATATAGTCTAGTGAGCGTGTATATAGTGTGTATATATAGTCTAGTGAGTGTGTATATAGTGTGTATATATAGTCTAGTGAGTGTGTATATAGTGTGTATATATAGTCTAGTGAGCGTGTATATAGTGTGTATATATAGTCTAGTGAGTGTGTATATAGTGTGTATATATAGTCTAGTGAGTGTGTATATAGTGTGTATATATAGTCTAGTGAGTGTGTATATAGTGTGTATATATAGTCTAGTGAGTGTGTATATAGTGTGTATATATAGTCTAGTGAGTGTGTATATAGTGTGTATATATAGTCTAGTGAGTGTGTATATAGTGTGTATATATAGTCTAGTGAGTGTGTATATAGTGTGTATATATAGTCTAGTGAGTGTGTATATAGTGTGTATATATAGTCTAGTGAGTGTGTATATAGTGTGTATATATAGTCTAGTGAGTGTGTATATAGTGTGTATATATAGTCTAGTGAGTGTGTATATAGTGTGTATATATAGTCTAGTGAGTGTGTATATAGTGTGTATATATAGTCTAGTGAGTGTGTATATAGTGTGTATATATAGTCTAGTGAGTGTGTATATAGTGTGTATATATAGTCTAGTGAGTGTGTATATAGTGTGTATATATAGTCTAGTGAGTGTGTATATAGTGTGTATATATAGTCTAGTGAGTGTGTATATAGCGTGTATATATAATCTAGTGAGTGTGTATATATAGTCTAGTGAGTGTGTATATAGTGTGTATATATAGTCTAGGGAGTGTGTATATATATTCTAGTGAGTGTGTATATAGTGTGTATATATAGTCTAGTGAGTGTGTATGTAGTGTGTATATATAGTCTAGTGAGTGTGTATCTAGTGTGTATATATAGTCTAGTGAGTGTGTATATAGTGTGTATATATAGTCTAGTGAGCGTGTATATAGTGTGTATATATAGTCTAGTGAGTGTGTATATAGTGTGTATATATAGTCTAGTGAGTGTGTATATAGTGTGTATATATAGTCTAGGGAGTGTGTATATATATTCTAGTGAGTGTGTATATAGTGTGTATATATAGTCTAGGGAGTGTGTATATATATTCTAGTGAGTGTGTATATAGTGTGTATATATAGTCTAGTGAGTGTGTATATAGTGTGTATATATAGTCTAGTGAGTGTGTATATAGTGTGTATATATAGTCTAGTGAGTGTGTATATAGTGTGTATATATAGTCTAGTGAGTGTGTATATAGTGTGTATATATAGTCTAGTGAGTGTGTATATAGTGTGTATATATAGTCTAGTGAGTGTATATAGTGTGTATATATAGTCTAGTGTGTGTATATAGTGTGTATATATAGTCTAGTGAGTGTATATAGTGTGTATATATAGTCTAGTGAGTGTGTATACAGTGTGTATATATAGTCTAGTGAGTGTGTATATAGTGTGTATATATAGTCTAGTGAGTGTATATAGTGTGTATATATAGTCTAGTGAGTGTGTATATAGTGTGTATATATAGTCTAGTGAGCGTGTATATAGTGTGTATATATAGTCTAGTGAGCGTGTATATAGTGTGTATATATAGTCTAGTGAGCGTGTATATAGTGTGTATATATAGTCTAGTGAGTGTATATAGTGTGTATATATAGTCTAGTGAGCGTGTATATAGTGTGTATATATAGTCTAGTGAGTGTGTATATAGTGTGTATATATAGTCTAGTGAGTGTGTATATAGTGTGTATATATAGTCTAGTGAGTGTGTATAGTGTGTATATATAGTCTAGTGAGTGTGTATATAGTGTGTATATATAGTCTAGTGAGTGTGTATATAGTGTGTATATATAGTCTAGTAGAGTGTATATAGTGTGTATATATAGTCTAGTGAGTGTATATAGTGTGTATATATAGTCTAGTGAGTGTGTATATAGTGTGTATATATAGTCTAGTGAGCGTGTATATAGTGTGTATATATAGTCTAGTGAGCGTGTATATAGTGTGTATATATAGTCTAGTGTGTGTGTATATAGTGTGTATATATAGTCTAGTGAGTGTGTATATAGTGTGTATATATAGTCTAGTGAGAGTGTATATAGTGTGTATATATAGTCTAGTGAGCGTGTATATAGTGTGTATATATAGTCTAGTGAGCGTGTATATAGTGTGTATATATAGTCTAGTGTGTGTGTATATAGTGTGTATATATAGTCTAGTGAGTGTGTATATAGTGTGTATATATAGTCTAGTGAGTGTGTATATAGTGTGTATATATAGTCTAGTGAGTGTGTATATAGTGTGTATATATAGTCTAGTGAGTGTGTATATAGTGTGTATATATAGTCTAGTGAGCGTGTATATAGTGTGTATATATAGTCTAGTGAGTGTGTATATATAGTCTAATGAGTGTGTATAGTGTGTATATATAGTCTAGTGAGTGTGTATATAGTGTGTATATATAGTCTAGTGAGTGTGTATATAGTGTGTATATATAGTCTAGTGAGCGTGTATATAGTGTGTATATATAGTCTAGTGAGTGTGTATATATAGTCTAGTGAGTGTGTATATATAGTCTAGTGAGTGTGTATATAGTGTGTATATATAGTCTAGTGAGTGTGTATGTAGTGTGTATATATAGTCTAGTGAGTGTGTATATAGTGTGTATATATAGTCTAGTGAGTGTGTATATAGTGTGTATATATAGTCTAGTGAGTGTATATAGTGTGTATATATAGTCTAGTGAGTGTGTATATAGTGTGTATATATAGTCTGAGTTAGTGTATATAGTGTGTATATATAGTCTAGTGAGTGTGTATATATAGTCTAGTGAGTGTGTATGTAGTGTGTATATATAGTCTAGTGAGTGTGTATATAGTGTGTATATATAGTCTAGTGAGTGTGTATATAGTGTGTATATATAGTCTAGTGAGTGTGTATATAGTGTGTATATATAGTCTAGTGAGTGTGTATATAGTGTGTATATATAGTCTAGTGAGTGTGTATATAGTGTGTATATATAGTCTAGTGAGTGTGTATAGTGTGTATATATAGTCTAGTGAGTGTGTATATATTGTGTGTATATATAGTCTAGTGAGTGTGTATATAGTGTGTATATATAGTCTAGTGAGTGTGTATATAGTGTGTATATATAGTCTAGTGAGTGTGTATATAGTGTGTATATATAGTCTAGTGAGTGTGTATAGTGTGTATATATAGTCTAGTGAGTGTGTATATAGTGTGTATATATAGTCTAGTGAGTGTGTATATAGTGTGTATATATAGTCTAGTGAGTGTGTATATATAGTCTAGTGAGCGTGTATATAGTGTGTATATATAGTCTAGTGAGTGTGTATATAGTGTGCATATATAGTCTAGTGAGTGTGTGAAGAGTCAGTGCAGATAGTGTGGGTACCATTAAATTACTAATTATCTTATGGCTTGGGGGTAAAGCTGTCTCGGAGCCTATTGGTCCAAGAGCCGAGACTCGGTACCATTAGCCGTTTAGTTGCAGAGTGAACAGTCTATGGCTTGGGTGGCTGGAGTCTTTAGAAATTCACCACCCTCTGTAGCGTTTTGCAGTTAAAGTCGGTGCATTTGCCATACCAGGCGGTGACGCAGTTAGTCAAGATGCTCTCGATGGTGCAGTTGTAGAACTTCTTGAGGATCATAGGGCTCGTGCCACATCTTTCCAGCCTCCTGAGGGGGAAGAGGCGCTGCCATGCCCTCTTCATGACTGTGCAAGTGTGGGTGGACTATGTTAGGTCCAAAGCCAAGCTCTCGACCCCGCTCCACAACAGCCTCGTCCAGGTGGATGGGTTGTGCTCTCGACCCCGCTCCACAACAGCCTCGTCCAGGTGGATGGGTTGTGCTCTCGACCCCGCTCCCCAACAGCCTCGTCCAGGTGGATGGGTTGTGCTCTCGACCCCGCTCCACAACAGCCTCGTCCAGGTGGATGGGTTGTGCTCTCGAACCCGCTCCACAACAGCCTCGTCCAGGTGGATGGGTTGTGCTCTCGACCCCGCTCCACAACAGCCTCGTCCAGGTGGATGGGTTGTGCTCTCGACCCCGCTCCACAACAGCCTCGTCCAGGTGGATGGGTTGTGCTCTCGACCCCGCTCCACAACAGCCTCGTCCAGGTGGATGGGTTGTGCTCTCGACCCCACTCCACAACAGCCTCGTCCAGGTGGATGGGTAGTGCTCTCCCCTCCACAATCAGCTCCTTGGTCTTAATGACATTGAGGGAGAGGTTGTTGTCTTGGCACCACCCGGCCAGGTGTCTGACCTCCTCCCTATAGGCTGTCTCGTTGTCGTCGGTGATCAGGCCTACCACTGTTGTGTCGTCAGCAAACTTAATGATGGTGTTGCAGTCATGCGTGGCCACGCAGTCGTGGGTGAACAGGGAGTACAGGAGGGAACTAAGCACGAACCCCCTGAGGGTCTGCCGTGTTGAGGATCAGCGTGGCGGAGGTGTTCTAGCCTACCTTCACCACCTGGGGGCGGCTTGTCAGGAAGTCCAGGATCCAGTTGTACAGGGAGGGGTTCAGACCCAGGATCCTTAGCTTAGTGATGAGCTTTGAGGGCACTATGGTGTTGAACGTTGAGCTGTAGTCAATGAATAGCATTCTCACATAGGTGTTCCTTTTGTCCAGGTGGGAAAGGGCAGTGTGGAGTGCAGTAGAGATTGCATCATCTATGTATCTGTTGGGGAGGTATTCAAACTGGAGTGGGTCTATGCCGGGTGTCCAACGCACGGTAATGGGAGATAGAAAGATGGGGAGTTAGTGATAACGGGAATCGGACCGTTTGTTTACGACTTTTACCTAGTTTTTCCCAAAGAATGCATTCAAAGTAAACGTTTTGAAAGTTCACCTCTGAATACAGCAGGAGTCTGTTGAGTTACTGTAATTACACATCTCCTTCTTTAACACCTTTATTCATTAGGCTGATGTGATTCATATGCATAGTGCTGACATCATTTAGATGTTTAATTCTTATCTGCAGTGGCTGGGGACCTGCCTCTGCTTGACTGCATCTAAAATCAATTATCTCACTTCGTCCGCCCCAGTAGGTGAGACAGAGTCTGCTTCTTCTTGCCGTCAGCGGCTCCGCAGTGAGCCAAGAGTGACAAATGGCCATGAGTGACAAATCAAAAAGTCGGGGCAAAAACTTCCTGTTGGCGGGTGGCGGTGGCACTGGAGCGTCACGGGAGCTGCGGCGGGCGCAGCGGGTGCCGGGAAACGCAGCCTGGGCAGATGGAGGGTGGTGCAGCGATGCGGAGCGAACAGATGGTCCCTCCAAACTTGATATATGAAATTAATAACGTTTCTCAAATAGAATTCAGGAACATGGAATACATTAACTCAATTTTAATAACAGGATTTTTTTTTCTCCCCCTGTTGTATTAAGTCAATGAGAGAAACGAATGGAGGGGGTGACACAAATATGCAATATATCAAATTTATGAGGACATTTTTAGTCATGCATGAAAATGCACAATAAACAGGTGGTTGCCAGATTTTTTTTTTGTTTGAAATTACAAACCCATCTGCCTAACTTCCTGGTCATACCCACAGTGAACAATAGATGACCTTCATCTGCAAAGGTCATGTGGAGCGCCGCATCTCAGACAGGTTGATTCATCATCATCATCATCATCATCATCATCATCATCATCATCATATTTACATCAATATAATGCAGCTTTTCAGAACAAGAGGCAATTTACAACATTGTATTAATTAAACTGATGTTCTGGTTTATTCAAAACTGAGTGCCTCTGCCCTATGGAACCCTATTCCCTACATAGTGCACTACTTTAGACCAGATCCCTATGGCACCCTATTCCCTATATAGTGGACTACTTTAGACCAGAGCCCTATGGAACCCTATTCCCTATATAGTGGACTACTTTAGACCAGATCCCTATGGAACCCTATTCCCTATATAGTGGACTACTTTAGACCAGATCCCTATGGAACCCTATTCCCTATATAGTGGACTACTTTAGACCAGAGCCCTATGGAACCCTATTCCCTATATAGATCACTACTTTAGACCAGATCCCTATGGCACCCTATTCCCTATATAGTAGACTACTTTAGACCAGAGCCCTATGGAACCCTATTCCCTATATAGTGCACTACTTTAGACCAGAGCCTTATGGCACCCTATTCCCTATATAGTGCACTACTTTAGACCAGAGCCCTATGGCGCCCTATATAGTACACTACTTTAGACAAGGGCCCATAGGGAAAAGATGTCCATTTGGGATACACAAAATGCTATTCAGTTAGATGTGTATTGAACATCCTCATAACTACAGGAGAGTACACCTTGTTGACGTCAGGGACTCTCTCTACTCAGCCTCTTCCCAGTGTCAGACTATATCTACTCAGCCTCTTCCCAGTGTCAGACTGTCTCTACTCAGCCTCTTCCCAGTGGCAGACTCTCTCTACTCAGCCTCTTCCCAGTGGCAGACTCTCTCTACTCAGCCTCTTCCCAGTGTCAGACTCTTTCTACTCAGCCACTATCCAAAACAAAAGAAAAACACTCAAAACACAGACAAAGCACTACCTATGAAAGAGATGTGGTACCGTGACTTTGCCCTCGGTCCCACCTTTGAATTTCGATGCCCTGTGAGATGGTATTTCAGAATAAGAATTGGCAAACAATCTAGCCGTTATTAAATAACTTACGATTTCATTTTCATATTGGTTGGACCCTCTCGTTATTTACATTCAAAACTAGGGTTGGACCCTCTCGTTATTTACATTCAACACTAGGGTTGGACCCTCTCGTTCTTTACATTCAACACTAGGGTTGTACCCTCTCGTTCTTTACATTCAACATTAGGGTTGGACCCTCTCGTTCTTTACATTCAACATTAGGGTTGGACCCTCTCGTTCTTTACATTCAACACTAGGGTTGGACCATCTCGTTCTTTACATTCAACAGTAGGGTTGGACCCTCTTGTTCTTTACATTCAACACTAGGGTTGGACCCTCTCGTTCTTTACATTAAACACTAGGGTTGGACCCTCTCGTTCTTTACATTCAACACTAGGGTTGGACTCTCTCGTTCTTTACATTCAACACTGGGGTTGGACCCTCTCCTTCTTTCCATTCAACACTAGGGTTGGACCCTCTCGTTCTTTACATTCAACACTAGGGTTGGACCCTCTCGTTCTTTACATTCAACACTAGGGTTGTACCCTCTCGTTCTTTACATTCAACACTAGGGTTGGACCCTCTCGTTCTTTACATTCAACACTATGGTTGGACCCTCTCGTTCTTTACATTCAACACTAGGGTTGGACCCTCTCGTTCTTTACATTCAACACTAGGGTTGTACCCTCTCGTTCTTTACATTCAACATTAGGGTTGGACCCTCTCGTTCTTTACATTCAACATTAGGGTTGGACCCTCTCGTTCTTTACATTCAACACTAGGGTTGGACCATCTCGTTCTTTACATTCAACAGTAGGGTTGGACCCTCTTGTTCTTTACATTCAACACTAGGGTTGGACCCTCTCTTTCTTTACATTAAACACTAGGGTTGGACCCTCTCGTTCTTTACATTCAACACTAGGGTTGGACTCTCTCGTTCTTTACATTCAACACTGGGGTTGGACCCTCTCCTTCTTTCCATTCAACACTAGGGTTGTACCCTCTCGTTCTTTACATTCAACACTAGGGTTGGACCCTCTCGTTCTTTACATTCAACACTAGGGTTGTACCCTCTCGTTCTTTACATTCAAAACTAGGGTTGGACCCTCTCGTTCTTTACATTCAACACTAGGGTTGGACCCTCTCGTTCTTTACATTCAACACTAGGGTTGGACCCTCTCGATTCTTTACATTCAACACTAGGGTTGGACCCTCTCGTTCTTTACATTCAAAACTAGGGTTGGACCCTCTCGTTCTTTACATTCAACACTAGGGTTGGACCCTCTCGTTCTTTACATTCAACACTAGGGTTGGACCCTCTCGTTCTTTACATTCAACACTAGGGTTGGACCCTCTCGTTCTTTACATTCAACACTAGGGTTGGACCCTCTCGTTCTTTACATTCAACACTAGGGTTGTACCCTCTCGTTCTTTACATTCAACATTAGGGTTGGACCCTCTCGTTCTTTACATTCAACACTAGGGTTGGACCCTCTCGTTCTTTACATTCAACAGTAGGGTTGGACCCTCTCGTTCTTTACATTCAACTCTAGGGTTGTACCCTCTCGTTCTTTACATTCAACAGTAGGGTTGGACCCTCTCGTTCTTTACATTCAACACTAGGGTTGGACCCTCTCGTTCTTTACATTCAACAGTAGGGTTGGACCCTCTCGTTCTTTACATTCAACACTAGGGTTGGACCCTCTCGTTCTTTACATTCAACACTAGGGTTGGACCCTCTCGTTCTTTACATTCAACACTTGTGTTGGACCCTCTCGTTCTTTACATTCAACTCTAGGGTTGTACCCTCTCGTTCTTTACATTCAACAGTAGGGTTGGACCCTCTCGTTCTTTACATTCAACACTAGGGTTGGACCCTCTCGTTCTTTACATTCAACACTAGGGTTGTACCCTCTCGTTCTTTACATTCAAAACTAGGGTTGGACCCTCTCGTTCTTTACATTCAACACTAGGGTTGGACCCTCTCGTTATTTACATTAAACACTAGGGTTGGACCCTCTCGTTCTTTACATTCAACACTAGGGTTGGACCCTCTCATTATTTACATTCAACAATAGGGTTGGACCCTCTCATTATTTACATTCAACACTATGGTTGGACCCTCTCGTTATTTACATTCAACACTAGGGTTGGACCCTCTCGTTCTTTACATTCAACACTAGGGTTGGACCCTCTCGTTCTTTACATTCAACACTAGGGTTGGACCCTCTCGTTCTTTACATTAAACACTAGGGTTGGACCCTCTCGTTCTTTACATTCAACACTAGGGTTGGATCCTCTCATTATTTACATTCAACAATAGGGTTGGACCCTCTCATTATTTACATTCAACACTATGGTTGGACCCTCTCGTTATTTACATTCAACACTAGGGTTGGACCCTCTCGTTCTTTACATTCAACACTTGTGTTGGACCCTCTCGTTCTTTACATTAAACACTAGGGTTGGACCCTCTCGTTCTTTACATTAAACACTAGGGTTGGACCCTCTCGTTCTTTACATTCAACACTAGGGTTGGACCCTCTCATTATTTACATTCAACAGTAGGGTTGGACCCTCTCGTTATTTACATTCAACACTATGGTTGGACCCTCTCGTTATTTACATTCAACACTAGGGTTGGACCCTCTCGTTCTTTACATTCAACACTTGTGTTGGACCCTCTCGTTCTTTACATTCAACACTAGGTTTGCAAAATAAGTTTCCGAAAAATTCAGGAATTCCTGCTTATTCGCTTTCAATTCCATGGATTTGTGGAAAAACTGTGTATTTTGGGAAAGTTACCAGAATTTAACAACCCTTTTCAACATTACACTGTTAACTTTCACTGTTTTCTTCCATATATCTACAGAAGGACCATAGAGGGGAAAGTACAACAATGCAGGACCAGACTCCCCTGCTCCCCTACAACAATGCAGGACCAGACCCAGACTAGTAGATATGTGGTAGTGGTGGAGCAGGGGTCTGAGGGTACACAGTGTGTTGTGAAAGTTGTGAATGTATTGTAATGTTGTATGTATTAAAATGTATAAACTGCCTTAATTTTGCTGGACCCCAGGAAGAGTAGCTGCTGCTTTAGCAGGAACTAATGGGGATCCATAATAAACCCCAGGAAGAGAAGCTGCAGCCTTGGCAGGAACTCATGATGATCCATAATAAACCCCAGGAAGAGTAGCTGCTGCCTTGACAGGAACTAATGGGGATCCCTAATAAACCCCAGGAAGAGTAGCTGCTGCTTTAGCAGGAACTAATGGGGATCCATAATAAACCCCAGGAAGAGTAGCTGCTGCTTTAGCAGGAACTAATGGGGATCCATAATAAACCCCAGGAAGAGTAGCTGCTGCTTTGGCAGGAACTAATGGGGATCCATAATAAACCCCAGGAAGAGTATCTGCTGCCTTGGCAGGAACTCATGGGGATCCATAATAAACCCGTGGAAGAGTAGCTGCTGCCTTGGCAGGAACTAATGGGGATCCATAATAAACCCCAGGAAGAGTAGCTGCTGCCTTGGCAGGAACTAATGGGGATCCATAATAAACCCCAGGAAGAGAAGCTGCTGCCTTGGCAGGAACTAATGGGGATCCATAATAAACCCCAGGAAGAGTAGCTGCTGCCTTGGCAGGAACTAATGGGGATCCATAATAAACCCCAGGAAGAGTATCTGCTGACTTGGCAGGAAAAAAATGGGGATCCGTAATAAACCCCAGGAAGAGTAGCTGCTGCCTTGACAGGAACTAATGGGGATCCATAATAAACCCCAGGAAGAGTATCTGCTGACTTGGCAGGAAAAAAATGGGGATCCGTAATAAACCCCAGGAAGAGTATCTGCTGACTTGGCAGGAAAAAAATGGGGATCCGTAATAAACCCCAGGAAGAGTAGCTGCTGCCTTGACAGGAACTAATGGGGATCCATAATAAACCCCAGGAAGAGTAGCCGCTGCCTTGACAGGAACTAATGGGGATCAATAATAAACCACAGGAAGAGTAGCTGCTGCCTTGACAGGAACTAATGGGGATCCATAATAAACCCCAGGAAGAGTAGCTGCTGCCTTGACAGGAACTAATGGGGATCCATAATAAACCACAGGAAGAGTAGCTGCTGCCTTGGCAGGAACTAATGGGGATCCATAATAAATACTAATACAAATACTAGTATCTCCTTCACTCAAAACCCAAACTAGTCTCTCCTTCCCTCATGACCCAGACTAGTCTCTCCTCAGTACCCAGACGAGTCTCTCCTTCCTTCAGGTTCCAGAATATTCGCTCCTTTCCTTCCCAGGACCCAAAGTCTCCTCTCCTTTCCTCAGTACCCAGACTAGTCTCTCCTCAGGACCCAGACGAGTCTCTCCTTCCCTCAGGACCCAGAGTCTCCTTTCCTCAGGACCCACAACAATGATTTCCATAAGGCTTCTCTGAGCCAGACCCCTCCCGGTAGCCGGCCCCTCCTGCTTACTCTCAATGTCGTGCTGGACATGGAGTGTGATAGACTCTGATAGTGAACAGATCACCCACAGCCCACCAGGGTAAAACAACAGACCTACTAGACCAGAGCTAGCAGGCCTGGAAACCCAGTCTGTGCCCCAAATTGCACCCTATTCTCTATGGGTCCTGGTCAAAAGTAATGCACTATATAGGGAATAATGTGCCATGTGGGACACAGTCCTATATGCTGTAGGCTGGAGAATGTCTGACTGATCAGGCACTGTAAAAAAATGGTATTTTGATCAACCCAGAAATAAATACTTCAACTGGTTATTTAAAAAAATATATATATAATTTCCCCTTTATTTAACCAGGTAGGCAACAAGTTCTCATTTACAACTGCGACCTGGCCAAGATAAAGCAAAGCAGTTCAACACATACAACAACACAGAGTTACACATGGAGTAAAACAAACATACAGTCAATAATACAGTAGAAAAACTAATATATTTACAATGTGTGCAATTGAGGTAGGATAAGGAAGGTAAGACAATAAATAGGCCATGATGGCAAAGAAATTACAATATAGCATTTAAACACTGGAATGGTAGATGTGCAGTAGATTAATGTGCAATGTAGAGATACTGGGGTGCAAAGGAACAAGATAAATAAATAATGACAGTATGGGGATGAGGTAGTTTGATGGGCTATTTACAGATGGGCTATGTACAGGTGCAGGGGTCTGTGAGATGCTCTGACAGCTGGCCCTTAAAGCTAGTGAGGGAGATAAGTATCTCCAGTTTCAGAGATGTTTTTGTATACAGAAAATCTGTTCGGTTTACTCAATTGAAAAATATATTATTCAATGCCAACAGTTATATTTGATTATAACAAATCTATATTTCAAGTTGCAACCTATTTATTTAACACTCAACCTACAGGTAACTGCCAAAATAAAGGAAACACCAACATGAAGTGTGTTAATAGGGCGTTGGGCCACGACGAGCCAGAACCGCTTCAACGCTAGTGTCTGAACTCTACAATAGAGTTCAGACACTAGAGTTCCAGAATCTATGCCAAGACAACCCTTCTTCCACAAGAAATTCCATCATTTGGTGTTTTGTTGACGGTGGTGGAAAAAGCTCTCAGGCGCTGCTCCAGAATCTCTCACGAGTGGTTCAATTGCGTCGAGATCTGGTCACTGAAGCCGCGGTTACACCTTTCATTTACGTGTGGTTGTCGTCATCTGATCAAGAAAATCGGATCACTATCTGATCGAGATTTGTTTTGCATCTACATATGGTAATAAAACGTGTCTCTTATCTGCCCACTGCGTTCCGCATTGTGACCAGATTCCCTGGTTCTTCCCTGTATGCAAATGAATCCTACATGCCTTGGACCTCCTGTTCTGATAGAAGCTTTAAAAATCGACAGAAAACAGCACACTTTTATAGTCAATAGTTGTATACTCTCATCATTACAGCTTACTTTTGATAGCCAACATTTTAAGACTGAGCGTCATAGGCTACTGTCCAGATGACATTGACCTGTCCACGGCCTCTCCCATCCCTAAAGTCACCACAAAAAGTAGCTGAGTATCTGGATGTGTGTACAAAATACAATTTAATGCACAGTCTAAATAAAAATGCCACTTAGGCGCTAATGCACTCATTAGAAACTCTAATGAATGGCGCAATGGCAACATCCCAACAGGTCTCTGAACATGGTGGAGCTTAACGATTGGATATTTACATAAATTGTCTTTATAACATTGTTTTTTGTAAATAACCTTTGACCGCTATATCGTTAAAGTTGTCAACACCTCTATTTAGACACCGCAACAAAAATGCTAAAAGATTCAAAGAATTGAAAAAAATCGATATGGATTATAATCCAGGGATCTTTATTTAGTAGGCATACAGCCTGGGAGAATAACAGGCTGGGAGAATAACAGGCAGGGAGAATAACAGGCTGAGAGGATAACAGGCTGGGAGAATAACAGGCTGGGAGAATAACAGACTGGGAGAATAACAGGCTGGGAGAATAACAGGCTGGGAGAATAACAGACTGGGAGAATAACAGACTGGGAGAATAACAGGCTGGGAGAATAACAGGCTGGGAGAATAACAGACTGGGAGAATAACAGGCTGGGAGAATAACAGGCTGGGAGAATAACAGACTGGGAGAATAACAGACTGGGAGAATAACAGACTGAGAGAATAACAGGCTGGGAGAATAACAGGCTGGGAGAATAACAGACTGGGAGAATAACAGGCTGGGAAAATAACAGGCTGGGAGAATAACATGCTGGGAGAACAACATGCTGGGAGAATAACAGGCTGGAAGAATAACAGGCTGGGAGAATAACAGGCTGGGAGAATAACAGGCTGGGAGAACAACAGGCTGGGAGAACAACAGGCTGGGAGAACAACGTGCTGGGAGAATAACATGCTGGGAGAATAACAGGCTGGGAGAATAACATGCTGGGAGAATAACATGCTGGGAGAAAAACATGCTGGGAGAAAAACATGCTGGGAGAATAAAAGGCTGGGAGAAAAACATGCTGGGAGAATAACATGCTGGGAGAATAACAGGCTGGGAGAATAACATGCTGGGAGAATAACTTGCTGGGAGAATAACATGCTGGGAGAATAACATGCTGGGAGAATAACATGCTGGGAGAATAACATGCTGGGAGAATAACATGCTGGGAGAATGACTGTGTATGTTTTCCTTTAAATCGTTGATCAATGACAATTCAGTAAATCTCTTTCTCTCATCGAGGGATGATAATCTCATAAACTACCATTACATAATTTAAATTGAACAAATGTATTGGGGATATATAGGATGGACTATGATGACTCACAGCAGAAGAGCGCAGTGCATGACAAGTCAATGACTTAATGATCCCCTGTACCTTTATATCAAGGTATAATGTGGAGGTATAATGTTCCCCTGTACCTTTATATCAAGGTATAATGTGGAGGTCTAATGTTCCCCTGTACCTTTACATCAAGGTATAATGTGGAGGTATAATGTTCCCCTGTACATTTATATCAAGGTGTAATGTGGAGGTCTAATGTTCCCCTGTACCTTTACATCAAGGTATAATGTGGAGGTATAATGTTCCCCTGTACCTTTATATCAAGGTGTAATGTGGAGGTCTAATGTTCCCCTGTACCTTTACATCAAGGTATAATGTGGAGGTCTAATGTTCCCCTGTACCTTTATATCAAGGTATAATGTGGAGGTCTAATGTTCCCCTGTACCTTTATATCAAGGTATAATGTGGAGGTCTAATGTTCCCCTGTACCTTTACATCTAGGTATAATGTGGAGGTCTAATGTTCCTCTGTACCTTTACATCAAGGTATAATGTGGAGGTCTAATGTTCCCCTGTACCTTTACATCAAGGTATAATGTGGAGGTCTAATGTTCCCCTGTACCTTTATATCAAGGTATAATGTGGAGGCCTAATGTTCCCCTGTACCTTTATATCAAGGTATAATGTGGAGGCCTAATGTTCCCCTGTACCTTTATATCAAGGTATAATGTGGAGGTATATTGTTCCCCTGTACCTTTACATCAAGGTATAATGTGGAGGTCTAATGTTCCCCTGTACCTTTACATCAAGGTATAATGTGGAGGTATAATGTTCCCCTGTACCTTTACATCAAGGTGTAATGTGGAGGTCTAATGTTCCCCTGTACCTTTATATCAAGGTATAATGTGGAGGTCTAATGTTCCCCTGTACCTTTATATCAAGGTATAATGTGGAGGTCTAATGTTCCCCTGTACCTTTACATCAAGGTATAATGTGGAGGTCTAATGTTCCCCTGTACCGTTATATCAAGGTATAATGTGGAGGCCTAATGTTCCCCTGTACCTTTATATCAAGGTATAATGTGGAGGCCTAATGTTCCCCTGTACCTTTATATCAAGGTATAATGTGGAGGTCTAATGTTCCCCTGTACCTTTACATCAAGGTATAATGTGGAGGTATAATGTTCCCCTGTACCTTTACATCAAGGTGTAATGTGGTGGTCTAATGTTCCCCTGTACCTTTATATCAAGGTATAATGTGGAGGTATAATGATCCCCTGTACCTTTACATCAAGGTATAATGTGGAGGTCTAATGTTCCCCTGTACCTTTATATCAAGGTATAATGTGGAGGCCTAATGTTCCCCTGTACCTTTATATCAAGGTATAATGTGGAGGCCTAATGTTCCCCTGTACCTTTATATCAAGGTGTAATGTGGAGGTCTAATGTTCCCCTGTACCTTTACATCAAGGTATAATGTGGAGGTCTAATGTTCCTCTGTACCTTTACATCAAGGTATAATGTGGAGGTATAATGTTCCCCTGTACCTTCAGATCAAGGTATAATGTGGAGGTCTAATGTTCCCCTGTACCTTTACGTCAAGGTATAATGTGGAGGCCTAATGTTCCCCTGTACCTTTACATCAAGGTGTAATGTGGAGGTCTAATGTTCCCCTGTACCTTTATATCAAGGTATAATGTGGAGGCCTAATGTTCCCCTGTACCTTTATATCAAGGTATAATGTGGAGGTCTAATGTTCCCCTGTACCTTTACATCAAGGTATAATGTGGAGGTCTAATGTTCCCCTGTACCTTTACATCAAGGTATAATGTGGAGGTCTAATGTTCCCCTGTACCTTTATATCAAGGTATAATGTGGAGGTCTAATGTTCCCCTGTACCTTTATATCAAGGTATAATGTGGAGGTCTAATGTTCCCCTGTTCCTTTACATCTAGGTATAATGTGGAGGTCTAATGTTCCTCTGTACCTTTACATCAAGGTATAATGTGGAGGTCTAATGTTCCCCTGTACCTTTATATCAAGGTATAATGTGGAGGTCTAATGTTCCCCTGTACCTTTATATCAAGGTATAATGTGGAGGTCTAATGTTCCCCTGTACCTTTACATCAAGGTATAATGTGGAGGTCTAATGTTCCCCTGTACCTCTACATCAAGGTATAATGTGGAGGTCTAATGTTCGCCTGTGCCTTTATATCAAGGTGTAATGTGGAGGTATAATGTTCCCCTGTACCTTTACATCAAGGTATAATGTGGAGGTCTAATGTTCCCCTGTACCTTTATATCAAGGTATAATGTGGAGGCCTAATGTTCCCCTGTACCTTTATATCAAGGTATAATGTGGAGTCCTAATGTTCCCCTGTACCTTTATATCAAGGTATAATGTGGAGGTATATTGTTCCCCTGTACCTTTACATCAAGGTATAATGTGGAGGTCTAATGTTCCCCTGTACCTTTACATCAAGGTATAATGTGGAGGTATAATGTTCCCCTGTACCTTTACATCAAGGTGTAATGTGGAGGTCTAATGTTCCCCTGTACCTTTATATCAAGGTATAATGTGGAGGCCTAATGTTCCCCTGTACCTTTATATCAAGGTATAATGTGGAGGTATAATGTTCCCCTGTACCTTTACATCAAGGTATAATGTGGAGGTATAATGTTCCCCTGTACCTTTATATCAAGGTGTAATGTGGAGGTCTAATGTTCCCCTGTACCTTTATATCAAGGTATAATGTGGAGGTCTAATGTTCCCCTGTACCTTTATATCAAGGTATCATGTGGAGGTCTAATGTTCCCCTGTACCTTTACATCAAGGTATAATGTGGAGGTCTAATGTTCCCCTGTACCTCTACATCAAGGTATAATGTGGAGGTCTAATGTTCGCCTGTGCCTTTATATCAAGGTGTAATGTGGAGGTATAATGTTCCCCTGTACCTTTACATCAAGGTATAATGTGGAGGTCTAATGTTCCTCTGTACCTTTATATCAAGGTATAATTGCTAGATCGAATCCCCCGAGCTGAAAAGGTACAAATCTGTCGTTCTGAACAAGGCAGTTAACCCACTGTTCCATGGCTGTCATTGTAAATAAGAACTTGTTCTTGCCTAGTTCAATCTACTTTTTTTTGTTTAACTGAATTGCAAATGAAGAGTTTGTGTTTGAGCGGTGGTGATTCTGATACAAGGCAATATTTCCTTTATAGCACACTACTTTTGACAAGGGCCCACAGGGAATAGGTCCCATAGGGAATATGTTCCATAGGGAATAAGGCCAATAGGGAATAGGGCCCATAGGGAATATAGAACATAGGGAATAGGTTACATAGGGAATAGGACCAATAGGGAATAGGGCCCACAGGGAATAGGGTCCATAAGGAATAGGGCCCATAGGGAACAGGGTCCATAAGGAATAGGGCCCATAGGGAACAGGGCCCATAGGGAACAGGGTCGATAAGGAATATGTTTCATAGGGAACAGGGCCCATAGGGAATATGTTCCATAGGGAACAGGGCCATAAGGAACAGGGCCCATAGGGAATATGTTCCATAGGGAACAGGGTCCATAAGGAATAGGGCCCATAGGGAACAGGGCCCATAAGGAACAGGGCCCATAGGGAATATGTTCCATAGGGAACAGGGCCCATAGGGAACAGGGTCGATAAGGAATATGTTTCATAGGGAACAGGGCCCATAGGGAATATGTTCCATAGGGAACAGGGCCATAAGGAACAGGGCCCATAGGGAATATGTTCCATAGGGAACAGGGCCAATAGGGAATATGTTCCATAGGGAACAGGGCCATAAGGAACAGGGCCCATAGGGAATATGTTCCATAGGGAACAGGGCCAATAGGGAATATGTTCCATAGGGAACAGGGCCATAAGGAATAGGGCCCATAGGGAACAGGGCCCATAGGAAATAGGGCCCAAAGGGAATATGTCCCATAGGGAACAGGTCCCATAGGGAACAGGGCCCACAGGGAATAGGTTCCCTAAGGAATAGGGCCAATATGGAATAGGGCCATAAGGAATAGGGCCCATAGGGAACAGGGCCAAAGGGAATATGTTCCATAGGGAATAGGGCCAATAGGGAATAGGGCCCATAGGGAATAGAGAACATAGGGAATAGGTTCCATAGGGAATAGGGCCCATAGGGAGTAGGGCACATAGGGAATAGAGAACATAGGGAATATGTTCCATAGGGAATAGGGCCAGTAGGGAATATGGCCCATAGGGAATAGAGAACATAGGGAATAGGTTCCATAGGGAATAGGGCCCATAGGGAGTAGGGCACATAGGGAATAGAGAACATAGGGAATAGGTTCCATAGGGAATAGGGCCCATAGGGAGTAGGGCACATAGGGAATAGGGCACATAGGGAATAGGGCACATAGGGAATAGGGCACATAGGGAATAGGGCACATAGGGAATAGAGCTCTGGTCAAAAGTAATGCACTATAAATGGAATATGGAGCCATTAGGAACACAGACAGAGAGATGATATTCTCGGATTTCATCAAATCAAATGTAGTTATATGTACAGTAAGTGTTTTACATTGGCACAAAGTGCATCACAGTACAGTAACCCAGCCTAGACCCCAGAGAAAAGCACTGTCCCAGTACAGTAACCCAGCCTAGACCCCAGAGTAAAGCACCGTCCCAGTACAGTAGGTCTTCTTCAACCTTTAAACTCAGAGGTCTTCATCATCCTTTAAACTCAGAGGTCTTCATCAACCTTTAGACTCAGAGCTCTTCGTCTTCATCAACCTTTAGACTCAGAGCTCTTCGTCTTCATCAACCTTTAGACTCAGAGGTCTTTCTTTATGTCCCGGTGCTCCTCACACATTCTACTGTAGTTTAATTTGAGGAGGTGTGATATTGAGTTCTCCTCCCATCCCACTGACCATTATCTAATTATTATTACTATCATCACTTGTGGTGCACAGGCAGAGCAGAGCAGAAGCATCATCAAGGTGTGTCTCAACTCACAGGGTACAAGTTCCCCTCTAAAACAGAAGGTGGAGTTGGCTCGGTACCATGCTCACAGAGAGTGTTGCTTACTGGTTATCGAGGTGGTCGTACTGCGTCCCGTATGGTGCTGTATTAACCAACAGCATGCAAACCCCTTCTGTCTGAACATCTGCGACAGGCACATTTTTAGGCTGCCTTCCAACACTAAAAAAGACAAGATTTTTTTCTCTGCCTCTCTCTCTTGCTCCCAATCTGTCACTCTGTGTGTGTGAGAATATTTTCTCAATGTCTGTCTGTTTCTTCCTCTTGCCATCAATTGAACACAATGCTAGTGCTGAGAATTATAGGCTTGATAAGGAGAGAGAGAGAGAGAGAGAGAGAGAGAGAGAGAGAGAGAGAGAGAGAGAGAGAGAGAGAGAGAGAGAGAGAGAGAGAGAGAGAGAGAGAGAATAATTATTTTGGGGTGAAGCTGTTTCTCGTTACTATTGTCATTCTATCGTCCATCCATTCTGAGGAAAATTGAAAGACATTGTGTTCTATTCTTATCCATTCCTTGGAGCGGTAGTTTGACCTCTGGGTGTTGAATTAGTCGTTAAAAACAACATACAAGTAAGAACCAAAATAATGTTCCAGAATGTCTTAGAAATGTTCAATTGGGTTGAGATCTGGGTACTGACACACACACACACACACGCACACACACACACACACACGCACGCACTACACACACACACACACACACACACACACACACACACTTTATACCCCAGCCCCTATGCTCCTTTGAGACTCCTTCTTTCCAAGTCACTGAGATCTCTTCTTCTAGCCATGGTAGCCTAAATAATGGACAACTGGGCATTTTTACACATAACCCTAATCATGATGGGATGTTAATTGCTTAATTTAACTCAGGAACAACACCTGTGTGGAATCACCTGCCTTCAATATACTGTGTATCCCTCATTTACTCAAGTCTTTCCTTTATTTTGGCAGTTACTTGTGGTTGGTTGGTTGGTTGGTTGGTTGGTTAGATGGTTGGTTACTTAGTTAGTTAGTTAGTTAGTTAGTTGGTTAGATGGTTGGTTACTTAGTTAGTTAGTTAGTTAGTTGGTTAGTTGGTTAGTTAGTTAGTTGGTTGGTTGGTTAGATGGTTGGTTACTTAGTTAGTTAGTTAGTTAGTTGGTTAGTTGGTTAGTTAGTTGGTTGGTTGGTTGGTTAGATGGTTGGTTGGTTACTTAGTTAGTTAGTTAGTTAGTTGGTTAGTTGGTTAGATGGTTGGTTACTTAGTTAGTTAGTTAGTTAGTTAGTTGGTTAGATGGTTGGTTACTTAGTT